>CM032065.1:23355788-23376097 GCA_018831715.1 Matsumurasca onukii
TTCCTGCAGTGCAATTTATTATCAAAATTTCTTTGACAAAATGAGATATTCATGCCGTTCTCATGGTAACACCCAGAATGTTGATAATATAACTTCATTCAAATGCAAAATGATCCTAACTATGTTCCAAACAAATTACCTGAGTCTTTGATAAAGTTCCAAGAAAACTATACAAAGGAGATACCATCTTTGCCTTCTAACCATCGTATTGAGCAATTTTCTAATCTAATTTTAAAAACACATATCTGACCCTTATTTCCCAGATTCTTTGAACACATCTAAATAATTCCAATTTATGAATACCTCTATTTAGTATAAATAATTGTTTAAATTACATGATTCTGAATGGACCTTGTATTTACCAGTGGTAGTAGTCAACACAATTTTATTGTAAAGGCAACTAAATAAATAAATCTAATTCCAATAATATTACAAGAGAAGAATTCAAAGCTATCCAAAATTTGAAAAATAATAAGGATATTGTTAATCTTCTATTCCTGGGATAAAGGAAACAATTGTATTGATGAACACTATTGATTACATTTCAGAAACTAACAGACAGTTGAGTAATTCGTCTACCTATTCATCCCTAAGAACTGACCCCACTAATAAACACAACCGAGAAATAAGGAAATACCTCAAACTGCAAGGCTCAAAGGAAGAACTTTCAGAAAAAACTATAAATTTACTAACCCCGAAATTTGCCAGAACCCCTATCTTTTATACACTTCCGAAAATTCACAAGTCCATTAGACCTTCACCCGGACACCCCATAGTTTCAAGTTATGGGAGCCAACTGAAGAAAATATCTTCCTCGTTGACAGATATACTCCAACCCAAAGATACTCAAAACTTCAATCAAAGTTAAAAATAATTATAGCAATTTATCTGACTGTGACCTTGTTTGTTCTCTGATTAGTAATAAGTACAAATCCAAGATGATCGCTGCTACAAACAAAGCTTCTCAGTAAACAAAATCCTCTGCTATCAAAACATCAAAGATAGAAAGAAAGAAAAGAGAGTTATTCAAAAGTAGTGCTTTGTCAGATAGTCACGGTGGTCTGCCGGGTTGTTTGCAGGAGGATCTCGCAGGGAAACAAGTTTCCAGTAATCAAACCAAGTGCTACTTTGGAAGTAACAAACGGTCTAGACTGCGGCGTCAAAACTTGGGGAGCGACCATCTTGTAGATCTTGGGGGTACAAATAATATAGATTTTGACACAGATTTCAATGTAAAAAGTGTAAAGCAAATTGCAAGTAAAACACAACACACAAATGTAGTACTATGTACTGTACCCTTAAGGTATTGACAAGCTGGCCTCAATCAGAAAATAAGGAAAATAACATTGAACTCATAATTGAAGCTAAAATGCGATGACCATGTCAATGTTGTATCCCTCTCAAATGTTTTCCCAAAACTACAGCGGAGTGGCATTCACTTTAACAAGAGGGAAAGAAAATATTGTGTTCTCTGCTTGTAAAAAATATCCTCGAACCTCATGTTAATTTAAACTAAACAGTCTTGACAAAGATATTGAACAGATTTCTGCTTCAAATAAAATTACTCTTTAGACCAACCAGTAAATAGTAAACAGCAAATCAGTAAACTAAAAATATCCACTTAAATGTGCAATATTTGAGAGAAAAGATTGATATGATTGATGTTTTCTTGCAAAAATGAGCAGCCAGATATTTTAGTTTAAGTGAGCATGGGTTAAAGGATGAGGAATTGCACAGTATAAATTTTTAATGGATATGAATTGATTTGTGATTTTTTGTAGAACTCACCATAAAAGTAGTGGTGGAATATTAATATTAGCTACAAATTTTTAATGTAAAATAAATATAAAGTAAATATATATTGAATGTAAATAGTTATTGCAAGAAATGGTTTTGAGTCTGTTGGAATTGAGATAAGTAATAGTAAAAATATGAATTTAATTTTGTTTGGTATTTACAGACCTCCGTGTTATTTAAATGTAAATAGTTTTTTGACTCAATTTTACACTTTGCTGTCTAAATACCTACAAAAGGAGAAAAGTGTTGTCTTGTTGTTGGTGATTTGAGCGTGGATGGTTGAAACAATGTTCTGAAACCATAAGATTAAAAGATTTAATGAACAATTTAACTTAAAACAGTATGTTGACTCACCAACAAAGAGTATGCAGCTCCACTGCCACTCTGATAGACCATGTGTTGTCAAATGTTGAGTGTGACAGGGTGCAGGTCGGGTGATAGGCACAGGACTATCTGATCACTATGCACAATCTATCACTTACACTGAACACGGTATATATCTCCGCATTACACACAAGCGGCGCGGCACACAGCCTCGTCGCGATACTTGCACGTTTAAACACTCTAAACTTTTGTTATCTAAAGAAACGTGGGCAGCTATACAGGACATCTCCTGTTCTGAGGAAAAATTTAGCACATTTTAAACATATTTAATTACAGTTTTAATATAGCATGCCGTTGAAAAGAAAGGAAAGTTAAAACACCGCATCAAAGCCCTGGGTAACAAAAGGAGATTCGCATCTCATCACGTGAACTTAAAGAGCTAGACTTAATAAGTAAAACCAATAACTCCCTAACTTCATCAAATACTTTAAAGATTATAAGCGTGCATTTATAAAAGAGTAATAAAGCAGCAAAACAAGTTACTTTTGTGAGCGTACAGCAAGGTGACAACATTTCTAGGGCATGGGAAACTGATAAACACTGGCAGGAAACCAGAACAAGCACAGCCACCAGTCTCTGAACATGCCCAGTCCACAGGCGTTCAATAGTTTCTTTGCCGACCTGGGTAAACAAAGCACTCACTGATAACAGAGCCCACACTAAGGTCATCGACCGAGTTAGTTGCCCTAATGCAGCTACTTTTGAGCCCTACGGATCACATGAAATATATGGGATACTAGTGAGGCCGAAACTCTAATGCAGCGGGATCGATGGTACTCACAGAGTCATTAGGTCATTGCTTTGCAGCTTACATCTGCTATCCTATTTCTGAAATTATAAACTCATCATTCTCGGGCTTATTTCCTCGCGTTTTAAAACAATCAGTAATTCGTCCAATATTTAAAGTTGGAAAAAGCTACCGGAAAATTGAAATACCCTAGCAAGCGTTTACTTTTTCACAAATATCTAGGTTTTTCAAGTAGATTAATAGACTTTTATCCGAAAACAGTTTATTATCCACGAACAGTTTGGCTTTATTAGGGGGGCACAACAGATGCCATGGTTAACTTAAAACCACATACACAGGCAATTGCATGGATGAAAGGTGCAACACTGTATCTATTTTGGACTTACAAAAGCATTTGACTGCTTGGACCACTCAATACTCTTCAATAGACTATATAGTCTGGAGAGTGCGGAGTGGCATTAGATTGAATCAAATCGTTTTTACAATCTAGAATCCAAAAGTTCAAATAAATAGTATTACCTCTAAAGATGTCGAGTAAATTTTGGAATCCCTCAGAGGGTCAATTTTGGGGCCAATTATATTTACGCTGTATACAAATAGCTTAACAAAGGTGCATAGCACGCAATACAAGCAACTATGTATGCTGATGACGTCGCCATTATTTTAAAATCGATCTTTAGATGATTTAGAGTAAACAACTTTGTACAGCTGTCGATTTTGTATCAGTATTTAAACAGTAATAATCTGCATGTTAATCCTAATAAAACTAAATGTTTGCAGTTCTCAAACATAAGAAACTTCCATCAAATATTATTCTTCAAGTAAGTGACTTTCAACTTACATTCGTATGAAACAAAATATCTTGGGTTAACGTTTGATCAAAATTTTTCCTGGACACCGCACTTGACATATGTTTCAAGACTATCCTCACAACTATTTTGTTGACTCGTTTTAAAGTTTCAAAATATTTTTCACGACTAATATACCGCGTCCTTATAGAGTCTAGACTATTATGCAGAATAGTGCTCTGGGGTCATCTCAAACTTCTCTTACGAGTTTTCCGACTACAAAAAAGCGCATTAATCATCTATGAACTCATCCACCAAGTAATAAGCCTTGCTTAACAACAAGCGTTTCATTCCATATTTGAAAATTTTTGGTATTTACTATTTCCTAATTCTTTTAAATTTTAAGAAAGTTAGTTGAAGAGTTTTATATACTTGCATGGGAAGTTGTTCAAATTTAGAAGTTCTGTGTTGAAAAATTTGCAGGGGTTTTCCTCTTGTGTTGTAATTGTTATTTTTAGATTGAACCAACGTTTTCTGGTTCGGCGTATAAAATCACTTCCAAGATATATAGACAAGGAATTGTCAACAAGCTTTAAATATGTCTCGACACGATTCCCTGAAACTTGCCCTTGAAATGATTCAATAAAACTTGCAGTAAAAGAGCAAGTAAGTCTGAGGCTGAAAGGCGAAAGCAAGTCTGAGAAACATAGCCATTGTGCTTCTAATAATGGACCACGCAAGTCTGAAGCTGGAGGCCAAAGTGAGGATGTGAACAGAGCGAATAAGACTGTCAAATTGCAAAAAATTCACATGCAAGCCCGAGGGCTATAGTGCCCAGCTGCGTGTCAGCCTGGTTTATTTATTATTATTGATATATAACATCAATTGTTTTTGTATTGCATGAGAGTGGACTGTATGAGAGATTTTTTATGCAAGATATTAGATACACAATTTAGAGAAAGTTAGTTTTATTTGAAAATTATTGGACCAAACACATTTAGTAACAACATGGAGAGAAGTATTATTTGTTTGTAAACAATAAACAATTAGCAAACATCTGTTTTAAGAAAAATACGTACTTACACAGATAAACATATGTTTACAGTAAATACAGAACATTCCCCTCCTGTGAACCAAAGTGGTTCACTTTTAACTGATGGGGGTAAAATAGTCTTTTGGAAGTGGTCATGTCATTCAGTGGAAGGGGTGAGAGATCTTAGGTTATGGCCTGAAAGAACTCCTATTGCGGTTTGAAGTTACTTTACTTTCGTGCGAGACCATCAGATCCTGGTGAAGTGGCGATTGTACGTCCCATTCTCAAGTTAGTGGTGGTTCATTGGGTTCATGTGATGGCGACTCAATGTTGATAGCTTGAGGTGTTAGCCATTTTTCTCTTTGTTGGAGTGTGTGTAGGTTTTCGTTCTTCCATCTTCTCACAGACTTTGTCCCATAGCTTGTACTAGTTACCATCTCGGGAGATCTGTTCATTGGTGTGTAGTCAAATTTATGGCGTTCTGGTTTGGGAAAACCAAGGGAGCACCAGTGAGAGAAAGTGTCTGGCGTTAGACAATCCGTTTCCGTTGGGTCTGATGAGAGAGGTGTTAAGTTGGTCGTGCAGGGTGACTATTGCTGACAGAGTGAATTAATTCTTCAAGTGGACATTTGGTTTCCAATGACTGGAGGTGATGTTTGGGACATTCTTTACAAGCTTTATTGGGTGCAGCTGGTGGTAAGAAGGAAATGCATCTCATGTCTTTGGGCAAATCAAATTGATTTTGTTTGGTTATGGTTTTAAAGAAAGGTTGATCATTTTGCTTTCAGTTTGGGCAGCTCCTCTAAATGATACATGGGTTCTGCGCAGAGGTACATTTTGAACCATCTGAAAAACAAATCTTGTAACTGCTAAGATGTGAAGAAAGACTGGTGACTTTAATGTGATGGCCTAACTAGAAAACAGATGAATAAAAACATGGGAGGGGCGAAGTGCACTTTCAAGACTTTTTTTTTTGACTTAGTCAGACTCAGGTCAGAGAAGACTCCTGTTCCACATTTTGAAATGCAGAAGTTAGACTCTCTCAATGGGAGATCACCCATGCATTACAGATGAAAGCCCCTGGTTTAACATGGAGCTGCTGGCTGAGAGATGCCAGAAAGACTTTGAATAAAATCCAAAGACTTTAGGTGCTGTTTAGGAAAAGGGTGTGAACGGCGACATATTTCATAACTCCAAACAAGAACAGTATTATGGGTTTGTAGTAGTATGAAAGGGTGTTTTGTACAGAACTGGCTAGTGCAGAGTAACCAGCAACTTCTCAGTGTCAATCCTGTTTATCAATGAAAGGAGAGGATGTTGAATTTTGAAAGTTGGTTTTGCTTTTAAGGACGTGGATCTTTGGAAAAGCTGACAGTTGAACCATTTTCATAATCTTGAGTTCTGCTGCTTTGAGTTCCTCCAAGGTGATCGATCCAAAGGTCTTCTGTTTTCTTCTTGAGTTTTGGATGAAGCGAAGAATCATGACTGTCACTGGGTAGGGTATCCCAGGATGAAAACTTTCCAAGTAAGTCGTGTTCCTTGATTTCTTCAGTTGTAACCAATATAGGAAGAGGTTCGGTTTACTTCTGGAATTTCTTCAGGTTTCATTGGGGTAAACTGTGAGGTTGGCCATGTTTCCTTTGGTTGTTGAAGCCATGACGGTTTGCCACCACAGTTCATGTTTTATTAGAGAGACGGTAGCAACCCTCGACTGGCACAGTCAGCTGGGTTGAACTGAGTTGAAGATGTGGTTCCAAGCGTGAGGGGGGAATCAACTCTTGTATAAGAGAGACTCTGTTACCAACATATACTTTCAACCGGTAAGGAGGTGTTCGTATCCAAGATAAGAAACCTGTTGAGTCACACCAGGCTGTGATAGAGCTGACGTTGTATCTTTGAGACAAAATAAATTTGCGTAGTTTAGAAGTCCAGCCAGAAGATGAGCCCATAAGTTCCATCCGAGGAATAGATATTCTTTTCAAAGGAGCTACACGTGACTTGGCGATGAGCAGAGACACTTTGAAGTCTCCTTCGAGGGTGACACAGCGAACATAGATAACAGCACCGTACCCTGCTTCAGACCCGTCACAAAATCCAAGGAGTTGTATGTCGGTAGCCTTGTGAAGATGTAGGTCACGTTGAATTCGGATATCGTTCAAACATGAGATCTGAGAAAGGTAAGTTTTCCATTTTTCTGCTATTTCTGGGGGAACTGGTTCATCCCATTGTAGTCCCAAAGTCCAAAGTAGTTGCAACAGCGATTTGGCCCAAAACACAACTGGTGTCAGCCAGCCACAAACATCGTAGATTTGAGCTACTGTAGAGAGAATTTGTCTTTTTGTAGGTCGAGAAGTTGATTCACAAACTTGAAGTCGATAAGCAAACTCATCCGTCTGCGTGATCCATTTGATTCCAAGAACGTTGTACAAAGGGTTGTTGTCCGAGATGAAGAGTGGTTTTTCTCTGTGAGATTCTGGTATATTTTTCATGAGCTGTGGGCAGTTACTGGTCCACTTTCTAAGTTCAGAAGCCACCTTTTGATAGTAGTTGTATGGCTTCTCTCTGTAGAGATGTGGCAGCGTCTATGTTATCTGCAGATAGAATTAAATCATCAACATATATTTGTTTGTCGATGGCACGGGCAGCGAGAGGATAGTTTTCTGCTTCATCTTCAATCAGCTGTTTGAGGGTTCTGATTGCTAAGTAAGGAGAGCTGATGAATCCAAAAACTACTGTAGTCAGTCGATAAATCATCAGAGGTTTTGAGTGATCTTCTCGCCAAAAAAGAAGTTGATAGTTTCTGTCATCTGGGTGTATGTATATTCTGCGAAACATTTGTTTTATATCACTGCAACAGATGATTGGATGAAATCTTAAGAAGAGCATGATGTCGCTGATTTCATTTTGAAGTTTTGGTCGGAGTGGAGAATGTCGTTCAGTGAGATTTCTTCTGTTGATGTTGGTGCTTGCATCAAACACGACTCTTACTTTTGTAGAAGACGAGCTCATTCTTGATTACAGCGTGATGGGGTAAAAAGAAGTGTTCTGCGTTTTCAGGTAAGGGTGAGGTGACTAACTCCATGTCTCCTGAGTTGATGTAGTCGTTCATGCAGTCTATGTACTTGTTTTTCAAATCTGGGTCAGAATTTAGTTTTCTTTCTAAAGAGAAGAATCTTCTTTTTGCAATTTCAGTAGAGTCTCCAAGTGGAGGGTGATTTTCTTTCACAGGTAAGCGTACAATGTAGCGACCACTACTAGAATCTCTTGTGTGGTTTTCGGAAAAGTGTTTCTCGCAGTAATCTTCTTCTGGAGTCGGTTTGAGCTTGAGAGGAGGTTCTTCTTGGGTCCAAAAGCGCTGAACGGCTTGATGAAGGTCATGCGTGAAAAGAGTTGTTGCGTCGGTACAGCTTGGTTCACTAGGTGTTGGCATAGAGTTGAGAGTGGGTGATGAACCAATAATAATGTATCCAACACAGAGTTCATGGCTGCTGGTATATCATTGCCAATCATGATACGTTCTCAGTTAAGATTTTCGCAAAAGGTCAGCTCCTAGTAACATGTCAACATTGCTAGGCACATCAAATGTGGATCTGCTGGTAAAGATGTTTGAACCTTTCTTTTATATCAGAAGGTACTTCGAGAATGTGGGAGGTTTGAGGTAATCCTGCCGAGAATAACTACAGGGTGCATATTAGCTATTTGAGTCCCATTGAGGGTGGATAAGTTCAAGTTTGAGATTCCATGAGTTTTGACCTGGCATGAGGAAAGACCAACAACGTTATTAAGCGGTTAGAGTGTCTTTCGAGAGAGTAATCGAGCAGCAGACTCTGTTATGCAAGTGATGGTAGAGCTGAGTCCACAACTGCTCTGATTACGGCGTGCACTGTATTTGAGGTGACATGCACAAGGGTAGTGCCGAGAAGTATTGTAGAGGGCCTATCACTTTTTGTTTTGTGAAAAGGCTACAAAGAGGGGTTGGTAGAGTTTGCTGAGCTAGCAGATGTAGGTTGGTTTTGTGCGGTACAGTTAATACCGGAGGTTGGTACCTGGGTGAAGAGAAGGAGTTCAGGTTTGTAGAATTCATGTGAAGCCAAGTATGGTGCTTTTACTACACAGAGAGCATACTGTTTTGATTTACAATCCTTGAACAAATGAGAAGAACCTAAGCAGTTTGTTACCTGGCGTTTTCTTTAGCAAAGTCATACTTGTTTTGAGTGGATAGTTCTTTGAAGGTAGAACATCCATAGATAGAGTGATCTGTGCTGGCACAGTACTTACAAGATGGTTTTGAGGTTGTATGGAGGACAGCGCGTACTGTTTTTTCAAACTTAGGCTTGATGTTGTTACTACTTGGTTGTTTGGGTTGTGAGAGAGAGGTTGAAACATTTTCAGTTAGAGAAGCTGCTTCTAAATTAGTGCATTCTGTTGCAAGAAAATTGATTAATTCATTACAATCGGGAATTTTTTGTGAGTCTGGCCGGCTGTTTTCAAATCTTTTTCTAGTTTCGGAATCAAGTTTGCGGAGTAAGAGAGAAGACAAGATAATGTTATCTTTTGTAACGTCATGCTTGAGAGCGAGAAGAGCTTGATTGTTTTCGTTGAAACTAGAAATGAAAGATCTTAGGTTTTCGGCCGTGGGGTTGGAAACATGTGGGAGATCGATAATATTGTTGATGTGGTAACTGATAATCTTTCTACTGTTTTGGTATCTTTGTTTGAGGATGTTCCAAGCAACACCGTAATTTTCTGGTGTTATTGGCAGATTTTTTATTAAACTCAAAGGTTCACCACTGAGTGAGGTAAGAAGATACTGCATTTTTTCAGAATCTCCGATGTTAGGGTTTTGGTCGACAGATGCTTCAAACAGATTAGAAAAAGATATCCATTGTTCGGGTGAGCCATTGAAAGTTTTGAGAGAAAGTGGGGGGAGTTTGACGTTTAGAGTGTGAGCAGAATTTTGAGAAACAGAGCTGGTGGGATCGTTAATTTTGGTAATGTAAGGGTCAACTAGGTCTTGGATAGTAAAATAAAGTTCTGAGATTTCCTCTTCTACTGCAAGGACTTGAGGTTCATCGTAATTATCTACTTGATCACTTGACATTAAGGTATTGAGGGCTGTCTTGAATTCATCAAACTTACATTTTAATTCATCGTAGTACCTGTTGATTTGTTTACATTTGCCCTGTTCTGTAAAATCTTCATTGTCAATCAAAGATTCAATTTTAGTTTAATTTTCTTTAAGTTGTTCAATAGAAGTGAAGATTGTCTTAAGAAAGTAGTGAATTTCATTGTTTATTTAGTAGAAAACAATTTAAAGGAAATATAATCTTCAGATGTATGTTTTGTGAGAATAAAATTTGTGAATAAAGTTTGTTCAAAAGTTTGAGATAAATAATCAAATATGATGTCTTGAAGAAATAATGTAGAGTAGATATTACCAGTTGCTGGAAGTTCAATTTCACCATAGCGTGTTTTCAGTTTTATGATTCGGTTCGTTGAGGACCATGTTTTGTATTGTGAGAGTGGACTGTATGAGAGATTTTTATAACAAGATATTAGATACACAATTTAGAGAAAGTTAGTTTTTATTTGAAAATTATTGGACCAAACACATTTAGTAACAACATGGAAGAGCAGTATTATTTGTTTGTAAACAATAAACAATTAGCAAACATCTGTTTAAAAGAAAATACAATAACACAGATAAACATATGTTTACAGTAAAATACAGAACATCAATGACATAATTTCATTTATCTAATCCTGGGGGCACCATTTTATATGCTGATGATATACACCCTTTAACTGTATCCGACCATATGTTGAGTGGCTTAGAGTATCCTGCTATGAAGAATTAAAACTAGTGTTGAATATTTTCAACTATTGAACCTAAAAACAAGTTTATCTAAATTAAAATATAGCATACTAGGCCCTTCTCATTTGCAATTTGGAGGGAATACTCATTCTCCAAAAACGTGTTCTTAGAATAGTGGTTGAGTTAGGTGAAGAGGACATTTCAACAGAAGCTGAATTATAATTATTGTTAAAAAATATCCTTTACGCTATTTTATATGAATTAAAGACACAACTGCAACTGACAATTAGCAAAAGTTTCAATCCACCAAAACAAAGCAGAAAGCTTTTTGAAAAGAAACCCACGTAAAATGGCACAATGTATTGCCGGAAGATTTAAAAAGCAAAACCCTGAACCATAACAGCACACATGAAGCAGTGCTTGTCAGACTGTCCTTCCTACACTGTGCTGACCAGTGAACACCGAGAGTGGAAAACTGGATGTCACTTTTCAACTGGCTGAACCAATACTTTCATGACTATTCCCATCACTACCAGTTACAGTTAGCGCCAACTAGCATGAAGCCTGACTTGCGCATGCGCGCGAGATCACTCTTCCTCTCCACTCCAGAAAATTAATACAGTCGGTGACAAGCACACAAATAAGTTTTAATCATAGTTTGGATTTAGGTTTAAAACTTGTTGCAAAACAACTTATAATTATAATAAAACAGAATCAACTAAACTGTGTTCAAGTCATCAAAATAAATTTAACAACCTTTTACTATTTATGTGAAAGAAAACAAGATAATTTAGATAGATGCTGTTTGTAAACAAATTGCCATCTTGGATTTGGTTGGAACAGACTATACTGAGCCGCGTGAGGGGAAAATTACAGGTGAGTGGTGGGGAGCTACGTCACAGCTGTTTATATCTCCTTTCCACCATTCATGCTAACTGGCGCTGTCTATTCAGATAAGTACTAAGTTAAGTTTATTTCATTTGTTAGTTTTTATTTACAGCCTATTAATCCTATTATAAAATTTAATTATCTTGTAAACAAAATATTTATTCAAAATAAAATCTCAAAGTCAAATTAAAGTGTTGAGAGAGTTTTGTTATGTATTCGACACTGTTCATTCACGTAATACTATGAATAAAGATTTTTTTACTTGGCTTTACTAACTTCTAAACTGAGTGATAAGCAGTACAAATGACTGTACAGTGTACAATATTGTAAGTACTAAGGCAGTGGTTACTAGAGTGGAAGCGAGTGGTTACTAGAGTGAAAGTGTTGCCGGTGTGGAAGCGATCTACTCTTGCCTGGAGCTCTGGGGTGTAGCACCATGCCAGCTTTAACAGACAGCAGTCGCGTCAGCACTAGCTAACCCTAGACCTGCACCTAGGCTATTTACACTTGAGTCGCACAACTTAAGAAAACGTGACAATCACTAATCCAGTAGTACTTCAATCTGAAGGAGATTTAAGAACTTCGAGATATCAAGGTCTCTTCTCTTGTAACCTCTATATCTCAAAGTTTCATGGGTTTGACCTCAACTCGCATGGGTTTACAACTCAAACTATTAGAACCTTATCCCCAGTCTACGTAATTCAAGTGGAGACTTAAACATACAAGGGACAGATTAATCTATCCTCTACATTCATAAGTAAGTCAATATGCACCTCAAGAATTCGTCTAAATTAAATTATCTTAACAGTAATAGATAGCTGTGATTTCAATCAATATCTTTCTGGAAAATCACACCATTATGAAACATTTTTGCTGTCAACAATGGGTCTATCTCTATTTTTATTTGTTTATACAAAATTAAACAGTTGATAACAAGAAAACCACCACAACCCTTAAGCAGCTGGAGGCGCACTGGCCTACCAGGCATAGCCTTGAATGTCTCCTAATTGTATTAAATTTGATGTTAGTCACTAAAATAGCTCCTCTTCTGACCTTAAATTCTTTACAAAAATACAAGTTTAAGTGTTGATAAATAAATAAATTAGTGAACAATAATTAAAAGCCAGAAATACTACAGACAGTAGATAGACACTATTGCTATTGACCGACGATTCTTCCTAGTTCCATCCCATCAGGTTAGATCTAATTTATGACTATTCAAGTGTATTTTATTACTTTGTTTAAAGCTAAACACTTCTAAAAAATAAATTATTCATAATTAGTAAAAACCTACCAAACTTATATCTACAAAGAAGTTTCCTTGTTTGGATAAATGATGTTTACAAACTACCTTTACCGTCAGTTCCATCTATAATGGCCCTGATTTCACTTTCGGAAACAGTGTCACTGTCGAGGCGGAAGAGGTGGATCAGGTCATCTTGGTCGGGAAGGGAGGTTTGGGGGGTTTGGGCAACATCTACAAGCACAGTCAACAATTTATTACAAGGGAAAAATATCTACTAAATTTACTTAGGTTAAAGAAACACTATCTACAAGTATTTCAGTAATACTTTCTATTTTAAGACTTGAAATGGTTTTTAATTTATTGATTTACACAGCAGTTTATGGGTGATGACAAGTTGTGCACAAGTACTTCTAATTAACAACATAAAGACTCTCAGTATTAAACTAAGTACAATGGACTCTCTCTCGTTCGGTCTTGGCTGGTTCAATTGAAGGTTAGTGTAAAGGAGATTGGGCCATTTGTGAGAAAGTGATAATCCAGTCACCCTATTGTGTCATTAAAATTTCTAACAGCTTAATGTAATATGCAATATATGTACCTAATATTATCAATGTATTTATTACATTTTTGTTGTAAAAATTAGATACTTTTGCTAAGAGATATAGATAAGTATAGAAGCATTTCTTCCTTGTTTTGTTTTTAGCACTATGTGTAATGTTGAAGTTATTTGTGTACACGTGTGTACTTTGTAAATACAGAACTTTCGATTAACCGTATCTGATTAACTGCTTGTAAATTAACCCACAATTCTGGTGAGAGAAAACTAAATTCAGCAGACTTTTAACTCAAGTGAACATAAAAAGTATAACACTGGAATCCACTACAAATTTAACCTAATATATTGTAGAGGTAAACAATTAAATTCTGACTCACTCACCCTGCAAAAATATAACCTACATCCGAATCGGCAAACAATTGCAATGACCTTCACAATAATTAGTCGTGTTGAATCTTTATACAAATGAGCGTGAATATATTTTAGAAAATGCATTGTCTTGTATTGTGCAGAAACCAACCAAACGTAAACAAGTGGTGCTTAATAACAAACAAAGTAAAAAATGTACGTCATGTCTAGTACATACATTATGGTAAATAAAAAAATGACTGGAAAACAGTCTACAAAAAAATAGTCTATACCAGATGAAAAGCCCCCAGGTGTTTCTTATCTCACCTGCCTTGATTTATTTCCTACTTTGCTGACCCTTTTGTTTACAACATTTATTGTGCTGTGGGAGGGCGTAGTGGTGGACCTAGCAGGGCGGGCTTTGGGATGAGTGAGGGAAGGCAATCGTGATGCATTCTTTTGTTCTGATTTTACCTCTTGACAGCTGCAGCTGGCATCACATGTCACTGGTTGCTATGAGGTCAGGGGCCTGACAAATCATAACCCTCTAGCTGTTGACATTATAAAAACGGGGTGCGCCTTATACGAGGGTGTAGAGTTTTACCGTATATTCAGGGAAATTTATGGATGCGTCTTTGTGACTCGAGTAGTAGATACATTTCGGTACTTAAATATACCGTAATTGATAGTCTGTATATTATCGTAAATATTTCATTTCCCTTCCAGCTGTTTTTTGACATTTGCGGGTTATTCAGATTTTCGCGTATCCGAAGCCTTAACCCGACTTATCCCGGATAATCGAGAGTTGAGTGTTGTGATGTTTTGATATAAGCCCAGGTATTGTACATCCTTAGTGTCAAATTTATCCCACACTTGCTGGTCCACTCCACTTTCAATTCAGCAGGTCATTGGTGTTAAGATGGCTAAACTAGAGGGAGTCTTGTACTGTTGTTAAGCTTAACTCATTTTTATTTAGTAAATAGAAAAATAAAAATATGTGATTTTCCACCTACAAATTTAACCTATCTTGTAAACAATTAAATTATAATTCCCTCACTCAAAAGTAAATACTGGCAATATGATTCAGAATAACTTATAGAGCAAACCCGGTGAAGATTGCAGATAAAATAGCAACACAATATTTAATTAAAATACAGTTAAGCCAAATATTTTAATGAAGTTAGTAGCTTTTTTTCAGAAAATGGACGCCTCACAGTGAAAATCAAAGCCAAAACCAAGCCAACATACAAACAAGAAGGCAGACGTAAAAAAAAATTAAACAAAATAATAATACAAAACAAAAGTAATTATACAAATGTTTATTTAAAAAATCACATATGTTTACTATACAGAGTGATTGAAAAGTCACTCCCTATTTTGTTTCTTTTACTGTAGCTTGACCATTTGATTTTATAAATAAAACACAAACACAGCTGATGAAGGGTATTTACTACTATTAATGACAGTGTGCTTTTATTGATGAAGTTTGTAAAGTGGCTCACTAAGGAACGAGCAAGAGCTGCATCGGACGAAACAAAGGACAAGTTTTATGAAGAACTTGAAGGACTTTACATACGATAAAGAAACAAGACATAGTAGTCCTAATGGGGATAAATGCTAAAGTAGGTAGGACAACAGTGGTTTTGAAAAGATAATGGGCAAGCATGGTCTTGGTCAAATGAACAATAATGGTAGTAGGCTGGTTGAGTTCTGTGGGGTCAAGGAAAGGTCGTTGAGGAACGTTATTTCACACAAGATTTGCCACAAAATAACATGGACTTCACCAAATGGAGCTGTGACAAATCAAATTGATCACATCGCTATCAGCACAAAGTGGAGAAAGTCTCTATTGATGTCCGATCCAGAAGAGGAGCAGACTGTGGTAGTGACCATCATTTGGTAACTGCAGACGTAAGGTTAAAAGTAGCTTCTCACAAAACCCAACTGGAAAAGAGGCAAAAGATATTTGATTCAGATAAACTCAGGAAAAAGGAAATTGCTCAGAAGTTCAGTATATCACTTCAAAATAGATTTGTAGCCCTGGAGCAGTCAGAAGGAGTAGAAGATAAATGGGAGAAAATAAAAAGCATGTTTGTGGAAGCTGGAGAGGAATCCATAGGGTACAGAAAGAGGAAGAGGAAGCCATGGATTACAGAAGAGACGTTAGAGAAGATCGAAGAAAGGAAAAATCTGAAAGAAAAAAGAAACCAAGCAAAAGGAAATGATGAAATAACAATCACAACAGAAGCATATAATGCAAAACATAGAGAAGTGCAAAGGAGTTTTAGAAGAGACAAAAGAGTTTGGGCTGAAAATTTAGCTAGAGAAGCTCAAGAAGCTGCAACTCAGGGCAACAGTAAAGAACTGTACAAAATCACTAAAACCCTGGCAAACAGGAAGTTTACAGCAAGAAAGCCGATTAAAGATAATAATGGAGTAGCTATAGTTAATGAAGAGAAACAGATGGAAAGATGGAAGGAATTCTTTGAAGAGTTGTTAAACAGACAGGTTGAAGCTGAGGGAGAAATAGGAACATAAACCAGGAGCAGATTGAAAATCCAATACTGGAAGACCCCAGAATAAATATAGGAATACCTTCAAAGCAGAAATAATCTTAGCAATAAAGAAATTAAGAATGGGAAAGCTCCTGGAACAGACAGCATAACCCCAGAAATGTTAAAGAATAATCCGAGTCTAACAGCAGAAATATTCTATGAAATATTAAAAGAGATATGGGAAAGGGAACTTATACCAGATGAATGGAGAAAAGGGCTGTTGATAAAGATACCAAAGAAAGGCGACACCTCTCAATGCACTAACTGGAGAGGTATAACCCTTCTCTCTGTGGCAAGTAAAATTCTCACTAGAATAATTTTAAATAGAATCAAAGGCTCAATAGACACAAAATTAAGAAGGGAACAGGCCGGATTTAGGAAGGATTGCTCATGCATAGATATGATAAATACTCTTAGAATAATAGTAGAACAGTGTACAGAATATCAATCACCAGTATATTTAAGCTTTGTGGATTTCGAGAAGGCCTTCGACTCCATTACCAGAGAATCTATCTGGAAAGCATTAGTGTATTTTGGAGTGCCAAACAAGATAATAAACCTAATTAAAGAAATCTACAGGGACTATACACAGGTAATTCATGAAGGCAAACTTTCAGACCAATTCAGAGTGAGAGTTGGTGTCAGGCAAGGATGTCTTTTATCACCCTACTATTCCTAATCGTCCTAGACCAAGTTATGAGGAAAGTTACAGATAGACCTAGAGGTCTACAAAGTGGGGTTTAGTGGATAGGTTGGAGGATATAGACTTTGCAGACGACCTGTGCCTGATGTCTCAAAGTCTGAAAGACATGAAGGAGAAGATGCAGGAGCTCCATAATGCAAGGAACCAAGATTGGTCTCAAAATCAATTTTCAAAAATCTAAAGAAATGAGAATAAATCCAGAAATAACCAACCACTGGTAGTTAACAATAAAGAAATAGAACAGGTTGACGAGTTCCAATACTTGGAAGTATTGTATCGAAGACGGGTGGAACGGACGAGGATGTCGCTAGCAGAATAAGGAAGGCCAGGAGCTGCCATACTTGCACCTGTTTGGAGATCAAGCCAGATAAAAGAAAACTAAATTGAAGATTTTTGAAACAAATGTCAAGTCAGTACTATTATATGGCTGCCAAACTTGGAAAGTAACAAAACTATAGAAAGCAAGCTGCAGGTATTCATCAACAAATGCCTAAGAAGAATTTTCAACATCCATTGGCCAGAAACTATCTCAAACGAAGAACTTATGAGAATTGCAAGTCAAAGTCCAGTAAATGACACAATCAAAAGAAGAAAGTTTGATGGATTGGGCACACATTGACAGACCAACCACACCGTCAGTCGACAAGCACTTGAATGGAACCCTCAAGGAAGGAGGAAAAGAGGAACCAAGGACAACCTGGAGAAGGTCGTGGAAAAGGAAATCAAGAGGAGGGCAAGAGCTGGGGCGAGATAAAACAAATGGCCCAGAATCGGCACGGTGGAAGGCGTTTGTTAAGTGCCCTACGCCCCCACGGGAATATAGGAACTAAGTCAAGTAAGTCA
The DNA here is from genome assembly GCA_018831715.1 of Matsumurasca onukii. Taxonomy (NCBI): domain Eukaryota; kingdom Metazoa; phylum Arthropoda; class Insecta; order Hemiptera; family Cicadellidae; genus Matsumurasca; species Matsumurasca onukii. The sequence goes on from CM032065.1 coordinate 23,373,493, forward strand.
AGTCTAGTACATACATTATGGTAAATAAAAAATGACTGGAAAACAGTCTACAAAAAAATAGTCCCTTACTCAGACCCCAGCCCCCAGGTGGTCCTTTATCTCTAACTGCCTTCTTATCTCCCTCCTTGCTGACCCTTGTTTACAACATTTATTGTGCTGTGGGAGGGGCGAGTGGTGGACCTAGCAGGGCGGGTTTGGGATTAGTGAGGGAAGGCAATCGTGATGGGACATTCTTTGTTCTGATTTTACCTCTGACAGCTGCAGCTGGCACAATTACGCCACTGGTTGCTAAGGAGGTCAGGGGCCTGACAAATCATAACCCTTAGCTGTTGACATTATAAAAACGGATGCCTTTCTACGAGGGTGTAGAGTTTTTTAACGGATATTCAGGGGAAATTTATGACGCGCTCTAGACTGAAAGTATGTAGATACATTTCTGGTACTTAAATATACTGTAATTGATAGTCTGTATATTATCGGAATATTTCATTTCCCTTCCAGCTGTTTTTTGACATTTGGCGGTTATCTGTGATTGCATCCGAAGCCTTAACCCACTTTATCCCAGGATAATCGAGAGTTGAGTGTACAGATGTTTTGATATGCTTCCAGGTTGTACATCCTTAGTGTCAAATTTTATCCCATTAATTCTGCTGGTCCACCCACTTTCAATTCACAGCAGGTAATTTGGTGTTAAGATGGCTAAACTAGAGGGAGTCGTGTCAAAGAGTTTAACTCATTTTTATTTTTAGTAAATAGAAAATAAAAATATGTGATTTTCCACCTACAATTCTAAACTTTATCTTGTAAACAATTAAATTATAATTTTACTACAAAGTAAATACTGGCAATATGATTCAAAATAACTTATAGAGCAAACCTCGTGAAGATTGCAGATAAAATAGTAAAAAAAAACTTATATCTACAAAGAAGTTTCCTTGTTTGGATAAATGATGTTTACAAACTACCTTTACCGTCAGTTCCATCTATAATGGCCCTGATTTCACTGGAAACAGTGTCACTGTCGAGGAAGAGGTGGATCAGGTCATCTTGGTCGGGAAGGGAGGTTTGGGGGTTTGGGCAACATCTACAAGCACAGTCAACAATTTATTACAAGGGAAAATATCTACTAAATTTACTTAGGTTAAAGAAACACTATCTACAAGTATTTCAGTAATACTTTCTATTTTAAGACTTGAAATGGTTTTTAATTTATTGATTTACACAGCAGTTTATGGGTGATGACAAGTTGTGCACAAGTACTTCTAATTAACAACATAAAGACTCTCAGTATTAAACTAAGTACAATGGACTCTCTCTCGTTCTGTCTCGGTTGGCTGGTTCAATTGAAGGTTAGTGTAAAGGAGATTGGGCCATTTGTGAGAAAGTGATAATCAAGTCACTATTGTGTCATTAAAATTTCCAACAGCTTGATGTAAATGTATATGTACATAATATTATCAATGTATTTATTACATTTTGTTGTAAATTAGATACTTTTGCTGAGATATAGATAAGTATAGAAGCATTTCTTCCTTGTTTTGTTTTAGCACTATGTCTAATGTTATATTTGTATACTGTACTTTTGTAAATACCTCAACTATTACATCTGATTGCTTTGTTAACATTCAGGAGATATTAGATAGCTAGAGTGCATACACAGTATCTTACACCTAGATAAGTGTAATAGATTAGCATTTACTTCACTATGTTTTGTTCAAATAGCAGATTATGTGTATATGCAAGTTGACCTTGAAAAGTATTATCTTATTGAAATACCAAAGCGTACTTGTTGACAATCCAACAGAAGTTGCGTTTACATACATTATGTAAATATGACTGAAAAACAGTCACATAGTATACAGTGGTCCATCTACTGCCTTCTTATCTCCTACTGACCCTTGTTTACAATTTGTGCTGTGATAGTTGGACCAGCAGGCTTTATTGAGCAATGCTGATGTTCCACCCTGACTGCATTACGTCACTATTGCTAGGAGGTCAGGTTTCTCATAACTTAGCTGTGACATTATAAAGAGTGGCTTATACGAGTGTAGTTTTAGTACTGTTGTTCTAACTTCATATTTTCATATTAAATATATGTAATTGATAGTATATTATCAAATATTTCATTTCCTGTGTTTTTACACATCCATTTAAGCTTAATTTATCATAATCATATCTTGTACAGATGTTTATATGCTTCCAGGTATTGTACATCAAGTGTAAATTTTATCATTATTGCTGGTCCACCACTTTCAATTCAGCAGGTCATTTAAGATAAATAGCTGTTGTTTAACTCATTTTATGGTAAATGAAAAATAAAAATATGCAATTCCACCTACAAATTTAACCTATCTTGTAAACAATTAAATTATTCCCTACTCAAGTAAATACGGCAATATGATTCAGAATAACTTTTAGAGCAATGAATTGCAGATAAAATAACACAATATTTAATTAAAATACAGTTAAGCCAAATATTTTTTTTTAATGAAGTTAGTAGCTTTTTTCAGAAAATGGACGCTCACAGTGAAAGTCAAAGCCAAAACCAAGCCAACATACAAACAAGAAGGCAGACGTAAAAAATTAAACAAAATACAATACAAAA
>CM032065.1:23376197-23496688 GCA_018831715.1 Matsumurasca onukii
TCACATGACATGGGTTAGCACATGCAGATGTACATCAGGGTACATGTATTCACATGTAACATAGGCGTTAGATTCCTCCCCAGGGCTATGTTCTGGAGAGAAATATTGCCAAAATAACTAGCGACAAACGAACATTTTGAAGACACTACTAGAGTATTAAGTGTAACGTTACCTTCAATAAAAAATATAAATCAAAAGAAAAAGGAAAACGATCGAGGAGTTTCCAGTGAATTAAAACGTAATCAACCGTACTAGCCTCTCAAAGGAAACAAACAATTATTAAAAATATTTTAAACAATTGTTGACAAATAATATAGTTCTTTACGAGGTCCTAAAAGACATTTTTAACAAGCGTAAGGTGCAGCCGACGACGTCAAAAAGCGAAGGTTGAAAATACACTTTAGGAACGAATGATAAACAATACCTGTCATGCTAGCAAGTTATAATGATATATGAATTTTAAATATTATAAAACACAAATTATATTATTATTAATATTATAAAGTGAAGATTGTTAAGAACGTCATCACAGATGTGTCCAAAGCAGCTGACTTTGGAGCAAGTAAAATGACAAAAGAAATTGTGCCAACTGATTCAAGTCACTTATACATATAACAAATTATTAAAATAAACTACAATACAAATTTAATACATACAAAGCAATAGTATATTTCATTAGGGTCTAAAGTGGCACTTTTGACACAAGGTTTAGTTAATGTCCGAGTCGCAGCCGAGGTCAATAAATGGTTTTAATATTATAAAGACACTGGAAATAAACAGTGTTTCGAACTCAGCTGACAGATTTATACTGTTTTAAAGAAACAGCTGTTACAATAATTTACTATAATATAGTGTTGAAATTCAAAGCAATAAATACTCTGTGTTAAAAACAAACTCGTTGAAACAGCCGATGTCCATACTACAATAAAATCGTTAGAATAACCTGTCTATCCTTTCCTTCTATCCTTTAGGAGTAAAATATCAACAAAACAAACTTTCCTCAGAAATGAAGATGCATCTTGCGCGTCAATACGTTTCTGAAAAGCAACTATTTTAGGGAAAATCGCAAAAGAAAAACTTGTTTCAAAAGATTCAAGAGACATGAGTAGTTAAACTTTAAAATCAATTTCTAATAATAATAATAAACGTCTTTATTGATACAACAAAAGTTACTGCCACTTAACCTTATCAATATTCATTAAAAAACACTATTAATACTGACAAACAATCGAAAATGATAAACGAACAAGATGTCACATGAAAAATGAACAATCATAAAAAACTAAAGAGGAATAGCAACATTTTGAAAACAAAACGGTAAATAAAACAAAAAGGAGACACATTTTATTATTTACTGGTTTGAAGAGTTTGAAGTATTCTGCAAAAGATCACCTCAAGATCCTGTATTAGATCATTTTTAATTTTCTTCCAAAACCCAACACAATCATCTATTGTTCTGTTATCAACATCAAGGTTGTTCCATAATCGACACGCAGTGACAGTAAATGATTTATTATCCGAATTTGCTCTATGTGGCGAATCAGATAATAATGAAGCTCTATGTCGAGTATTGCGATAAATTTAATTATTTATTGTTAACAAATTGAAATATTTCAGATAGATTAAAGAGATTATTCAGAACTGCGAACATACTTTTAACTCGAAGTGGTTTGATTTGGCGAGATTATAACTTCTCTTACATTTTCACTAACAGCATCAAAACTTACAGTAGGCTTCTTGTAACTCTTAGGCTTTCGCGGCCAGTTTCACAACTATAATGAAGTTTTTCTGGCTCACACTGCGTCATAATTAGGTTGATATTTCGGCCTCGCTGTGGAGTACCATCCATAATCAGTCACAGTTTCAGCCAATCAGTGACTGAAGATGGTACTCCACAGCGAGGCCACAAAATGAAACTAAGAACACCTTCAAGTTGGAAAAGTTTATAAAGTCATGTGTCATCAACTGAAATCAGAAAACTTGCGGTACTAATAGGTTGTAGTTGCACAATATTCTACATTGGATGTACAGTAATGTAACACAACCTCAAGGGACACAATGTTAACATTGTACAATGTACTGTGTGGCAACTAACATTTGTCGGTGTATGCAAAACACATGTGAATATATTATTCCGTGTGCACACTTCTATAGTTGTATTTTGTAACCTCGCTCATTTCACATTGGCATGGAGAGTTGTACTTTAAAAACTTTGTCCAGAACTTAACGTTACTTTACTTAAAACACGCTTTTTAAGAGGATTGATCATCCCAAAAAAGTTGCTCAAAACATGCTCTCGTAGTCTTCCGTTTATAGACGCTATTTTGTTGTAAAGATTAGAAAAGTTGTTTTCCATGTTCTCAAAGGTTGTCTCTAGGTTTAAATAACCTGGTTTTAAAACAAATCTTACGCCATTTTAGCAAAAGAATGTTAAAGTTGGCCAAAACAGGCTACTTTAAAAGCGTACAACATTTTTTTCACAAGCATTTTTTGTGTATAAAGAAAATAGAACCACTCCTACCTTATCATATAAAAACCCGCATTTGTACGTTTCGGTTTCTTAAACGGCGTCGAAATAGAGGACTACGAAACCATGTTTTGCTAATTTTTGAGTGAGCGGAGCAAAGTTAGAATATTGCTACTATAATTTCTCTGGACTAGCAAGGTCGGCGGGCCGGGTGACTCTACAAAGAACTGAGCCAGACAAGACAACCTAATTAGAGCAGTTGTTTCGAAACAAAAATAAACTTGAATTTCCACTTACCCTACTCCTCATCTACAGGGGAGAAATAATCAATATTTCAGTGGTAAAAATGGGTTCTTGCTTGGTTGATCAATCCTCCTAAATGGTGTAAGAAATTTAAGCATTTTTTCACCATTCTAGCTACGTTCTGTACTTCAACGAAAACATGCTATTGTGTTGTTTTTTTGTAAGCACAGCGTAGTCGCCCTAATCTACCATTTCTTAATGCAGAATACACATTTTCAACGTATTTATTTATACTATGTATTAGAACTAGCATAATTTGTGTGAAGATTGCTTTGCAAGTAAAACAAACTTCGTTTCGTGTAAACACCATCACCTACAAAACAAAAACTCATCAAAGACTTGCTCATGAAGAGACGAAATGAGACTTTGTTACAGACAATGTGACACAAGAGAGCGCTCCATGCACAACAGTATTGTTCATAATCATACTACCTAGTAGCCTTGCACTAACAATGGTTATCAATACCTGAGTAGCTACGGGTACCAGGGACCAGTTAAGCCGATGTAAGGGGGCATAACAGCTGTTGAACACTTTTGTTTGCTACATGTAGCTACGTTGTGTTTAACATTTACCCGTTGCTCAATATTAACAGTCTCAACAGTATAGTTAAAGATGAGTTTCCTTAGTGTATGTGTTTTGATACATATTGCATATTTAGACAATACATTTCGATAATTGGCCAAGGCGCAAGAAGTGATTACCGTCTTGTAGAGACATTGGCACTTATTAAAAACGGGAGGCTAATAAAACAAATTGTTTGAAAACAAGCGTTTTGATAGCACGCTTATATTTTCAAGCGTGCTGCAAGTCTGAGAAGAAACATCCGGAATTTTTATTTTTGAGAAGTAAATGGGATACTGATATGCTCCGTTGTCTGTACTATGCATTTATCCATTCTAGATTGGAATACGGCGTAACTTGTTGACTTTTAAGATCCTAGTTAATGAAGTAAGAAAAACAGTTTGTTCGAATATTGTTGTTTAAAAGGAAACGTGAGTCCTCACTTCCACTTTATAGACAAATTAATGTACTCCCAATCGAGGACCTATTCATTTACAAAGTTTAAGGACGTTCTATAAAAGGTGTGGAAACAGTGGAACGACTAAATCATACGAGCATGGCTACCAAACAAGGAGTGCGGTAACTAATCTATTTAAAGAGAAGGCCAAAAATAAACAAACTAGGCTATGTTTCCAAAGATCTTTTGTTTTTCTAGGACGAAAGTATTTAACGGACTGCCCAAGTCCATGAAAGAAGCTAAGAGAATAGCGGTTTTCTGTAAGCTCTTAAAAATTTGGTTATTAGCTTTAAATGACCCATATAGGTTATCAACTATTCTGATGTGAATAATTCTTGAAGCTTTCCATTGTGCAATTATAGGAAATGTACTTTTCTATTTATTTGTAATTAGCTTTTTTGTGTTATTTAGTTTACACAGAGTAATTTCAGTTTAAGTTCGTGTTTATGATTAAATCTGTATTAATATTTATGTAAAACAAGATGCTTAGTTAATTTTAGTCAGCCACAGTTTGTTCATGTACAAAATAATGCAAGTGAAGTGTAGCGACTAATTGAAGTGCAATTTCATTGTATCTACCACCGGTACAGGAGAAGGTGGTTTGAAATGTCCGAACAAACAAGTTGTATTAATTTCTTTAACTTTGAGTGGAAATAAATATGTTTTATTTCATATGTTTCATTTCAAGTCACTAGTTACTATTATAACAATTTAGAATAATAGATCTTAATTTGTATACACGCTAAATAGCTAATTTATTACTTAAGAAATTTGAAAACAAAAATGTTTGGACCGAACCGTGACTTGAACCCGAGTCTCCCGCTCACCACTTTACCAACCGGCCCAACTATTTTGTCTTCAAATTTAGAGACGAATTTAAATCTAAATGTTTATGCGAAACATGTGACTGTCAAATATTGGTTTTTAAATCAACAAGATGGAAATATTACAAACATAATTTAAATACTATGTCAAATGACTTATTTGTCCCGATTTGTCCAAACATTTTTGTCTTCTAATTTCTTTAACAATAAGTTGGAATAATATTTCTATACAAAGTTTATTAAGGCATTAAAATTAAATAAACTATAAAAATCTGTATTGCCATATACATTAAACACACGTAGACATTAACATTCACACACATCGAGTTTTACATTCAAACATACAGGTTCTGTAACATTTACTCAGCATTCGCACATATAACTTTAGATCCATGGAAGTTTATATTTAATCTTTAAGACAGACTATCAAAAGATTACCGAATTAAGTAGAACGAATTTTGCACAAAGAAGTGGTTTAAGTTAATTTAGAATAAACTAAAGTTATTGACTAATTTCATATCATCTGAAGATAATTGAGTAGAATTGAGTAGAACGAATTTAGCACAAAGAAGTGGTTTAAGTTAATTTAGAATAAACTAAAGTTATTGACTAATTTCATATCATCTGGAAGATAATTGAGTAGAATTGAGTAGAACGAATTTTGCACAGAAGTGGTTTAAGTTAATTTAGAATAAACTAAAGTTATTGACTAATTTCATATCATCTGGAAGATAATTGAGTAGAATTGAGTAGAACGAATTTGCACAAAGAAGTGGTTTAAGTTAATTAGAATAAACTAAAGTTATTGACTAATTTCATATCATCTGGAAGATAATTGAGTAGAATTGAGTAGAACGAATTTTGCACAAAGAAGTGGTTTAAGTTAATTTAGAATAAACTAAAGTTATTGACTAATTTCATATCATCTGGAAGATAATTGAGTAGAATTGAGTAGAACGAATTTTGCACAAAGAAGTGGTTTGTTAATTTAGAATAAATAAAGTTATTGACTAATTTCTATCATCATCTGGAAGATAATTGATAGAATTGAGTAGAACGAATTTTGCACAAAGAAGTGGTTTAAGTTAATTTAGAATAAACTAAAGTTATTGACTAATTTCATATTATCTGGAAGATAATTGAGTAGAATTGAGTAGAACGAATTTTGCACAAAGAATTGGTTTGTTAATTTAGAATAAACTATAGTTATTGACTAATTTCATATCATCTGGAAGATAATTGATTAGAACGAATTTTGCACAAAGAAGTGGTTTGTTAATTTAGAATAAACTAAAGTTATTGACTAATTTCATATCATCTGGAAGATAATTGAGTAGAATTGAGGAACGAATTTTGCACAAAGAAGTGGTTTAAGTTAATTAGAATAAACTAAAGTTATTGACTAATTTCATATCATCTGGAAGATAATTGAGTAGAATTGAGTAGAACGAATTTTGCACAAAAAGTGGTTGTTAATTTAAATAAACTAAAGTTATTGACTAATTTCATATCATCTGGAAGATAATTGGTAGAATTGAGTAGAACGAATTTTGCACAAAGAAGTGGTTTAAGTTAATTTAGAATAAATTAAAGTTATTGACTAATTTCATATCATCTGGAAGATAATTGAGTAGAATTGAGTAGAACGAATTTTGCACAAAGAAGTGGTTTAAGTTAATTTTAGAAATGTTATTATTAACCTTTCAAACCTATGAACTAAGATTAAATTGTAGTACCGAATCTTGCCCAGTCCCGTCCAAAGTTAATTTAGAATAAACTAAAGTTATTGACTAATTTCATATCATCTGGAAGATAATTGAGTAGAATTGAGTAGAACGAATTTAGCACAAAGAAGTGGTTAAGTTAATTTAGAATAAACTAAAGTTATTGACTAATTTCATATCATCTGGAAGATAATTGAGTAGAATTGAGTAGAACGAATTTTGCACAAAGAAGTGGTTTTGCTAATTTAGAATAAATTAAAGTTATTAATTAATTTCATATCATCTGGAAGATAATTGAGTAGAATTGAGTAGAACGAATTTCAAAGAAGTGGTTTAAGTTAATTTAGAATAAACCGTTATTGACTAATTTCATATCATCTGGAAGATAATTGAGTAGAATTGAGTAGAACGAATTTTGCACAAAGAAGTGGTTTGTTAATTTAGAATAAACTAAAGTTATTGACTAATTTTATATAATCTGGAAGATAATTGATTAACCTAACACCAACCTGTTCCGGCAGATGGTGATCTGGGATACAATTTTCATGCTATATATTAAGTATTGTGTTTTTTCTTCAATCAAACATTCACACATTTTTAAAGGAGTTTAAAACTTTCAATGTTCTTACGTAAACAATGTTACAAACTAAAATTGCAACGTTGCTACAGTAGACGCAGCCTTATCTTCCTCAAGTGGAATCATTAAATGAAATCCCGACCTTAATAGCTTGGAACAAAAGAAGTCTACTTCAAGGAGTTATTTCTTGTTTTGTCCTACGCTTCAAACTGGACTTAGAAAAATATAACTGTATATTATTGTTCTAGGTAATGTATCTCAAGTAAGACAAAAGTAGAAACAATAAAATAGATTAAAGAATTTAAAGAAGTCTTACACTTGTAAGGTAGGTACTACAGAAACGGACGTTTATGCTACGAGCATATTTATACTAAAAGTGTTTTGAAAATTAGTCAGAGGCAAGTTACTATATCCAGTTACTACAAATGTATAAAAATGATTCTGAACCCAAAAAGATAATAATAGTGTACAAAACAGTAAAAAGGTTATTACAAATGAAGAGCCGAGACCCTGTATGGCTTACTTTCATTAGATGATTTCCCTCGAGCATGAAACCGGTAATGTACCAGCATAAGAGATTAGTACAGTATCGTGGCGTACGTCCATATTCAACCAACATTACAACATCACACGTTACTGTAAAGTGTGAGATTATGTTTTTGTATAAAAACATGACGTTACATAATGTCGCTTTTAAAATATGTTTCTAATATTAAATGATTACATACAAGTTTATAAGATCGGTTTTGATTTTTGTTATCCACGGTTTTGATTTAACTAAAGCGAAAATTATTATATTATCAGAAAGCTATAAACTTTTAGTATAATTTCTCGTTGTACAACAACAATAGTGGATATTACTTTTACAGCTAACGTAAAGTAAAAATATTTGTTTTTTATGGAAAGCATTTTTATATTTCAGTAAAGCAAACCTAGCCGGACATGTGATTCTACAACTGCAAACCAAGAGCCCAGAGGCGCTATCAGATGTGATATAACTTTTAATTGATTTTAGTATTGGATTCTATTGATATGCAAAAGTATTGCATCCGGGCTCTCAATTGGGTGTGGCAGCTATTTTTACACAAATAAATCAAACCATAGTATCATTGAAATTGTAAACAGCAAGTTCTGACCCAACCATTATTTAACACAGTTTTTGCTTCTGCCAAATTTGCCAAATTTCAAGGCACTGAAAAATAAGTTAGAGTTTTTTAACAAAAATTTTTTAACAGTATCGTTACAAACTAATATAATCCATCTAAATATTTGAGTTATAACAGTTTTTTTTATTTTAGCTTAATATGTTGTGTTTTATTGTTGGCTGCCTTTTTTATGTTTAAGTCAGTTTTGTTCTACTTGATTAACAACTAACGAAATTGATGTATTACTAGTTTACAAGTAAACATTCAAGAAAAATTGTTTACCTAGTTTCAATTGTGATGACATAGAATAATATAGATTTGTGTATTTGTGAACCATTTACGTTGAAAGCATTTTACTAAATAATTATAAGCCATTTACTATTGAAAACCACTTACATTAAACGTGCAAATTATAAGATTATCCCAAAAATTCTCTCTTATAAATACCCTAACAAATCTTCAAATTCAACTGCCAAAAGATTGATAGTTTACTGTATAATCAAGACTATATCATTTACAGGACAGTCGCAGAATATAAAAAAACACAATCATACAATTATGAGTAATGCTCGTAGTTAGATTATTATCGTAAGATAATTATTTTAAGCTTTATATTTATTTGTAACCTGGTTTATCAATGTTATTTTGTCCTAACCCACAACAGAGATGAAAGACACGACAACCAAGACAAAGCTACACAACACACATATGCTATGAAGCTAATAGGAGTACAAGTACCAACATGTCGGCGTAGCAGAGGCATACAGATCCCACCTCAGGGCGTATGTTGCAAGAGACAAGCATCACACATTTCGATGCACATCATTTCATAAGTGTGAGTTCAAATACTCGATTTAATTAACCTGGTTTAATTGTTTGTCTATTTGTCATCATGTGAAACATGGTTTATGAAACCATCATTTGTTTATGAAACACAAATTAAAAAGGTTTGTAAACGAAAAGCTTACTACAACTGTGAGAAGATTAAATGGAGAGTTACGAGAAAAATAACTAAGCATTATTACTACAGAAAACTGAAGAGATAATTTACTATAAAGTGATGAAATTAGCTAAGATCGATTTGACTAGAAATTGCGCTTAGTATTTCAATTGTATTATTGGAATTATTTAGTTAAGTTCAAAAATCAAACGTGAATTCTAGCATTTCGCTGTTACATAGCTATAACGTTGAGGTGTTTAAATAGGGTTTGAAAAATACATTTTTGAGGCAATATTTAACTTACATTGATGTTCATTGAACTAACTTTAACTGATCATCACGTACTAGTCTTGATTTTATGTAAATATTATATTACTAAACATGTTTAAAAGACATAATCGTAGAATTTCCTTGAACTACATCACATTACTTGTATCATCGAATACAAACAAAAATTATTATAAGGTATTACACTACAATATATAAAGATTACTCTTTATATAATAATTCATTACACAAACTGTGTTTTACTAATGCACAGTTTCTAAAAAGACATGTTTTCAGTATTAAGTTCCCTAACATAAACTAGGGTTTAATTAAATGTCTACACTCTTATTCATGTAGCAACGTTAATATTAATATTATGACTCGATCGTTCCCAGCTCGACATACCCTAGTCTTACTTAATATACCTTCAGTGAGCGCACAACCCCTCGACCAGTTTATGCGCACTGTCCGATACCCAAACCCATCCCGTGATAGCGAGGACTGTTGTAAATAGTCTTACTAAGTCATCTCTTATTTCTTTTTGTTGTGTAAATAGACATATTAAGAGGAGACTGATGGTGTATGTGTACAAGCTAAAAAATGATCTGAAAATAACTAACAAACAAACACAACTCTTGTGAAGATAAGTTTGGAATTACTTATATTTGGTTTATTAGACACATTTACTCGCCTGAATTAGACCACAAAATTTTAAGATAAACATACAATCAAGATAATTTTGTTATCGTGCTAGGTATTAAATAATGGGTGCAATGAGGAAAAGCATGGTTCACAGATATTAATGCCAAGCTCAAAGTAAAAACCGGTAAATAAATCCAAAAGTTGGATTAAAGAAAAAAGACTTGGCAATACACAGAAAAATTGCTGCTAATGTCCTTTCATCCTTGCCCAAAGAAGAAAATTGAAGGATATACGAGTAGTTTACCTGTAGATGTGTGTAATTTTTATTACTTACTTATTTTTCTGTACTATTTTTTACCAATAAAATATATGTTTAATTCACTATCGAACATATTAACGACACAACATTTAGAGATAGCTAATGGAATTGGCGTGAACTTCCATCTTGTCGCTTGGCAACTGTCCAGGAGCTCTTGTTCCCAGATTTATTGTTTATTTTAATTTTGACTCCTGGGAGAAGAATTTACATTTTACCCGCCATTACCATTACCCTGCTGCAGATAAATTGAAAATCTATTGTAATCTCGTTAATTCATTTTCATCCTTGAGAAACCTGTATTTAGCTTTTAGATTAAACAACAAAGTGATTAATGTAATATTGTATAAGGTTACATTTACAAGCATTTATACCTTTTCATATATTAGTATACGAGTAGTAGAGGTTTGATTTTGGGAATAAAAATTTAATTTGATCTATTATTTCGTAGTATTTACGTAAGTATTTTTATCGTCTAGCATACTTATATTTTGGACACTGAACTAAGGGGCTTCCCATTATTTTAGCTAACACATAGCTGGTAAGCGTTGTGCCTCTTTCAAAGGCAAATATGTTTTGTATTATCGGGTAACCTTTAAAGATAAAAACACTTTTGATTATGATAATTACTTTTTTATTTTGACTATCTTATTTTCTTAAGTATTTTTAAAATTCCGAGGAAAACATTTTATAATTAATGACTTTTAAATGTAATATTATTGCAATACGTAAAGGCTCTGCTGTTGTAAAATATATCCCGTGGTCAGCCTAGAATCATGTATCAGTTAACTTAACGTTTATACTTGCATTGTATTTTGAACTATAATATATTATTCAGGTAAAGACAAAAAAGACTAAATTTGTCTTGTACAACGAGGTGGAATTAGGACTACGAAGCCCCTCTATCGCTCTACGTCAACCTTTACCTAGCACTGCAAAGCCACCTAACAAATTGTTAACGGTGACTGGGAATCAAACTCGCACTTGTGGACTGATGAGCTTCAAGATCACGCATGATTCTACTCCACCACAAGTTCGCTTCAACTTAAGTCTTTCTTAAACCTATTTAATTATAATTTCAAATAAGTCAAACTGTCCAATAAACATGTTCAAAGGCTCTAGAACGAAAGGAATAGCAAAAGCATTAGTACAAAATGTCTAAAAACATTATTTTAAAACCCAATTATGAAAAAGGTTAGGGGAAAATAATAAAAATAAACCAAAACAAATGTATGATAGGCATATAGGCATATTAAAACAAACAACAACGGAAAATTTTAAAATAAACCAAGTAAATGCTGTGAATTTTGAACTCCCTTTAGTATAGTTACAGTTAGAAGGTTGTGTCCTGCTCCTGTGAAATTTTTGCCATTGCCGATTTTCTTCGTAGTTGTATTTAAAATTACATAATGTTCTTTGATTTTTCTTTTAGTTTGAACTATATATTTACAATCACAGTCATGACAGATAGTTTCGTGAACACAAGATTTATCTTCACCTTGAATTTTGTCGTTTGGGTTGCCAAGGATTGAATTTATTTGGTTTTTGTTTGAAAAAAAATTTATGTTCGCATTTTTCTTAAAACATTTTCTTATATGATTACCTTAGGCACCATAGTTGAAAATTATCCACTTAATATCTGTTATATTATTGGTTGAATCAAGATTGGGGTACGAAAGTGCCAAACCAAAAGTTTCAACTCAAAAGTTCCAAGAACATTTTCCAATTATTGAAACTTCCAAAAATTCAATTTACCAAAGCCGTACTTATATAATGTGTTTATATAATGCGTAGAACTACAATTTGTTCACGACCTTGTACAAATTGAACGACTGATCCCATAATTACGAACAAGTGTAGAATAATTTGTTGGAGCTGTCTTGAATATTCCCACAAGATACCCGGTTCTTGATCGAATTAAAGTACGTAAACTTTCTGAGGCTGAGAATCGTAAATTAGAAACTGTTCTCCGATAGTGATTTTACGGAATTTGTCATGAACTTCAAGGAAGTCTAAAATGTTTTGAGGATTAGGAGGCATACTCTTTACACGTTTACGCTGAATCCTTTTCCTGATATTATGCCGGTCTGGCTGTTCAGCTAGTATAAATGACGGCCAACCTTGCAAAGTTCGCGTGATTTTCACGGGACGAGCCTCAGGGTGTTCAGATGCCCTTCTTTCATGTTTGTAATTAATGTTAAAGCTTCTACCTCTTCTACGGTGTGTGTGTATGGTCATTCACGGAATGGCGACGAATTGAAAGTGTACCATCACCTTCCGTAGTAGTTTGCGCTGAGCACTGATGATTTCTGCATCTCCAATAGCGCCACTCTTTTGTTGTTTGAATGTTTGTCGAACAGAAACTCATCAATGAGTAAGTAGCTCGTCTTGTTTGATTATATTACTTTCTTCATGTTGTATGGTTAATTGTTGTGATGTGTGTTTACTAGTTAACGTGTTCAATTTTAGAACTTGACAAATACATAGTTACCAGAACGGTTATCATGGAAATAGCTGGTATAAATTATTATACACGCGGACGTAATAGTTATATAACATCATTGGAACATTGAAAATGTATAGTTTTGGAAAAACATAATTGAAAATTTAATTATTTTGGATATTTTGCTTTGAAAACTTTGGATTGAAACTTTTGACCCCTACCGAATCAAAAAATGTTGTTCTAGACTTTTGGGTTTGTTTCAATTTTTCATTTTAATCATACTGTATATCATTTGAAGTTTGTATCAACTGTAAGTAGTAATTTTTTTATTTTGCGAACTTCATTTTATTGTACATAATTTTTTCATTGTACGTTGTTTAAAACTTTTTTAACTGCAACTGCATTTTTAAATAAAAGTTATTCCCCGCCTGCAGAGAGAGCTCGCAGCCAGCAGTGCGCGTGCGGCGAGGTGGGTTCACAACCCTCAACCCTCAGTACGCGCGTCCTGGCATCTTCTCTGGTGATGTGTTGACCATGTTCTAACTTTTGACCAAGTTCACAGGCGCTTACTGAGTGAAAATGTTGGACCCTTTGAAGGTATTGTGGGTGCTGACCAACAGTACTTACCTCGGTGAGTTTGATGTACTCGGAACTTTGATTCTCAACTGTTTGTCCAGTTAAGAGGATCTACACTGTTTGTACTATTACAGGTCTAATTAGCTTTGTTTGATATGAAAGTTTGGCCGTGGGAAGTGCTTCTTTAAAAAAAAATGTTATGGAGAATTTGGAAATAAATTTATGTTTATAACTAACAAAGTTATACAAATGTATGTATTAAAAGTTATAATAATTTACAGGTAATTCGTATTAAAACAAAACATATTTCTTTTACAAACTATATGAATACTGATGACAATTTGTTAATTTTCGTGAGTCAAGTTTTATTTTCTCCAGAGTCAGATGTAAAATATATGGGAATTACGTGTCCAATACTTTGTCGTGGTACCAACACTTATAAGCACATTATTATGTTAATCTTCAGCTCGTTTCAAAAGTATCAACTTTGGGAACTAGTGTTCTATTTGTTCTTCAACGGAAACAATGTTAAATATTTAATTTATTACCCAATATTATTTGAACCATACTTGACATGACATAGGGGATACACATTAAAACATTAAATTATGAAAGCGTTGTCAGAAACGATGAAACATGAAGTGTAGGAAACATTCGCAGGTCAACATCTGAAGAGACGAACACTACTCGCTGATGGAAAACAGTGTGACAGCTCACTTTGGAAAATTGCTTACAACACTCAATAGTTGAAACAATTACTAGTTTTTCCTTTCATTAGCAGTTTGAATATGTTTTATGAAATAATATATGTATCATTTTGGGAAGGTTAAATCGACTTTGAAGGAATAATATGACTAATTTGTAGTAATGAAGAGAACACAAGTGCCTTTGAATTAATTTTTATTTACAGGACTGGTTTCGAGAATAATCTCATCAGTCGTGTCTAACAAAAATTGAACACATTGAATACACAATGTATAGTTTTGTATATAAACACCACTAAAATAAATAAAACATAATGATTCTTTGAACAACTCTACTATAATTGCCGTTTTGAAAACAAAATTTTAAGTACGTCGGCCAGGACCAAAGAGAACCCCGAAGCCAATTAAAAGCCCTATTTGACCAGCCCAAATTTAAAAGGCTGGCCACAGCACCCATAGTTAAGATTACTTACTCATTTACAAATGATTAGTTGCTACTACAGCTTTACCTAATTTTTCAGCCAAGTTGAGACGTTTTCATAATTTGCTGAAAAATATACACCTTAGGCTTCGTTGTGAGTTTGTGTGTTTAAATTATTGCTGATTATTCCCATACTTAGTGAACCTGAAGAATACAACGTTTCCCAGTCTGATCGCGTCTTCAGGTGAAAGAAAATTAACGTGTAGATCATTAGACTTAAGACCACCAATTGTCAACGGAACGCCTGAAGAATTTTTAAATTGTTCAAACATAAAGATTTTCATGGAACAAATTACATTTTGAATAAATAGTTTTGAAGATATAGGGACAGTATTGTATGTTGAGAGGTAAACAATATTTTTTTAATATATTTTGCTAATTGCAGCATTTCAGACATTTTTGTTTGTATTTAATATTTAGTTTGTGTTTCTTTTACTTTACTAGTATAGTGTTATAAAAATAGTGTAAAAAGTCAGGTAGAAAAGTTAATAATTACTGTACATAGTTTAAAAGTGTTATTTTATATTGTGGAACTTTGAAGTTGAATTTAATTGTCCTGAAATTGCTCTGAAGCGCCTATTATAATTAACCTTTTAGATAGAACCTATTAACAGGCTTCAGAGGCCCTATTTTATTTTCTTGAAAAGATAACTGTTTTAAATTCTGTATTTTTTATTCTCAGTACAATGTTTAGTTTGATTTAAATTTTTAGTACACAATGTTAGTTTATTATTATACTCTAAATTATTTAAATTTTATTTATAAAAATGCACTGTAATAATTGTTGTAACAATTTCAAGAAAATAAACAATATTCTTATTCTTTTCTTAGATCAGTACAAAAGGTTAGAAATGAGCTAGCCTAAAGTAATTAATCTAAGCTCACGTGAAGAGGGAATCAGATGTGGATCTCAAAATGTCGTGTTTTCCTTGATTACTAAGTATAGAAAACTTTTGCAAAACGACTTCAAACTCAACAGCAACAAACTTTGAACAAAGAATTTTGTTTTGAGTTTGCGTGGACATTAATAATAAAATAAAAGTAAAGTCTTAGGTACTGGAATCAAGCTTGTTAGCTTATTATAATGTTACAAAGGCTCTTGTATAAATGGAATACCATTACGTACCTTACACAGGGACTTTGTCATAGTACCAAATCTATCTTCTTGTTGATTCAAAAATATAAAAACAGTTACAGAGTACTATTTGAGCTTAGTCAGTCACAAAATTCATAACGTCAGTTATTTTTGGCTGGAAATGTCTTTACAGACAGTGCATCAGCCTAGCATTTTTAATAAATCAGGTTTTCTGTCGTTTTATGAGTTACTTCATTAATTGACTTTCTGTTGGTTTAACACAAACAGGCAATAGTTGTTATTCACTGTCTCACCAATCATTTCTGATAAATAAAGCAATGGAGTGTGCTATTTTAACTCCGCGAAAATAAGCAATGAATAACTATCAGAAAGAAACCGTTCTTTCCCTCATACAAACAAGTAAGAGCTTCTTACACGGTTGATTTTGTCGCGGCTGTGAAAATCAAAGCACAGCAGCAAATTTAGAGACGACATTTTCATTTCATCAATAATGTGTGTAAAATGGGTGTCTATGATTCAGCTTTGAAGATATTCCATAATTAATATATTCTCTTCTTTAGATGTGTATAGCACGTTAAGAACATTGAGTTGACAGATAGCAAAACTGTTTTGCTTTGAAGGGTAGAGTTCTTTGAAAAACCATAAACAAGAATCTATTCTCCGTTACAAATATACTCGTACTATTCAAGAAGACTTAAATACCGCATTTTTACTGACGTACGCGTAATAGTTATGTCTGGTGCGGCTATGTCGTCCAGTGTTGATTGACTATACATTTTTCATATTGGCTGTTTGTTGTTTGACATTGGTTGTCCACCACAAAGCCTTTAAATCATTACATTTCAGCCTCTAAGTTACTGTAGTCTTACTCAAACAAATATCAGTTTACTGCCAACATATTGTCTTAACCTGAGAACACTAGTCGAAGAGATAACCGATTAAATAATTAATTGAAAACAATTAGCGAATTAGCAACAATACACCCTTAAACTCCCTGAAATAGCTGATTTATGGAGAGGTCAACAGGAAACTGGTTTTGGAGATGAAAGCTGAACTTTTAAACCAACCCTTTCATCCAGGAAGTGAGCAACATCAAAGGTGGGCCATTAGTTAAAATCCCATCTTCAATACAAGTGGCTCTACGTTTGGTATTTAAAACATTTACAGGTAAAACAATTTTAACAGGAATTATTCCATTAAAGGGGAATGAGTTTTCCATCGTTAGTGAGCAAGATGGATCACGACGTTTCGGTATCTGCAATCTAATCCCGTGTTCAGTAACTTTAAACATAACACAGAAAATTAGAAAACGAGCTAGCCCAAAGTACTCAGCATAAGCTGACCAGTTCCAAACCACAGTCATGTTTTCTTTTCTAGGTTAGTTTTGTAAGTTATGGTTTTTTTCCCAACTTCATTATTTTATGATTAGTTGTTTTTCCAGCTATAAGGCCTTTTGATAATATTCAGTTACCTGTTATTGTAGCCTGTAGACCTTATGGGTGTTCATTATTTTGTCTTTAACAACTACATGTTGTTTGCTTGTGTTGACTGGTCAGCTTACGCTGAGTACTTTAGGCTAGCTAGTTTTCTAATTTTCTGTGTTATGTTTAGGTTACGTTTCACCTGAAGACGGGATCAAATTTCTGATCCCGAAAGGTCGTGATCATCTTGCTCATTATTGATGGAAAATGTCCGCAATAATAGTTTTAACTCTGAGTGGAGTTCTAGAGTTAGCCACAGTATAAACAATGTTGAGCAGAAGAGGCTTGTTTAGAACCTTAGTTCTTAACCCTTTATTTGTATCTAATTATTTCAAAATATAGTGGGCAAACTAAATTGTTGTATTTGTGCTTTTCTTTTAAGTTTATAGTGCTTTACCAGAAACCCTGGGTACATGGGTTTAAGCAAAATGATATATTATCAAAACATCAATCATTTCAACAGGAGATATTAGTTGAGTACCTTAAACTGTTAAAACAAAAAAGTGATTTAGGCCAGAGAACCATTAAAATTGCAAGTAGATATTTTACAAAAACACTAATATCAATGCTTGTGGTCTAAAATCTCACTTAAAACAACGTTATAGGCTTACAGTGTAGCTTACTCTGTTTTGAGCCAACACGTTGAAATAGTGTGGTAAGACGTTGAAGTAAAGCGGTCCAATGAAAGTTGATTTACTTCTACCAACAGCACCCATAAGAGAACTATGAACTAAAAGGTATTAATCTCTACCTAAAACTTCATCAGAAACTATTCAGGATTTTACTGTACAACTATAAAGTATATCATATATTAATTTAATGTAGTTTAATGTTACAACACAGACATTATGAATGTTCAACAATTAACTATTACGTTTAACGTCACATGTACATGTACGTACACAAAGCGCACGTTAATGTTCAAAAACTATTGAATTTTCTCAATAGTTCTGAGTTCCCTCGTATTATGCCGTAATCAAAGGTCGTCGTGATTGAAGATTTTATGAAAAAACGTAACATACTGTATTTATAACAACCAGCTGTTAAATGTAAACAAGTTTCGCGCTTGCTAGTCTAAAGGTCGAACAACGTGAACATTGAAAATTGCAACATTGAGTTAAAACTCTATGTTGAAAACTATTAGGCATATATTCAATGTGAATTATTACGCAATGGCTCTAATGTTGGTCATAGTGCGTAAACAACAAATTGTTAACCAACCTTAGTAGTACTTTCTATATTGAAGATGCAATTTCTTTTGGTCTTTTAATATTTGTGGTAAAGATCATTAACGTGTTTTGAATCATTCACACAGAGTAGAGTCCATGCGTTTCTTCGTGAAAAAACAGAATTCCATAGTTTGTCTAGGTCAATTTCATGGCGCTTGACCTTGACGACTAAAACCAGTTATAACTGGGGTTTCGAGGGTGGGGTTAACCACCTGTTCAGTCTTTCCATGGCACTCGTACTGTGAGGAAAGGCTATTACAGTACTTGTTGAAAACACCCATTTGTTCCCCCACTCTGTCCCCTCACTTCCCCTCATTAAGCGCCACGAAGAAACGCACGGACTCTAAATGTATTTTACTAGCAGCCGTACCAGTTTCAGAACTGCATTGAAACGCATGTGTGGCTTAAAACACTGCAGTTTATGCTAAATTACTTTCTATAGTTACAAGTTATCATTGTTTCTGTCTATTCTGAGAATCAGTGGTTGTTATGCATGAACAAATAACAGTGTTGTTTCGTAAACAATTTACATTGTATTGAAGTCGTCAACCAAGTTTGGTTATTAGGGTTTTTCTATAATCCACATCAAGACCCTATTCAAAAGTACATTCTTATAGAAATGTCGCATAATAATTGATAATGTATTCCGATTTCGTGAGGGGTGAGCGACGCAAAGTGCCATAAAACAAACTACAGAGTTCTAAAACATTCCTTTAAGGAGTTTAAAAACTATTCCCTTTTCAAAAGTTAATTGGTTGAGGGGGCATTTAAAACTCACTCTGTATAAACAGTTTGTTCATAAGTACTTTTCAAAACCACCAAGAGTTGTCTACATGTTAAAACACATATCTGCTTGAAAACAAACAGTGGTAGGTATAAAATCGTTATCAGAACACGCAAATATTTTTTAAATAAGTATTTCTATGACAATATTGCATTATTTTCAGGAGCAAAAACTAAGTGTTATATATCATATGTTCAAGTCATGCTGTTGTTTTTCTTTTCAGTTTTATTATAACAAAACTTTTAGAGGAAGCCTTTGAACGTTCGTTTATTATTCATCTGAAGAGAAAATCATCAACAAAGGGCTCTCTCTTTGAACTGGCAAAACTGTCATTAGTGCGAACAACATTTCAGTTTTCATAACAACGATTTATTTCAGAACTATTTAATAACAAGTTTTATCAATAAATAATTTGAGATTTTCAAAAAGATAGTATAATTTTTACATTTAAAATTGATAAAATATAATTCTCAGGCTTTTGCGGCCGGTGTTATCTCCACTCTTATGTATTATTATTTAAACGGAAACATTGTTTGGTGTTTATACTATATATTCACTGTAGGTATTGAAAGTGTGTTGTTTATATTATACTAGCGGACCCGACAGACTTCGTCCTGTCAAAAAGATTTGTAATGTGGCAGTTTTGTTCCTATTGTTCCTGTATT
This sequence comes from Matsumurasca onukii, assembly GCA_018831715.1. Taxonomy (NCBI): domain Eukaryota; kingdom Metazoa; phylum Arthropoda; class Insecta; order Hemiptera; family Cicadellidae; genus Matsumurasca; species Matsumurasca onukii. Next base: position 23,395,881 of record CM032065.1, read on the forward strand.
TTTAATCGGGGAAAAATTCTCCTGAAAAAACCGTCGCCCTGATATTTGGAAAAACATATGTTTTATGTTTGTAAAATAGGGATATCAGCTAGCAACGAAAAGCAATTAAGCTCAAATTGACTACGTTTTAGTTAGAAAACGTTTGTATGAGAAAAGAAAAGGGTTGTTTTAAGGGTTTTCCGGCAATCATTCAAATTTTTCTCGCCGTAAAACCATCCTTGAACTCCAGCAAACATAAAAAAAAGATTTTGCCAAATTGGTCCAGGCGTTGTTGAGTTATGCGCTTAGCAACACATTTTGTGATTCATGTTTATATTATAGATTATTTTATAAGGTAAGGAATCAAGAAATCTGATTGATACTGATGGCATCTGAAAACATAAAATAATGAGGTACCTAGCTATTTGTTCTTATTGTTACTATATCAAGTATTTCATGTTTTTTTTAATGTACAATGTTAACAATAGTAAAATGTTATTTATTTTTGAATCTAATTTCTTTTGATTGTACGTTGACTTTTTTTGGTTTTACTGTACTTGTAAAGAAAACAATTTAAATAAAAATATTCTTGTATAATAAGGCTATGTTAGGCTGGAAATAAAAGTCAGAATTTCAGAAACCGATTCCTTTTTGAAATAAACAACGGTTTGAACTCTATCTAATGGACATACGCAAAGTTTAGTAGACAACAAGTGAAAATTACGTCAACTCTATTATAACTTCCATAGAAAACATTTTAATGTACATTTTAAATCATATCTGTTTTAAATTCATAAATATATCCTACATTTCTACGTTAGTTAAGAACACAGTATGCTTACAAACATACTTAATACACAAGGTTCTTTGATAAAACCACCATTTAAATGCCACTTCTCAAATCCACAGAAGTAGTATAGTATGCGTTGGAAATTATAAGTCCTCTCTTTTGAACAAAACTCTCAAGTTGCGTTGTTTGACGACAAACTTTAAATACCCTTTGTAAACTTGTGCAGCGGTTCATCCCCGGCTCATTTGTGAGCTCTCTTCATCCCTTCAATTTATAGACGGTTCAATATTTTCTTTTATACAAATTGTGTGGTTTAAAATACAGCCTGTTTCCAAAGTCCCTCCCTAACTTTTACTTTTGGACGGTGAATACTTATCTAACGCGTTTTGGCACGTGTTATAAGAGTAAAACCCCTGAACTTGCGACCTATAATAATTGTATGGCCTTTAAAGTTAAGGGTCGCAAGCTAGGGACTCTCGTAGGACATTTCAGACTTACCTCCCAAAGCCCCTTTTTGGGTAAGGGGGGCACCCTCGATCACTTCAGAAAATATTTTAGATTTAAAGTACCCTACTTACATACACCAAACGGTTAAACAAAATATTGATCCTTTGAAATGTTAAAGAAGGGGGGTTTGAAACATAATAATGGATAAACATAAATGATATATTACAATAGGTAGATGGCGCATAGATGGCTGAGGGAGGAATATCAACATAGTAGCGGCAGCCCGAGCACAGATAGCGCTGCGAGGGAGTTTTTTAAACGTCTCAATCAGAGCCACTGACGCAAGCATAGTTTATTAATTCTTGAAGTACGCACTATTTTGTCACATTTAAGCCATGACATGAAACAAACTCGAGCACGTAGTGACGGAAGGAGAAATGAGACGGCGAGAGACGGCGGCGCTTGCTGCGCTACCTGACCTCAGGCTGCTACAACTATGTTGTTTTTCTTGTCTCAGCCACCCGACATCTATGCGCCATCTACCTATTATAACATAATCTTTAGTTTTACGCTGGGATAATCATAATCATGACACCTCGAGGGGCAAAAGGTTTCTGGAGGAACTTTTCCATTGAAACCTCTGCGCTCTAAAGATAATATCTACCGCTTATTAACACTGCTCAATCACATCACCGTGTGCAGAAATCAGTACTACAGCTCATTATTAAAAACATATTTTAATTGAGATCGGTACAATGTACAGGAGCAATGGTGTGAAATTTCATCTAGATCACTTAAATATGCATGATCGAATGCTTAACGAATAATTCCACATAAATAAGGATTTGCTGTTAAACCACGTGGACATGAACTAACCCACCCTAAATCAAGCTCTTTATATGCACTCAATTGCGAATAAATAATTCACTGAAATCAACTCTATCCCATCAGATCATGATTGGAATAATTCTGAATTGGCGTGTTCGAATCAGGAACAATAGCATCGCTTAGATCCTTGAGCATAGTTTAATCAGCTTTCCTTGAACTAAATCAATTAAGATTTAGCTGTAATTAGCTTTATTAAAAAAGAAAAATTGCCGAGGCGTAAATAAGCTGTATGTGCCGACTGATGCTATTGGAGTAGGCTATATACAGGGTTAGTTTTGAATGTCCCACCCCACCATAACTTTTAAAAAGGAAAAACTTTTAAAAACCTTTTGGTTGGGGGGTGTTTGTATAGATTCTGAAGTTTTTTTTACTTACATTGTGTCCAACCCCGTTATGGTGGGGAATTTAAAACTCAGCCTGCATTTAAAATCAAAAATCAGTCAAACTGTCCAATAAATAAGTTTATTCTTGCCTAAAACCAGGTTCACATCTTCTAAGGAAGTGGGTCTTTGACCTGGTAGTCTAGAGCCTGAATTGAAGATGTGAACCGGGTTCACGAAAAGCTGTATTAAAAAGTAACCTTATCTATTGGACATTTTGACTGATTTTTAATTGTTTATGGTAATATTTCTTATAAACATAAAAATTCATGGCACCATAATTAACATGGGTTTTTTGTACTAAATTACCTTTTTATCTTCAGTTGGTGATTGGTCTGAAGATAGAAACACAGTTTCTGAACGGTCTCCCCGAAAATATAACTTTTATTGGATAGTTTGATGTAAAAGAAGATAATCAAAGTTTACGAAACAGAAAATTAATTTAATATTAACATTAATAATCTGTTGAATTTTAAAAAAGGTTTACACAATGTCAGGGTTTGGTGGGGATTCCCCTTACTATTCCAATGGCTGAACATTATTAAACGCACTTTGCTATGTGTTTTTAGGTAGGGTTTTCTCTAGTAACTTTTGACGTGATTGGGGGTTTCACCTTGAACCACTGTTTGTGTTTCAAACTCTATCACGTATTCACGTAGCACGTTATTGTGTTGTGTAGCACTCATAACAATTTTAAAGGGAATTTGACCGTTTTCAGCGTTAAAATTTAATATAGGGGGAATTTTTAAATGTTCCTACGTTACTAAATAAGTCACCCTTTATTCTGTTAGTTCAATACGTATGATGGTAATCATTCAATAAGTAGACTGGATCCGTGTTATCATTCAATAGATAAAAGTTACAAAGAAATCTTGTTTGTCTCAGTTTCTGCTCAATGGCTCTCATCTTTCAACTGGACCCTGTCTCAAGATGATGCTCAGTCTTATCTCATATCATATTAAGTTCAACTTCACTTCATTACCTTTCCAGATTCTTCAAAGGAATTCCTGACATTTACGGAAACCTTTGTTCAGTGTGTAATAGTGTTAGTATAAAACCCATCCATAGTTATTAAGTTATTTATACTGATGGTTATAATATCACACAATAAATACAAATACATATAAATCATATAAATACAAACCCATCAGGGTCTATGGCGATGGTAATTTCAGGCGATGGGACCTTTTTGGTTGGTCCATAGTGATGTTAGGTTGGTATGTATAAGTGTTGACCGGCGAAACCTACTAAAAAAAGTACAGAGAGGAAAATGAAAAGGTACATACGTACATTAAGTCTTATAAACAGATTGATATTCAACCAAATTACATTTTTATGTAAATCTGTATCCATGATGTGTTTTGCTTTGAGCAGGTTTCTATGTAAAGCCTCATTTATCCATTAAGTGATCCCTGCGATTAGAGTATTTTCTAAAATTTAACAGTTTTGCAGTAATTTAAGTATTATAGAGTAAATCAAAGTATTTTCTCGAATTACTGTATAAAAAAACACTAAAATGTGATTAATAAAATTAATATATTTTTTAATATTTATTCATACAAGGTTAACACCACGTTTACAATATAAAACATTTGAACAATGTTTATTAGATAAATAATAGTTTTCTGTTAATTATTGTTATATTATATTCATATGCATGCCACCTTGAAGTGATTCACTTATGTAAATATTATATGTAAAATGGGTATAAATAAATAAATCTTAATTCATTCTTTTCAATTATTACAATACACTTTTTATACTCATGTACAAATCCTTTACATATATAAATTTGTTAAACAAGTTATCATGCAAAGAGTAATAATTACACATGTTACTAAGGTTAAATAAGCATAAAATACCTTCGTGATAAAATATGAACAATATTGTTAAAAATACATATTGAAAAAGAATGAATTAAGTTGATAAATATAACATTGTATAATTTATCAAAAGCCTGGCGATATTTATATTAGATCTGTTCATTAAGCATTTAAAGCATTTTGTTTTGGTACATACATAATAAATATATTACATTATTTAATTAAAATACAAGCATCTAGTCTTTTTTTAGAAAAAAATAAAACCACTTGGTTTAGTTTCCAAATAAAAGAGAAGAATAAAGCTTATGAATGAGCCAGGGTTTATAAAGCAGCAAAAGTTTACAAAGGGTATTTAAAGTTTGTCGTCAAACAGCGGAAGTTGAGAGTTTTGTTCGGAGAGAACGCCTTATAATTTCCAACGCATATTTCTACTCAGAAGCTGCGAAGTGGGTTTAAACGGCAGGTTAAGATAATTATTGTAGTTGTGTTTGACTTTAATAATGTTATGTCAACATTATTTACTTACATACACATTGTATAGTGATAATGTGTCATTTCCACTTTTCACGAGAATATTACCTTTTTATAACCTCACTTAGTGTATCACCTAGAGCTATGAGACTGTAAGAGACCCGTACGTTTTCAAACATAATCGAGTAAAATAAAAGAGATAAATTATAATTTTATGTTTTTTGTATATATTAAATTTATTAGGAAAAAATGTTTAGCCGTTAAAATGTGTAATCTATAGTTAAAAATCCAGGAGCTTGATACAAGTTTTATAATAGGCTACATACACCTGCTATATAATAGGCTCAAATCCAATAATAACTACTAACCGCAGAATTTTTGAGATGAGCATCGACAAGTCAACGTTTAAGTCACTTTGAAGATACTCAAAAGCCTATGACTTATTGACACCGGGATCTAAACAACTACTCAAATTATAAGGGACTTTTATTCAAACTTTAAATATCGTTCGCACTTCTAATGATGGCTTCGCCAGCTCAAAGGGCAGACGGTCTTTGTTGGCGACTTTCTTGTTGTGTTGACATGAATAATAAACGAGCGTTCCAAAGATTCTTAGAGTTATGTCATGACAAACTGTTTGAATAAAAACACCCACACTATATTCCATCACTTGCTTTCAAAGTGGAACTTTTCATACAAGCGTAAGTTTAATTTACAATGCTAAGTAGTCTATTTCTTAAATAATAAACTGCACAACATTTAAAACTGTAGATTTTTCCTATCAATCAATTATGGAATCGTATACAGTTGTGTAAATCATTTAGATGAATCAGAAACATAGACACATCCGCCGTACTTGCATTAAACAGATAGTTCTTTAAAGAGTAAAACACTCTTAGGCCGTCTATTAATTGACTTAATGTATTCAAATTGCTTCAGTCTGGTCAATCAACCAAGTGCCTGGTAATAAACAGGGTGTGTTTTCCAAACATTTACGTAAAAAAATAATGTTGGCATCCAAACTGTTTCCAAAAGATATTTCCAGAAACCTTGTTTCCGGGCACGTTTCAATTATGTCATTAACTATAAACGGTTGCGTGTAATCCAGCATTTTGCGATCTAAAGAGTAAATTTACGCCACTTCTCCTTATAACACATTGCGGCGGAATGTTATACAATGACGCTGGAAGCCTTGTTCATAGCTTAGGTTAGGTTAGGTTAGGTTAGGTTAGGTTAGGTGAATACGCGAAATTACAGGTAAAAGAATGCTCTTTAACATGAGTATAATATACGTGTCCACAAATAGAGTACGTTTTATAGTTTTTGAACGGTTCTTCATGTAAAACAGCCCTCTTTTTTTAATGGCGGGAATATTTCATGTAGAGATAATTTAGTTTCGATTTTTAGATAGTGTCAAAGCAATATGTTGAGCATACCGTAGGATTCACAATGAGTCAGGCTATCCAACGATATATAGTTTGCACATATTTGTATCATTTATATTCTATAGCTGTACAACAACGTAAGTTAATTTCAGAAGACCAATATACGATTGTTTAGATAGTTTCGTGATGACTTAATGATGAATGAGACAGCGTCAAGAATAAATGCATACATAATAGTCGGCCCTAATTTGTAACAAGACTACACCTCATCATCCATCAAAAACACTCATTACACTCACCCTTCATCCCATATTCACCTTAAAATACCCTCTAGGAGTGGTCGGTGTCTGAGATCAAAGTATCAAAAAAGTATCAAAAGTAATAAAGAGTACTGTATAACCATTTTTTGTATTAATTTAGGTCTCGCTTATCTAGTGGCTAGGACACATTTGGCTCAAAATACCCTCATGAGAGTGGTCGGCATCTCAAATAGTGAATAGTGAATAGTGGTCTCCGGAAATTGAGGTTGCTGGTTCAACTCCCACTCACTGCGATTCTCGGTAGTGTGAACCAGCGCGTGCTAGTAGCGCATCCTGCCAGCTAACACAGGAACCAAAACGGTGTCGGGTTCACAGCGAACTAATGGCTCGTGCTGGAACCCCATCTAGTGTTATGTTCCTACCGGGCCTAACTGCAGATTATTATTATATATTAAGTAAAACTGTGTTATATATGTTAAATATTTTAAGTTGAAATCACTTTTATTGTTTTGAACCCATTACAGTAGCTCCATCTAGACTGTAAAACGTGCATTGTCTATGAACGTAATTTTAATGATGCACTACACAATGATGACTTTTACCGCATGGCTTTGAAAGCGTGATAACATATTCATGCCAACTCTTTTAAGGGAGCTAGGTTGTACTAACCACGAATTTTTGCCTCTTTGTTCATATTTTAATGCTCATCAGTCTTTTAGTTAGGAATACACGGTTTAAAAGATAAAATATTTCAACTTCAGTTGTGTCCGGTGTGTACGAGAACAATAGTACATAGAACAATTTACCACTAACTCAATATATAAATTTAGCTGTTTTTTAAATAAATCTTTTTATTTCCCCTTTTTAATAATAAACAACATTATAAAAACATAATAAACGATAGATTTCCTTCCTATACCTCTCTTGAAAAAGTTTGTCTAAAAACGAAATATAGAGTTTTTTGTATTATATCCATTTTATTTATTTTCTATCATTCCCTTTATAGTAACATAAGAAGCAATGGTTATATAAGCCACCACAGATAATCTTACATTAAAGAAACACATGTTACACCCTTTTTTCTAAGAATTTCCCTCCCCCAACCCTCGGACCCAGGCACTCAAGCGTTCCTGACCTAGACGCCAACACAGACAATGTCTTAATGTAAACAAATAGAGTCGGCTTTTCGACAGCTCGTACTAATTAAGGATAACCAAGGATCGGAGAAGCGAGAGCAAAGGAAACTCTAAACATTGTAAAGTACACTACTAGGCTAACCTTGTTTCGGAGAAATAATAAGGCCCCTAGGACTTATCGATCCGATTTGGGGTTCCATCACATTAAAATATATAACAGTAACATAGAGATCTTCAGAGCAACTACAAAATAGAAACATCATGTGTAAAACCAACCGCAACAGGGGTTATGTTTAGTTTATATTAAAAAAATGTGTGCTTTACTACAAATATACTATTATATACAATATACTATAGTTTAGTATGTGTAATATCAAACAAACTCTTGGCATAAAATAAATAATATAGTTTACAGCCATGAAATGTAGATTGTCGTTGAAACGATTCTGTTGGAATTAAAAGAGTAGAGATGACTAAGTTCCAATTCATAATTCTCTTTTAGGTGCCGTCGGGGAAACTAAATCAATTTCAAATGAACCCAACCTCTTTACTTCAGAGCACTTTTTGCTCTTTACAATATTCATTCAAAGTAGTAAGGATATACCGGTTCAAGGACAGAATGTGGACAGAATGTTTCTATAGTACAGTGATGGTATCAGGGCAGCAGAGACCGCGAGGAACACAGACAGCTTCACACTCACAGTGCAGTGGCGGCGCACTCGGCTGCATCAAATCATGAAATGATCGCACTCTCGTGTGCTTCACTAACGTGTTCCGCACTACATTCATAACAGTATTTACCAATTTCATCTACGCGATCATGCCTTCCTAGTGTTCTGAATGTACTGTACGTTATGTAAAGCTATATAAAAACATAAATTAATTAGTTAACGCTGCATTTGTGTTCCTGTAAGCATTGCATATTTACTAAAGTATTTGAAAGGACGAGTTCACTATAAAGGGTTACTTGTTAAATTATTAGAACATACAATAAAACATGGAAGTACCCTGAAAAACATTTTAATTTCACACGACCATTTTCGGAAATAATTCTATTGTCAAGTTTGTTAAATTTGGTCTAGAACTACTAAAGTGTGTATTTAAAATAAAATAAAGATAATTAAATATTTAATTGGGTATATAACTTACTTAAAATTAATTTGGTCTAGAACTACTAAAGTGTGTATTTAAAATAAAATAAAAATAATTAAATATTTAATTGGGTATATAACTTACTTAAAATTATTGCAAACTTCTGATTTTAGCTTTATATATTTATTCATAGTTTCTTATAACTAAAGAAATTTGAAACCAAAATGTGTGGACCGCGCCGAGACCCATTATTGTTGTCTTCAAATGTCTTTAGTAATAAATTAGCTCTTTAGCGTTTATACACATTAAGATATAAATTATTCTCAAATACAGTACAGTTAAGTAATCAAAAGTAAATGCATAAATCTTTTATATAGCTGTTGGTTAAGAACTTGGCTAAATATATTGTTTCACCTACCATGGATTTCAGAAAGAGAGAGTGGACCGTTTTGCATCTGAGCTGAACTGTTTGTGAGGTTTGACTAGAGACACTAGACAATCAAAAGTTGAAGGTTACATGTGCAATCTAGAGTTCACTTTATCGCCGACAACATGTGATGGTGATGTTTGTGCAAAATGCACATGTCTTCCTCTTAGTTGACGCAATTAGTCTTTAGGTCAGATTAGTAAGTTCATCGCGAGCAGGGACACTTGATAGTCCATATAATACAGAATTTGCGTTCTTACAATGTTCATGTGTTATCCATGCATTGTCCACGTGATATTCATGCAGTGTCCACGTGATATTCTTCATGCAATGTCAGTATTGACTAATCAGACTTATTAATTTCTGCATTTAAGCGGATTGCAGGCTTTATCAATGTCAAAGTTGACACCTTTGACCTGATTGAGTCGTATATATACCCCAGGATTTTCTCAGAGCAGTCAGAGTGAAAACATCTCCGAGACTGCTCTCTTCTCCTTTTGGTAAGAACACTTCTTTTACTTCTATAGTAGAGAGCTGATACCTTGCGGTGTTAACGAAACTCTCTAAGTATTTTAAATAAATGTTAGTAGAGAGCTGATACCTTGCGGTGTTAACGAAACTCTCTAAGTATTTTAAATAAATGTTAGTAGAGAGCTGATACCTTGCGGTGTTAACGAAACTCTCTAAGTATTTTAAATAAATGTTAGTAGAGTGAATAAGTTCAATGAAGATTCCTACTTAGTTTTTATTAACTATTGAAATGGCTTATAGAGTTTCGTTATTGTTGCAAAGTTTCAGCTGCCTCATTACTTAAACTATATAATATTTGAACCATTTTAATTATTTTCGTATATTTTCTTAACCAACTAATGTATTAATTCATTTTTAATTTTTACTTTGTGTAAAAGTATTTAAAATGAAATGCATGAAAACTTTATTTTTATTTCAATAGTTAGATTTTGTGCGTATTTTCGACTTATATTTCTTAAGGTACATTTTGTTTGTCCGCTAATTTTGGATTTATTGTTTTGTGTTACAGACCAATTTTCTTGTGTATGACATCAGACCCCAACTCTATCCAAATACCAGATTTTGTGGAATTACCTATCATCGACGTCGTAGAACCAGCCGTTCATTTCAGCCTTTCTGTGTGCTCCAGTGTTCTTTCAGTCCACGCCTTTCTCGTTCAGTAGTACCCACAGTCTTTGTTGCTTTAAAAGGTAATCCTGCATAATTTTTATTAGCAAGATATTTTTTGATCACTAGAGGAACGATTATTGAATTAACTTTGTTGTGCTTTCAAACTGCTTAAGCTGCTATTTTATATATACAATAGGAAACAACCATTTCGCGTTTGGAAAATATGATAGTAAATGCGAAACTGCTTCATTAGTCTTTAATATTTATACACTTAAATGAATATTCATAATATATTTAATTACGGCAGAAATTTGAACGAACCGGGATTTGAGCCGGAAACATAATTTAAATACTATGTAAATAATTTGATCCAAATATTTTAGTCTTCAAATTTCTTTTGAAATAAATTAGCTATTTGGCGTTTATACAAATAAACACGATAATATACTTAAGACATTGAACACCTCAAGGTACTAGGATAGCGCAGTTATTTTGTTAAATGTGTAATTTTGCCGATTTTAAATTTCTAAGTTTTTGAGAACAGGTTATTTCGATATTTCAGTGTACAAATGCTTAAGTTGATGTTGATTTACTTATTTTTATTTTGTTTATGTTTCTGTTACAGACTTTCAGCTTATCCAAATCACTTCTGCATTATTACTCTCGTTTGAGTTGCTGCCACCAGACAACTTTCCCAGTTTCTACTAGTTAAATTCTTCGCTTTTGCTGCCAGACCACTTTCTATTAAAAGTAAGAAACATAAAATGCATAAAACTCTAAGTGTAATTACGTTAAGTTAAATTTTAAAACTCAGGACTACACTTATATACCAAACGCCTAACTAGAAAATAAATATACGATTTAGTTCCATATAGTAGTAAGGGCTCGCAATTAGACGCAACGCAAATTATGAATTTTTATTTCTTTACTTGATTAAAGAGCGGTTATTTCAATGTTGCTGCCAGACCACTTTCTGTTAAAAGTAAGGAACATAAAATGTATAAAACTTTAAATGTAATTACGTTAATTAAATTAAATTTTAAAATTCGGGACTACACTTATATATCAAACGGCTAACTAGAAAATAAATATACCATTTAGTTTCATATAGTAGTAAGGGCTCGCAATTAGACGCAACGCAAATTATGAATTTTTATTTCTTTACTTGATTAAAGAGCGGTTATTTCAATGTTGCTGCCAGACCACTTTCTATTAAAAGTAAGACACATAAAATGTATAAAATTCTAAGTATAATTACGTTATTTTAATTAAATTTTAAAATGCGGGACTACACTTATATATCAAACGGCTAACTAGAAAATAAATAAACGCTTTAGTTTCATATAGTAGTAGGGGCTCGCAATTAGGACGTCTCCGCAAATTAAGAACTTTATTTATTTACAACACAAAAACAGCAACTAGTATAACTTTACGTGATTAAAGAACGGTTATTTCAATGTTTTACATTAAAATGAATTTATTATGAATTAAAATGTAATAATTCAACAAGATTTTATAAGTATTTGTACTTTTGTTTTAGTGGATCAGAAGTTCAACGAACTGTTTGATAACGTAATTGCTGGCCAGGCTGATCCGCAACCACATTCATCATCATCCCTCGCTGCTACTCCAACGATCGATTTGACGGAGCCTCAAAAAAAACCTTCAAAAGGTAAAAAGATGGCATCCAAACCTAATCCAAAAAAAGTTTGTTCTAACCCTGATGAAATGAACATCTTATCGATAGTAAGACATCTTATTCTAATCGGGCTCACAAGTCCCAGTCTGTGGTCGTCTGCGCTGACCGGTATAAAAAGTAAAGTGACGGAACTGCTGGACATGGAGGTCACACGATTATTCTTTGTCCTCCAACATATTTGTAGGGCCTTCGAAATTGGTGTGGAACTCGAAGCAGAACAAGACCTCTCTTTCGATAAAGTCCCACACCTATATGAAGAAAAGAGAGAAGCTCAAGACATTCTAAATTTGTTGGAAAGTGCCCTGAAAAAATATGAAGGAATTACTTTTACCAAGCGGTCAGTGCTCGAAATTCATAACCTCATAAAAAACTTCACAGCCGAAAAAAAGGTTCCAGCAGTATCGGTCAGTACTGCAGATGACAGCGACACAGATGATGACAAAATTTCGAACTTGATAAACAAAAAGTTTGACAGGAAAAAAAAGAAGACTTCTTCATCTACTTTTAAAGGCGTCAAACAGCAGTTTTCCTTGCAGCAAAACAATAGTACCAGAAAATTTGTAACATCAAACGAAAATGGACAGTATCTAGTAAAGATAGAGGTAACAGACACAAATGACCTGAATGGAGTTGCCTACAACGATCGTTGGACGAAGGTCTGGAAGAAGGCCATTTTCGTTGTTGAAAAGGAGGATAGCGTGTACAAAAAAGTGGACAACGTCCTGTACGACGTAGCTGAAAGAATTATACAACGTAGTGATGTGGAACAGTTGGAGTACGAGGATGATGATGAAGAGGACAGGCCGAAGCGAAAAAAACAAAAATTTACTAAATATTAGATAACAATAACATTACGTGCATATATTTACTTAGTCCTATTAGTTATACTATTATCATAAATGTTTGTTTTAGTTACAGATGAAGTATAAATCAAAGTAGTATGGATAACCCTGGTACTTCGGGTACACAATCAAATGTACACTTTAATACAAATTTTGAAGATGAACGAATGAGTATTTCAGAAGAAAACGCTACTTCTAGTGAACAAAGCGTCGAGGAAAGTGAAGATTCATTACACGAATTTGAGCCGAAAAATACTAAAAGAGCAAGATTACTAGGAGTTAATGAACAAGACGTCTTTGAAGAATTGGAAAACGCATTCAGCGGCAATTTAAAAACATATTTCTTAAAAAATTCTTCCTCGGACATAAAGGATATTAGTCTTTTACTGTCATTTCACAGGGAGGCCTTGAAATATAGAACAACTCCATGAGTATGGTTCATTTAAATTTAATGTAGTAGTAGAAACCACGTATGAAAAACCAGAATTTGAAATAACTCAAGATAGAGCGTTCAAAACTAAAAACCATGCAGTTTTTCACAACACAGACATAGAGGACTTGTTGACCAAGTTATATAAAAAAATATTAAATGAAACTGTACGAAGGGCAAGGATCCGGATGGAGCCTAAGGACAGTAGATGGAATCCTAATCAGAATAAATTGGTATCAACCGTTTCGAAGTGCAACATATTCCACTACCAAAAATAATTATCAACAAAAAGGCTGTTATTAATCCATTGAATAATGATGATAAGTGCTTTCAATGGTCGGTACTATGTCATTTTGTAAAAGGAAATCATAGGGAACGAATTAATGTTAGATACCATAAGATACTGCAAGAGAAACGATTAAACTTTGATTGTGTTTCGTTTCCTACAACGTTGAAAGAAATCAATAATTTTGAAAAGAACAATTCAAAAATTTCCATTAATGTTTACGGGCTGAACAAGGAAAATGTGGCGTATCCTCTAAGAATAACAAAAAGTGAACAGACAACACACATAGACTTACTTATGATTGTCAATGATCAAGGTACCACACATTACTGTTACATATCAAATTTGTCACGGCTAGTTAACAATAATATTCACAAGTATGAACATGCAAATGTGTTCTGCAGAATGTGTTTGAACCACTACGGAGGAAAAGAAAAACTCAGAAAATTAGAAGAACATAAAAAGATTTGTTCTCTTAATAAACCATCTACACGCATCACCATGCCAGAAAGCAACACAAACTCAGAGGTGTTGAAATTTAAAAATTATCAATACTCTTTTAGATTACCTATTGTACTGTACGCAGACTTTGAGTCCATTTTAAAACCGCAAAATGAACAATCAAAGTATACCTTTATTAATAATACTCATGAACCAATGAGCTTCTGTGTATATCTTGTTACCAGTGAAGAGTTACCTACTTCAGTTAAAGATGAGCTACCAGCTCAACCTTACCTCTATAGAGGTAAGGACTGTTCTAAGGTCTTCATGAAATACATCACGCATCTAGTCAATATGATAGGACTTTTAATCGAGGAAAACGTTCCAATGATACCACTTACTGAAGAAGAACAACAGAGAGTCTTAACAACAAACAGCTGCGATATGTGTGACAGAACCTTCACATCTACCTGGACGAAGCAACGCGACCACTGTCATCTTACAGGTCTCTTTAGAAGTGTGTTGTGTTTAACTTGTAATCTATCTAGGCAAAATCAAAAACATGTACCCGTGTTTATACATGGAAGTTCTAATTATGATACACATTTCATCGTAAAGCAGTTAGGTATTGATGAAAATCGTATAACTGTCATACCCCATTCAACTGAGAAGTACGTTTCTTTTTCAAAGGAAACATCGTGTGGATTAAAAATCCGCTTTATTGATACATTTAAATTTATGAGTAGTAGCTTAGATGTCTTAGTTAAAAATCTCCCTGCTTCAAAATTTCACAATATAAATAAGTTTTTCTTGCCTGAAGATCTTCATTTAGTAACTAGGAAAGGTGTGTATCCTTACGAGTACACATCATCTTGGGACAAACTAAACGAAACTCAATTGCCACCTAAGTCATGTTTTCGAAACACTTTAAAGAATGCTGACATAAGCGTTGAAGATTACAATCACGCTCAAAACATTTGGAAACACTTTAAAATTACTGATTTAGGACAGTATAGCGATCTTTATCTTAAGTTAGATGTTTTACTTTTAAGTGATGTCTTTGAAAACTTCAGAACTGTATGTATCGATAGTTATGGTTTAGATTGTGCACATTATTATACTTTGCCAGGATTAAGTTTTGATTGTATGTTAAAGTTCACAGGTATGGAAATTGAATTGTTACACGATTATGATATGTATATGTTCATTGAGCGAGGCATTCGAGGTGGTATTACCTCGAGTATCAAAAGACACTGTGTAGCAAACAATCCAGACACTGGGGAGTGTTTTGATTCAACCAAACCAACTACCACTATAATCTATGTTGATGCAAATAACCTTTACGGGGAAGCTATGACGAACCCTATGCCATATAAAAACTTTGAGTGGTTGAAAGGTAATTTGGATTCATTTCCTGTGATGTCTATTGCTAAAGATTCAGACGTAGGATATATTCTGGAAGTTGATATTGACTACCCGGATCACCTTCATGATTCTCACAACGACCTTCCTTTTCTCTCTGTCAACCAATGTCCCCTAATTCCAAACATAAAAAACTCCTTACTACTTTGACGTACAAATCAAACTACGTTTGTCACTATCTGGTCTTGCAACAGGCTATCTCTAACGGTCTCTTATTAAAGAAAATCCACAGAGTGCTTAAATTTAATCAAAAATGTTGGCTTAAACCTTATATCGAATTCAATACTGTGCAAAGACAGAATGCTAAAAATTCGTTTGATAAAGATCTATATAAGACACTAAACAATAGTCTTTTTGGTAAAACGATGGAAAATATTAGAAAAAGGATGAACCTTGAACTGATATCATCTAAAAAGAGATTGAAAAGAGTTCTTAACAAACCGACCTTTCAGGATAGGATAATTTATGACGAATCTTTGTGTGCCGTACAAAGTGCTAAAGAAAACATTTACCTCAATAAGCCAATTTATGTTGGTTTCACTGTATTAGAGTTAAGTAAGTATAAAATGTATGATTTTCATTATAATGTTATGAAACACAAATATGGATCAAGAATTAATATTTTATATATGGATACTGACTGCTTCTTTTATGAAATTCAAACTCATAGCTTTTTTACCGATCTATTGCTCGATCAAAAGTTCTTTGTAAACTTTGATACGAGTGATTATCCAGCTGATCATCCATGCTATAGCGTAGTTAACAAAAAGGTTCTAGGAAAGTTTAAAGATGAAGTAAATGGTAAATCTATTCTTGAGTTCATTGCTTTAAGACCTAAGTTGTATTCATTTAGAACTCAAACATCTATTGAGAAAAAAGCTAAAGGTATTACAAAAGATGTTATAAAAACGCAGATATCTTTTGACGACTATAGAACTTGTTTACTAAATGATGTTAAAGTTCGTAGAGAAATTATGTATTTTAGGTCAAAAAAACATGTAATTCAAACTGTAACCTGTAATAAAATAGCTTTAAGTGCATCAGATGACAAAAGGGTTATCCAGACGAATGGTATAGACACTTTAGCATATGGGCACTACAAACTTGTAAAGGAATATGAAGAAAATTGTCAAAAGGAGTAAATAAATTGTGAATTATTGTTGTAATTAAACTGTTTCTTAATTTACACCATGTGTTTTTCTTACCTGTAAATGAGGAAGGTTGACTAAAGTAAAATACTTGGGTAAAATAAACATTTTATTCCAAAAAACTATTTATATGACTTGAACTTATGAAAGGCATAGTTCGCTACTTCATGTGGAGAGAAAGATAAACCCGATTGGCCCATATTCTTTGACTTAACATCATTGTACATCATTTTTGTTAACATCATTTTATCCAAGTGGTTAAATCTCATTGAACTGTTTTGACGATTCCAATCTGGTACATTGCGTCCATTAGATTGTGCCATGAAGGTTAGATCCCAATTGTCCGGGTTCACCGTAAAACTTTTCTTTTTCAAATGTTGCTTTTCTTTTTGAGTGAGTGTGTCCCATGAAGTGATAACAAATCTATCTCCTCCGTTGTTCATTGTTACATTATTTTCTTTACAATACCAGTGAGAGGTGTGTACTGCACAATTGCATCACTTAAAATGAGACAATAAGCGGATGTGTTTGAATTTATATCATCCTTAGTTTGAAATTCAATTCTAATATCTAAAGAACCCGCTTTCAAAGTTTCTAACTGCTTTGAACAGTCTACTACAAAGAGGGGTGTTTTTCCAATAAATACATCTTTTTTCAACACCGGATGGTTTTCACTTCCTGAGTAATACGATGCTTGAAAGTTTGAGAATAACTCATATAAAAGTGCATGGTTGCCATTAATATTGTCATATGGATGATATTTTGAATTTAAATATAGCTTTACATTTTCCAAGCTACACAAATCAAATTGAGAAGCACTTTTACTAACTGTATCCTTTCTCGCTGTTTGAAATCCAAAAATTACATATCTTGGTTTTTCAAGCATAGAAGACGTTTTAACCGTCCAAGTTTGAAATTTTGATGAGGGCAGGCTTGGATACTCGTAAAGTTGCCAGCGTCTAAACGGTATCATTATGGGCTGATCTTTCTCTACCATTTTCATTAATGATAATTTTATTTCATCTTCAACTTGGACATAAGGCATTTTCCAGATAATTTTGTCGATATTGATTTTGAATTCATGTTGTTTATCGTTCGCCTGCAGCACAGCATTCTTGTCTGTTGCTGATCTTAAAAGAACAAGTTCTTGTTTGACATTAAGGAGAACTTTTTGATAGTCCTCGGCAAATCCTAATAGTAGCCTGAGGGGAATACAAAAAGAAAACCTGGATCTAGCTGCAAACGCCTCTGTTGAAGGCAGATTCCAACAAGCGTTTTCCATCCAATTAATGTCGTTCGGTTTAGCTGACAAAAGATTTTTAATTGAAGTTGTAATTCCAACATTCTTAACTCTGTCTATTTCAATATTAGAGATTTCATACCTGATTTCATCAAATAGAAATGCCATAGCATTATTAGTCAAAGCAGTTGTAGTATCCTCACTATTGTCAGATTTTTTAACTATATTTCCCTCAATAACTAAGAAACTTTTACAAGGTAGGGTATATATGTCTTGTTGATGTACAGGTATTCTTATCTCATCACTGTTTTGAAATGTATTCGAAGTATAGGGGGAGTGGGAATGCCATTCGACATCGATAATTGAATCATCAAAATGAACATTTTCCGTTACATTTAAAATTCTACTCATATTTCCTCTTAAACCCAGGAAGCGAACTTAAGAATATTTTATTTCTCAGTGTTAACTGCTTGACTGATCGATCGTTACTGACGGGTTTCCTAGGAGTAGGCTGTGGCGATAATACGTTAGAGTTAGAAAATACCAATACCATATTTAAGGTTTCTTTCTAATATCAACTCTCAAATTTATGTGTTCACCTCTAAACTTCACTAACTCCCCGTTCTGATCTTCTAAATTAATATAAAATTCTGTGAGTTGTGATTGCTTATTGATTGGTAAATATTTAACAGAGTTCGGCTTTTCAACTATCTTAAATCCCGGTCCAACAGCAGGGTAGAACTCGTGCAATACGTGACCTTCAATTCCGTCTCTATATGACCCTCTCACAATGTTGCATGTAACTCGTATGACATCCACTTTGTTAATGGATACTTGGTTAGGTGAAGAATAGTGCTTGTTTTCGGTTAAAGTATTCTCATTGGGGAATCCTAATAGAGAACCTAGTGAATGAGGTTTGTCGAAATGAATTGTGCTTGAGCAGCAAATTTCACTTTTTAATGTATTGTTATTTGCAACTAACTGAAAAGTAATATTTTTATTTTGTTTTCGTAAGTCATCTACGATGTATTTATTTATATCTTCTATTTCATATGAACCTGTAGGTAAACTAACTACGACGTCATTTCCAAAGTACATTTTGTTATTTACACCTTCTTCGACATTGGGTATGGAGTTGTAAGTCATTAAATCTAAAAATCCCATCTCCCATTCTTCAGTGGATTTCATATTGAACGGTGGAAATAGTGTACACTTCATTCTTGAAGAATTGCTCGTGATGCAGATCATCTCTTAGCCGATAGGAAGTCGAGACACAAATGACCACAGTTGACAGAGTTTAGCTTTTGCTTTGGAAAATAGTTGTATCTTATAGTAGGTCTACAGCTTCCGCTATTAAAATATGATATAAGTTCTTTGGGAGGCTTTAAATTTCCAAAACTATCAAAGTACTCGATATCATCCCCTCTTTTTTTGTAAGTTACCCAGTGAGTGCCTCGACCACTAAAATTATCTAAATTAATGATTGCAGATTCGTTTTCATTTATCCTAAAAGGTAAAACATCTTTCATAAAAACACCTCTAAAATTTGATAGGTTCAGTAGAACAGCATACTTCATCAAATCAATATTTGTCAAGGGTCGGTTTGGTATTGAGTCAATTATTTTTGACATGTACAACATTTTTTTTTTTTGCAGTGTCCAGAACCAGTGTAAGGTTTTAGTCTTAGCCCCCTTCCACCTTTTTTCTTCCGTTTACCGCTCCTTTTAAGTTCAGATGTTTTTCTTTTAACTCTCGAACCTTTCTTAGTTTGATTTTTGTTCCGCTTTTTACCGGCACCTACCTTTGATTTAATCTTCATTAAATTTGTTACAGCCCAGGCTGCGGCACGTTCACCAATGCTTGAATCAGATGCTTTGGCCCTCTCCCAAGCCTTATTTGCTAATATTGTATCAGCAATACGTCTTCTTTCGTTATCGCTGTAGTTCGAATAGGCAATATCGTGCTGTTTACACGCTGCGTCTAACTGGTTTATTCCTGGATCACCTCTATTTAATCTCAATCTCAAATTCGTTCCAGGACCACAATACTGATAACCAGGAATGTGTAGCTCAACCGGGAGTAAATCTATAGCTTTATTTAAAACACTACTTGCTGCTCCTTGAATAGAACTTACTAAGCCGGAGCCTCGACATGTACTAATTCGTCTTACCCGTCGCGCCATCTTGAGATATCTGATGCGGTGTACTGTCCTTGATTATTTGATTATCTTTCACTTCAAGTAAATTTAATGCATCATCCCATGTTTTCATTGAATATGGATCTCGCTTAACAATATTAAACCAATCGGTAAAGTTCAGTTTATCCTTTTTGTCTTTATGCAGTACATTGTAAATTGACCAACCTAACTTTGATATTACTGTTAGCATAGCATTGTACGTCATAACATCCTGAGAATCTTTAGGATCGGAACAATGTGATATTATCTTATTGTTTGCATTGAAAATTCCCTTTTTTGAATCCGTTATGAGACAATTATCATTAAGATACTTTAAAACTACAACATCATTTAGGTTTTCGGGAGCCTTAACGTTTGTAATCTTTTTGCCTTTTGCATTGTAACCCTGATTTGTGAGGGTCAATGTGTTACGTCTAAGTACCTTTAAACTAATGGCGTCTAAATCGTTTTTAGGATCTTCTATTCCAGTAACAGTTTTGTTTTTGAAATTAAAGACGCCCTTGACCTCTTTCATACATGGATTGATTAGGTTGGTAACACTTGCAAGATTTACAGCATCATTGACATGTATGGCATTTTTAACATTACAAAGTCTTTTATTTTGTATATCATAATGTCCATCTATTGTCTCACTAACTGACTTACGTTTTAAAACCCTCAAGTTCACTGCATCCTCGTCATTCTTTGGATCAACTATTCCAGTAACAGTCTTATTGTTAAAATTAAATACTTCATTTACTTCTTGTAAGCACGGCTTCAGCAGAACTTTTAAATTAAGTAAATTTACTGCATCATTATCGTATTTTGCATTTAAAACGTTGCATAACCTTTTATTTTGAACATCGAAATTACCCTCTTCTGTAAATGTGAAACCCTCTCCTTTAGGGCCCCTTTCCCCCTTATTTGAACTTATAATGTGTCTACCAAACTTGTCTACGCTCATGGCCGGTAAAGGAATGAATGAAAGAGAACAGTGCATTGAAATTTCATTTATCTAGTCAACAATACTTACACCAGTAGATTTCAACATATCTTTATCTAGTTCATGAAGCTCTTCCAATATTGAATTTATTTCGTTGTTGTGAGATGTATTTCCAGCTTGCTGAGATGCTAGTAGTATTTTCAAACGGTCAACTAGTTCGTTTGGATCATTCCAGTAGATGAAATTAGTTAGATCTCCTGACAATGTTAGTCCTTGACCAGTATGTCCTTGATTAATCTCATCGGCGTATGTCATCATGTGATCGCTGTTTGATCCAAATCTCTCCATTATTTTGGAAATGATGTTTTTGTATTTTTTACCTTTACTAGATCTAACTTTTCCCATGGCTGAATAATTCGATCTGTGAACATTTGTGTCATTTACAATCGTCGCGTAGGTATTAAGATCTTCTTCACTATATACATACTCATTCGGAATATTCATGAACATTAATTCATACAGACCACGGGTTCCTTTGTATTTATTTCCATTGATAATAAAATCATCTTCATCAATTTCTAAGGTTTTATCACCAATCATCCATGAATCTCCTTCAACCCTAACTCCAAAAGTGTGATCAACTTTCGCTCCACCACTTATCAGCTTTAAAAAGTATTCTTTAGCAAGCCTACCTTTAAACTCTCTCTCAATATATTTTTTCGCAAAGTTTTTCCCTTCAGGAGTTTTTAATAGTTCTTGGCTAGATTCAGGGGAAGTATGAACTTCCATTAAAGTTTGAACTCTGGGATTAGCTATGTTTTCAGTGATCATCGGTTCAGAATTATCATCGTTTTTTTCATAAGTATCCATTTCTTCATTAAAAGGAACTGCTAATTTTTTACGTACATGAGAGTCACTAACCTCATCATCATATTCATAATCGCTGTTAGATTCATCATTTAGAGATAAGTTATGATTAGGCTTTCTTTTTTTACCTTGAGGTGACGGCACAACAAAACGTTTTATTGGTGTTTCGTTATCATCAGATAAAATCTTTCTCTTGCGTTCATTAAAACTTTGATGTTGCTGTTCACCTTCCTCAACTAATTTCTTTAAAGGTTCTGCGATGGGTGCTAGCTGCTTTTCCCACAATTCTTCCGTATCCGTAATATTTTGCTTAATTGATTTGTGTTTCCTTTTAATATTCTTTCTCAACTCAGAAATCTGTTTCACTATTTCCTCTTTATTGCTGGTTTTAAAAAATGATTCATCATAGCCGTTCATGTTTACTATTTGAATAACAACTGACAACTGATCATACTTTTATGAAGACATCAAAACCCAAACGGTACCTCCCTTTATTCATGTCACTATCTTTATCAATAACTAAAAATTGATTTTGTCCGCTTGTCCAAATCTTTATACACATCTTATGAAACAAATCATATGTCATATCAGTGTTAACATGATCGTTGTAAATGTGACGTAAATTTCTGAAATCTTGTTTGAAAATAATTATTAAATTGGCGTTATCCCGTACTAATTGCTTTGGTATAAAACTGTAAGTCTGACACACGTAAAATGTGTCAACGTTGTTGTGACGTCCCATTGAGAAATAATTCTTGATATTCGTTTGTTTACCACAAGCAACATCATCAAATATCATTATAGAATTAGATTTGATTTTACTTGGAGGTGGAACCTCCTCATTATCCGTGTAGAATGAACACTCGATATCCTTTATATTGTCCAGCACACACGCTAAAAATCTGTATTTGTCTTGATGCAACGACTTCGAAAATACATACACGTTCTCAAAGAACAGACCTTCTGGAGAGAATAAAAGATTTAAAAGTAAATTTGTCTTCCCACAAGAAGAAGGACCACAAATTATACATCTTATTGAATTAGGCAATAATTTACCATGCCTTCTTTTCTCTAATTTATCATTATTATGAATTATATTATCTAAATTCAGTATTGATAGTTTTCTAGACTGTTTTAACAATTTCATTTTATGATATCTTTTTTATCGATCCAACTATCGTGTGACTTGTCAAAACCGAGCCAACGAACTAAAGCCTTATTTCCTTTCTGTCTTATGACCTTTTCGACTAGATAAGTGTCAGTAAATTTAGTTTTTCTTAGTTCTTCTTCATAAAACCCTCCAAGTAGCTTTTCGCCTTTTTCGTCTTTTAATAGGTACGTGACTGGTATTGTTGGTTTTACGAAATATACACTGTACACTTCATTACTCCATCTAGGCAAATAACCCTTAGTAAATATTTTCGGGAGTCTACTAACTCTTACTTTATCGCCAACTTTAAACCGTGGATCACGTCGAATCTTACTCCAACCCATTTTGATATTATTTAAAACTACATGCTCATTTTCTTTATTAACCTCCGCAGGTTTCATTCTTATTGTACGATGGTAAGTATTGTTATAGTTTTGTACAAGTTTTGGTAGTAAGGTTAACCATTCGTACGATCCTTGAGCACTAAATTTAACCCACATTTTATTTTTTAACGTTCGATTGAACCGTTCAACAATCGACGCTTTCTTTTCGGAAAACGTATAGTAATGGTTCACACCATGTTTTTTTATTAAATTTGCGACTATGTTGTTAAAAAATTCACTGCCTTTATCAGTTTGAAAATGTTTCATTTTGTACTTTGCAAAAATAGGTTTAAGAGCTCTTGCTACATCGTGAGCACTTTTAGATTTCAACGGCTTGGCTATAACATATTTACTGAAGCAATTAATAAGGATCAATATATATTTAAACCCCTTATTATACTTGGAAAACTTAATCATATCTACTAAGTCGCTTTGATAAAGATCATTTAAACCTTTCAATTCCACATGTCTAGTTTTAAAATGTTTGCGAGCTTGCTTATGTAGCTCATTGGCAATACCTTCCCTTACATTCATGGTCTATTCTATGAAGTGGGCTGGTGAACAATGACAAACACTAATTATTCTACAAGATTTTATTTTTTACTAAGTGATTTAACAATTTTACAATAAGGCGAAATCTTTTCGTGTTTTACTAAAGGTTTGTCATCTAATTTCCAATTTCTAAATGTAGCTTTACAATCAATACATGATACTTCATCTTCATTTCCTGTATGATACAAACCACACTTAATCATTTCTTCAATACTAGGATACATTTTAGGCCAGAACAAAAATGTTTCTCTCATCATATTTTCCGTTTCAACAACAGATTCCTTATGGTTATGGTATCCACTAAAATCTCCACAAACATAACGGCTCATTTCACAATCAGGATTAGTTAGTTTGTGAATAAAGTTTATATGTCTCATGGTTAATTTACAATCACCTGATTCCCAGCCACAGCCACAGCAAATAATACCTTGAAAACTTTTCGTTCTAAAAAATCCTGATTTTATTAAGTCTCGTTTGCTACAGTTAAATACATCACAAGTCACTGAACTATTATTGCTAAACACAGAATACGGTGCACTGGACATGACTGAAATTGCTGATCCAGCCTAGTCGCTCTCCTTTGAAACAATGCAATATTTACAATCTTTCCTTTTAGGATTAGGTCCATCCCACCCATCATGATTTCCCCCACTCATTTCATGATAGTGCTCATTACATCTAAGATTACATAATATTTCGAAGTCTGATTGCAAATGTGTGGGAAGCTTATTGAAAATTAACTCTATATCTTCATGGTACGATAATATGAACTCCTTTGGTAAAAACCTAACCAACTCGATTTGCAAATTTTCGTAACCTCTTTTTTTGCATTCCTTCATGGCTAAATTAACCATCTCCAATCTATCTTTCGTAATACTCTCCAATTTTAACCATTGCAAGATAGCATTTACATTTAAATACGCGCAGTTCTTACTACTATGATTAAAGGCACAGGGTTTTATTGATATCGGTTGTAACTGTTTTCTTAAAACCGATAGATTAGGACAGCCTAAGTCTTCAACATTCACAACATGAACTGCAAAACTAGATAACAATCCAGCTACAAATAATTTTTTTTCACAGCCCTTAACGTAAACAGTGCCTTTTAATTTGAGATTAATCAAAATATCTTTGAGTTTTGAGTAAGGTTGATAGCCTGAGTTCCAATATAGTCCATGAAAATGCTTTTCCAAAAAACTAACTTGTTCCTGTAAACTTTCTGGAAGCTCGGTAATTTTGCACGGGGGTTGGAAAAGCTGAAACTCATACAGTTGACCATCCGTTGAAACTATCGCGAGTTCTTTTATGATGAATTGGTTCTGCTCTCCTTTAAATCCTTGAATATCCATAATGAACTCCATGACTTCTGGTCTGAAAATAATTCCTATAAGTTAGAGTACTGATAATTGAATCTTTTGAAAAATTCTTCATCGATAGCCTTTATATTTTGTTTTAATTGTGTCCATTTATCGACATCAAATGTTATATTTTCATGTGTACTGGTATTTTGTATAGTTATTTCTGTATTTAACTGCACATTTTTCAGGAGAACATTCAATGTATCCGTTATCACAAATGATTTAGTCGGCTCCATTACTTACCTCTATGACAACTGAAGAGATACTGTTACTGTTTTTGAAACACTTCACTTTTTATTGCATCATTGTGCGATGCTGTATAGGATAACCTTTGACCTCGTGTCTTAGTTCAAAATAGGAAATGTCTTAAAACGAATGCTAGTTCATGGCTTGGAAATCTTCCATGGGAAAATAAAAGTCGTCATCCATATCACCATCACCACTACAATAACCTTCATCTTTTGAGCCCCAATTCAAAAGAGGAGCAAACTTACTCTCTAGCTTGCGAATGCAAACTTCACGGCAAGTTCTGAGTTTGACTTTAAAATGTTTGCTGTCACTACATTTATTAATTATAATTATACCCCTGTCCTTACCCAAATCCAACATCACATCAATTTTATTTCTAATACTAGCATTGCTTATATAGACTATGCATATAAAACTTTCATCTACAACAAACTTTAAAGTAAATAGATCGCTTTCAAGCTTATGAGAACAAAGCCGAACGGATTTATTTAACGAATTTTCAAGTAAGAACGCTTTGATTTTGAATACTTTGAACTGATGCTCTAGTTCTTTCAATGATCCTGGAAGCGAAAAGTGAAAATATATATATTTCATTTTACACAACAGCTGGCGTGATCAATTTGACAACAAGTTAACAAATGATACAACTTATTTTCAAGCACTGGTCTAACAATGATTTCAATTTCCCTCACCCTACGCTCAAATCGCATTTTGTCACATACACTTTCACTCCAAGGCTTTACAACATCAGGCTCAAACAGCTTCACACTTGTAACACAAGGTTCTGAAAAGTGAACACAACCGTCACGGAATGTACGTTTCGACTGCATTGCTATGCACATAGTAAACATAAATGGTCTATGTAAAATATAAGAGAGTGCGATCATTTCATGATTTGATGCAGCCGAGTGCGCCGCCACTGCACTGTGAGTGTGAAGCTGTCTGTGTTCCTCGCGGTCTCTGCTGCCCTGATACCATCACTGTACTATAGAAACATTCTGTCCACATTCTGTCCTTGAACCGGTATATCCTTACTACTATTCAAAGGTAGGCTTTTATTATATACATTACCCAGAAAGTGTTGTTAGTAATGATGCCTTATTTAAATTGAGTGTTAAATAATATACAAATGCCCAACTTCTATGCCTTCCTTAAATTTTTAATTGCAAAATCTTCCAATCGTACCAAGAGGTACAGATTACCATATATATGTTGTAATAAAATATTTGCTTATTTTCTTGAGAAAAGAGGTCAATATACTGAAATCAATAAATGCCTTGGCAGAAATTGAATTGATACTGTCCCAAGGTCTGAAGTGGTAACGTCCCAACAAGCTTGAAGCCACGTGTGATGTTCTTAAAAATTTGTTTTGAAGTACCAATTTTATTCTTGATGTATGTAGGTTATGTATCAACGATGTATGAACAAACATCTTAAGTTCTGAACTCATTATTTTTACCGCGGACCCCCCAACATTCGTTTTTTATTCATTATTCGTATATTCATATTTCTTGACTACTACAATGGTTCGATGAAAACAACCAAACGATCCATTAAAAATAAAATAATGGAATTTTTATAAACAGCATAACAACAGAAAATCTACACATTAAACCACTTTAAATTGAAATTTAAGTCACCTTTTTAACTTATTAGTTATAAATCTATTCACAAATTTTAGTTACAATACCCAAACTGACATGACAAGTTTTGTTCAGGAATATTTATGACAAAATATTTACATCCTTCAAAACACCCAGCTGATGCTGGATATCTATCACTCTTTTGTCTATCCATGACTTACCTATGAATATCAAGTCTGTAGACAAAGAATATTCTGCTGCGAAGAAGGTATTTACTAAATAATAGTAGTTTTAGTAAACTTAGGTTTAATATTAAGAGAAGAAAATTATATAATGCCATTACCTTGTTTGTGAATCTACATGTGCGTTGTCGAATCTTTAAAACGTTTAAATCAATCAATCAATCAAAATTCTTTATTTGTAAATTGACAATTATATATAAATTGTATTACAAACGTCATCAATAATAAAACATAAGCAGAAGCTTATAACAATTTTGGTTATACTAACTTATTCTAACATAGGCTTACTTAAAAAAAAAACAACAAAAAGTTTCAAAAAAAACAACAACAAAAAGTCATCTTTAAAACGTTTAAATTCAACAAACCTATGAATATAATTTGGAAATAAAACAAAATAGCATGACATTGGCAGCTAAGCACTACTCAAACTATACAGAAAAAACTATCAGAAAAAAACTAAGTCAGTTGTGACTAGCACTTTCCCGTGTGAAGACAGTCACTATGCTTTTTTGCAAGTTATAACATTTTAAAACAAATATTGCTCCTCACAATTCAATGTAGTGCGAGAGTTTCCTTTCACAGCTACGACAAAATAAACAGCGCCACCTGTTGTGAGAGGTGCTTAGTTAATTGTCTGAGGAAAAGAACTGCTTCAAAGGACTTGCTGCTCTGTGATAATTATTCATTGCTCGACACCGGAGAGTCAAAGTACCGCCTCACTCCACCGCTTTATTCATCAAGCAAGTTTGTGTTTCCACGTGTCTAAAAAAGCTTGCTAGCAAAATTTATTTTTCTCGTATCAACTCGGATATTCTACATGCTGACACGGGTTCATGAGACCTCTCTGGTCAGTGTTATGTGTCCATATGGCAACTCAAGGCTGTAACGTGGTAAATACCGTATCTAGATTATGTAACTTAACACGTAATTATACGTTCAATAGACTACAATAATTCGCTAATCTACCAGATTCGTCTTACGATGAACACTTCATTGGCTAAAAGCACAGTAGAGAGTTTTCTTTTACAGTCTCAATTACAAGCGATATTGTATTTTCACCTAACAACACAAGGTTATCTACAGGATTCTTTTTATAGAAAAAGATATTTCTTATCACAAAATAGTTATAATGACTCCACTAAGCTCCTTAAAGGCATGCTCTTTACTATACGAGCGACACAACTTATCTGAACGTTCAATAACCTAATTACTAACACAAATCGGTCGAATACTTCGAAAACAAGTGCAAATCATACAAATCATACATATTCAATGAAAGAAGAAAATACCACACATAAATATAATTACAAAATCTTTGGTTATTTGGCTCTAAAATCTGTTGTTTAAACACACCTAATGACGAGCCAAAGTTGCGTTTTTATTTCCTGGAAATTAAAGGTTTGTTTTGATGACCTTTTTATCCTTAGGAAGAAAAATAATCTTTTAAATGATTATTTTAATAATCTTTATGTGGCAATGTTACAATGGTTTTACTTGGCCGGAATGATAGATCCATTGTAAATAAGTCGACTGTTGTAAATAAAACTACCTTAACTATCGATCTAAGTAGGGTTTAGTTTTGTATCTGAAGAATAATCGATTCAAAGCACCAACTGCTAATTGGTTAGGATGGATTAGCACAACTATATTTGTTCCTTCATGTAATACAACGTAGATCAGTAGTTAAATTTGGATATTTTTTTAAATACACAATTTTTAGATACGTTTACTGATATTATTTCTGCATCATTACAAAAAGTACCGTTTTCACTCGTTCCTAAAGTGATCGGAAGTGCTTTGGTCGTTAAAATTGAGCTCGTATCAAAACGTTTCACTTTACGGCCTAGTAATGGAATATACTATTTCTCCGACGTTCTAGCCTTGCTCAAGAGCAAACGTTTGCTAATTAGTACTGCATCTTAAATGCGCAAGGAGTTGTGGAGTTGTGCCAAGGACACACTTTGTGTGATTTGTATGCAACACTGGCTAGAGCACTGTTTCATAACTGTAATTGCATCGCTTGAAGCACAGCCTGCGTCTTAATGTGCTAGTTTAATGGCCAATGTGAGTTCCATTGTGAACAAATATTTTGTCATTTATTTGGTAACAATTAAACTATTTGTTTTATAAGCTCATGTATTTTTTAAAAATTTGTTGGTATGAATATCTTGTTTGGTTAGAAAAAAAGATAGATTAATGGTACTCTTTTATTTAAATATTTACTAACATTGAATATCTTAACCTTTCTGATAATGGGTGATATTTCATTAAAAAAAGGTAACAATTTAGTTCAAATAAATTAAAGTATTACTTGAACAACCAAAAAGTACACTGACTAAAGTTTATAGAAATACTGTATTGTGTTATTTCTTAAAAGGAGAATATCGTAGAACATACGTTAAATTGTTTTCAAAAACGAGAAAAGCCTTGAGCAATAATAATAAGTATTACACCTGTAAGTGTCAGTAAAGGCTTTAAAATTGTATTTTCCAAGCAGAATAAAACTTAAAATAGTACTACGAGCAAATAATTAAAGGACAACTTAATTTGTCTACTTTACTTATATGGGTAAATCATACGTACGATTCTGCTTGTACGGTTTCACTGATTTACGTTAGTACAGCTAGACGCTGTACTTTGAAATACTTATTTCAAGCAGTCAATCGGATAATTTTAAAAATCAATCGTCACGTGACATTTAATCGAGTGAACGCAAAAATACCCTCCTGTATTAGGAACGGAAAGGTCATAATCATTACGGCTCGAGCCTCTAAAATTATGTTTGGATAGACGGAATTTAGTTTCAGTAAATAATTAATATGAAATGCTTGATTTAGAGTGGCAATTCCCATGATGTTCACAAGGAAAACCCTGATCAATGAGAAAAACGTTTCCAATAATGTATAACACACATTGGAGAATTGTTCTCAAACATTTAAATGATTGGGTTACCTAGTTATTTGTACAAAGTCCATTTTTCCTACACTCATTATTTTGTTATGTATTATCCCTAGTTTTGCCTGGTTTAAATTTAACCTAGAATTGTATAGCGATAATAGATTTATGCTAAGCTGAGGTTAATATTAAGCGCTGGGTATAAAAATACAGGTCGAAAGATACAGTTTATTGATCGGTAATAAGTGGGTAAAAACCCCCTAATGAGGCTTCAGACTATTCTCGTATTAAAATAGATTGCTATAAATACAAATTCAACAAACATGAATTCAGTCGTACGGATTTATTTAACATTTATTTTTAGAAAACAACCGACCAATTCCAACAGAAAGCAGCTATGCATTGTTTCTAAACATGTATTCTTTGTGCTCTTGTAATTAACACAAACAACAAAAATATATTTACCAAAATTAACGTCTACCGATTCGGCGTCCATCTTATTAAAGTAAATAAGATATTATACAATTATACATATAGGTTTCTACAAGTCACTTCATTAGAATAGATAAAACATCTTTCATAAAAAAATTAATACAGTTTTTAAAACTTTTTACGTAGACCTATTTTATATTTGTATTTTTAGAAATTTATTTAAAACTACCTCTTACATTTTAGAATTTAGTCATCTCCAGCGATATTGTATTTATGCCATCCTACATCACGTAAAAGTATTCAAGATGTTACAAGTTAAATAATACTTTTGCGTTATTACCCCCTTGGTTGTTGTTTATAGTTTTACTTCAGCACCTCAATCACAAACTTTGTCTCAACCCAAACCTTAAATCATCTTCCATCCTCAAAAATACTTTTCCCTCGAATTTTATACGCGTTTATCAAAGTAAAATGTACTAATCTCTCAATGGCGCCCTACAAAGTGCTTTGACCAAATGAAAACCTTGTGTTTGTGTTGTGTTGCAGTGAGCAAGTTTCTTAAGTCCGGCAGTTCTGACTCTGAGGAAGTCCCTTACTTTGAGAAGTCACTTTACCAAGTTGAAGTCAAGGAGAGTGAACCTCTACACCAGCCCTTTGTCACTGTAGCTGCTGAAAACCAAAACAAAGGTTAGACACTTCTAACATTCAATATTTCAGACTTAGGAGTACAATGTACCATTATACAGAGTGTTTCTTTAAACGCAACCCAATTTTCAAACTTTAGTAAGTCATGCTTTACGGGCAATATATGTTCATAAATTTGTAACATTGAGTTTCTACTTAAATATTTTTCAGCTGGTATGTAGTATTGCAGTAATATCGTGGTTTTATTTCATAATTTGAATAAGAATGTATAAGAACAAGATAGTTTTTTTTTTTGTCAACAGGCGTTTGAAATCAAATTTTCAGGTGTGAGTAGGCTGTTTCCTTTTGCTACTTCAAATTTCTTAAGATTTTCTAGGGGTATTTTCCAAACTAACCTTAACATCCTCCATCACTTCTTCATTAAATTCAGATTAATTAATCTGTGAATTTTAGATTTTTTTGGAATACTAACACCTATAATCTTGACCCCAAACGCCTCTTGACGTATGCAAAGAGTTTAGTGATATAGTTACTTATCTATTGTTTCTTTGCTTTACAAAATAGCAACAACTTTGCTCTTCATTTTGAAGTTTTGATTAAAAGTAAAGTGTGGTACAGTATTATATACCATTGTTTTTTATAAATAAATCGTTTTAGTTTAACATTCAAACTTGTGTTGTAAACTGTAATTATTTTGATAAGTTTATTAATAAAAATGACATTTTTAAATTTATTGACGAAGCGTTACGAATTGCAGTGTCGAATGTGAAGTATGAAATCATTGGAGGCAACACAGGTGATATTTTCGAAATCGACTCACACACCGGAGAAATATCTCTCACCAACCCTCTTGACTACGAGACTAAGAAAAAGGTACGTTTTTATATAAAACAGAAAAATCATATTCCATACAACGATTTATTTTAAGTACGGTTGGTTTCTAGCAACTAAGTCGCAATGAGGAAAAGCAGCAATGCTGAGTAGTTGTGGAGTGAGATCCCTAAATCCGCTTTCACAGTCTGTAAGCTGTAATAATACTTGGATACATCAGGTTTGCTGTTTCAGGAATACCTAATGAACGTCTTATGTTTAGCCTGTATCAAGATTTAATATCCTAGCAACTATTGTGATGGATTGGCTTCTAGGAAAACCGATGTAGTTTGAATTTTCTCTATATATTTGTGCATTGGGGTTCAACACAACATGGTTAACATGTTTTGTGCTTTAAGAAATATGCAGATTACTCACCTTTTTGTACACGCCATCTTTAAACTTTCATTATTCTACAATGTGCATGACTGTTTGGGCGTAGACAAAAGTTTGAACTGGGTAGTTATGTACTTATCACTATTCTCCTGATGTTTGCAATTTTTTTTGGGGACTAGCCACTGAAGAAAGACGTTATTCTTATCTTAAGTAAAATATTATGGTTGAGTAATAACCATCAAGACCTCACTTAGAGGAGCAAATCACCAAGAACGTTGTCAACAAATTGGATATGGGCAAAATGGTGACGGTTGGGATTGTAAGTATTCTTATAAAGCCAGGTTTGATACATTTTCATATACGCGTACTTATTGAGTCTGTCAAACTAATATTTAACTTGAACCTTTGAATAACGTAAAGGTACGCGTTTTTTGAAAGGCCAATGTTAAGTCACACGTCAAATGAATAGCCACCACCCTAACCTGAAAAGGTTCTCTGTAACTTGAATAGCATGACTTCAAACATTTAAACTCTAAAACATCAAACCCATTTGCCTTTGAGTGACTTTTGTTTGACAAAATGTGTGGTTCTGTCTTCCTCTAGCGGCATTAGACCTTTAATGAATTATGCTCGTACTCATACACAAAAACTGCATTTGTTGTTTCAATCTGTCCCCCAAGCATGCTGAATCCAAGAAAACATGACCCACAATGAAATGAAACTTATATTTATTCAAGCGAAGATAGGATTAGCAAGTCTCTCTTACACCTAACCTATCCAAATAAGCCTTAATTAATATAAAGTTTGTTCTTAACGACCTCAACTCTTATGAAAGCATCTTACAAACTATTACAGACTGTGATGCAACTACGAAGACAAGGAAACTGACGGGATGAAAGCTTTAACCATTACTCCTCAGTGAGTGTGCTGAGCTAAAGACCACAAGATTATGCAATAATGGCTGAGCTTTCACAAAGGATTACTCAGTGATTAATGGTAGAGTGGTCTGGTCATTTTATCCCATTTAGCTAAATATACATCGCAGTAGAAGAAAAATTAATGATCTTTGACACGTCTTGTTATAAATTAACTAAAAGTAATATAATATATGAAATCATGTGTTTATTATTTATTGGTTTTCATTGGACAATTGATCCAACTCAATTGATACAATATTAGTTCAAGATATGATACAATTCAGTTATTAAAGTAGCACGGTGACATTCACAATAAAAAGAGTAGCCTCCGGTTGAATTAAAAATTTTTTTTTCGAGAAGTACTTAAACGGTAAAGATATATTTCAATTTAGAACATGTATGAACTTAAAATCAACGGTACGTAAGATTATACTCTGTTAGAAATAAACCATACAATATTAAATATACTTAATAAGAGTTATGTAAACCTTCAATGAGTTCGTTTGATTTTATTTTATTTTATTTTACAGTCATAAGACAATTATGAAAATTGTGTTGACTAGTGAAATGAAATGAATATGATTTATTAGTATGGAATGGATGGGTGAATAACAAACAGTGCCACATGAATAACAAATTAACGAAGCCACTGGTAAGAATAATATTTACCATATAAAAAAAGCTGTATAGGAACTATCTCTATACATTATTGGAACTAGAAAAAATAAAATAGAAACAAACCCCAATAAAAGTATTTAATTTATATATTGATGATACAATAACAAATTACAAGTATGTTTATGTATGTTCCATAAATTCTCCTACTGAGTAAGGAGCCAGTTGCAATAAATGTTTTCTTAATCTCCTTTTGAATAAAGCTAAATCCGGCAAAAGGTCTTTTATTTCTTTTGGAATTTTATTTAAAAATTTTATGCCTGCTTGTATTGGTAATTTTTCAAATATTTGCAATCTGTGGCTTTTTTGTCTGTACAATACATTTGATTTTGTATTGTGACAGTGAACCTTATAACCTTGGACTAAATCACATTTGCCAACACAGTAAGAAATTGTTTCAAATATATAATTATTATTTATTATTATTTTTTATATAATCGAAGATAAGTTATAGTAAGTAGGTAGGGCATAGGTGCCACATGAAGCAGGAAAATCCACATAGTTGCGGCAGCCCAAGCACAGATAGCGCATCTCTTGCCGTGTTTATCTAGCCTCGGCTCGACATGCTCAAGTTCGTCCGGTGTCAATGACTTACATTTAACCAAATTGAGCGATTTTAGAGGCGGGACAAACTTAGGCGTGCGTCAGTGACTCTACTTGAGACTCACATAAGATAACATAAGCTTTGATAAAATCTAAAAAATGTTTCTCCGTTTACAGTATTGTTACATGTATTCTGCCTAATCTGTGATTTACTATAGTAAATATTAACAGCTGTATTGTTTACAACTTAGGTTACTTCAAAATAATAAACATCGTTCTTCCAACTATTGTACAAGTGTGTTTTGATTTCTATACTTGCAAGTTCTAGCCTCTCAACCTCTTTCTCCACTCACATTATTAATGATTTATCGTCTCAGCACCTTTCTAGGTCACATTATCATTTCTCTCTCATCTCTAGTACCTCGAATATTTCTCACATCTCAATCCCTTACAAAACAGCAAGTAGAAATATTTAAGGAACAAAAAAAAACACTAGGTTACATATTACCTTAACAACCTTTACACTCTCAAATTAACTCTCAAAACTAAATTAAATAAAATAGCTAAGAATCAGAACCGCGCCGAAAGAGAAAATACGAAAGATTTAACGCGTGCTATTTGATACAATTATGTCTCTTCACGAACGATCTTCCAGGTAAACTAAAATACAGTCCATTTATATCCAGCTGTACAACTTGAAAATAGATATCGTACAACAATCACATTGTTCATAACAATAGCTTCAAACTCAGCTTGCCTTTAATGAAACATGACCCGTTGCGTGTTTTGAATGTTTAGCTATTGTTCCGCTATTTGTATAGGCTAGTTAACCATTGTTGGCTGCTCGAAGACGTGCTCTGCAATTATTTTTGAAAAAGTACCATCATCTGGTTTCATAACAAACTTCAAATATTTTTGACACTTTCTATAAGATACGGATGGGGTGTTTGAGAATGAGTTAGTAACATCACAAATAAGGGACACATGTCATGCACATTGCAATTCAGTATCTCCATTTACTTGTTCCAATGAATGTCCAAAAATCCAACGCCACAGATCCTGGACTGGTGAAGTTGAAATATTCTCCCTTAAAAGTGGACAGTAGTATCATACCATTTTGTTTTTTGTACCATGTGAGCAATAATTTTCAACGTGCATTTTTCGAGACACTTCATGCTTAGTTTTCATCATATATTAAAAAATTGTTTGATTTAAAAGATGTAAATATGTAGCAGTGATTCCACTTACTACTTTTTTAAAACTTCTTTTAGTTGAATTGTAAAAAAGAAATAAAAAGCGTTTCCTCAATTTTTGGATATATGTCATGGTTTTATAAATTTCAAAACTGAAATTTGGCTCAACGAAGCCGCATAACCATTTAACGCACTTTAAACCAATGTTTACAGCTTATGGCTTAGTTATAGCTTAGTTTAGCTTATGGCTATGAGAAGCTTTGTCGTTGTTCTAGCTTTATCCTAATCCTTCTTCAACAGTGGTTGTTATATCGCTAGGGGTGATGCAGGTGCACAGTGAGGCGGAAGGTTATGGCAACATTTCATGATTGAACTCACATTTTCTTAAAAAGAAAAATGGACGTCTGTAGAGTATTACTATTTTCTGTGCTCAGGCTAACAAAGTATTATTGTAGCACACACTTCGAGTGTCTGTGAACGAGGTGAGTTTCACCAACTTGGAGCTGACCGTGTTGGATGTCAATGATCACCCTCCTGTGTTTGAGAAGCCGACCTACACAACCACCATCCTGGAGGAGGATCATGTCACCCAGCCAAAGAAAATTCTGCAGGTACCTAGAACCAATAGGTTATCGTACCACACAAGTTATACATTTGATAGCTTTTTATTTGTAGTCTTTAAAACGGAAATCAGTAATTTGAATTAAGCTTGAGTGGTTAGTCAAATAAAATTTTTGGATTAAACCCGTCCGATTTTTTTTGGCTGTTATTTATTTAGAGAGCAATAGCCGGCTTTCTAACTCCATCCCTTGATTTCTAGGGTTCATTAAAGGTATTTGAAAATACATTTCTGAGAGGGTCCGGTGCATTTGTACTTTTATATCATGAGACAGGCATTTAAGAGACGTCCGGATAGAACGATGTTTTAAAAAAGTTTAGTATTCTTAAATATGAAATATTTTTCTCTGGACGCTTAGACTTATTGAGGTGGTTGCATATAAACTCCTAAACTTGTACTTTCATCAAACGATGCTTTTTATTTGGAAATTTAAATAAGATTTTGTAAAAAAAGATAGAGCTAAGAATTTTGTAATTTGTATTTAATTTAGCAAGGAAGTGTTTGCTTTTATATGCTGCGGAAAAAAAAGCTCTATGCTTCCAGTGAAAAAACTGTCCCATTTCAGTACACAAACCTACTCAAAACATAGTATAGAAACACCCCATACTATATTAAATTCTCTATCTCGTCGAAACGCCGCTCGGGCTCTATTCGGCCCCCTCCTCCCATAGAAACCTGCCTTTTATGAGACACAATCCGATCCGATTATAGACACCTACAAAATTGGCCTCTATTGCCAATAGAATATGAAATATACAAAAAGTTTTGGGTTAATACCCATGAATGAGAAATCAGAGGAGACAGTTTTTGGGATACGAACTAGTACGTTAATGTTTTGAGTGTTATTATTATACGTAACCCGAGTCTAAGATATAGTGAACTAATGTATAGTGTTTTCACGAAATATCGTACGTTCATGTCGCTTTTACAATATTGAAGTTTCTAATTAATGTGGTAAAACTGATTCTTTATGTTTTATTAACTGATTATTACTGTCAGTTAAAACATACGATATTTGTTTATTATTAGTCTTTAGCCAGCATTGTTTCTCTACACTATTATTGCTGAGGTCATGCTCAAATTATTAGTCCATTAATTATTAGTTCACTATATATTACATTTAACTTGTATAATCATTTATTACTAAATAAGTTTCAAGACAAATGAAAGTTTACCGGATGAGTCACTGAGACAATATTTTAATTATATAAAATATAAACAACACGTTTCGTCTTCACTATGTTAGACATCTTAAGTTGTATAGACATAGGAGAGTAAAATGCAATTGTATGAAATGTAAAATGTACATTGTATAGGAAGTGTAGGAAATCCAAAGATAAAATAATTTTAATAGTGAATAAAAATTGTATTAAATTTTACTTAACACTAACTTGATGATGACTTGCAGGTGAACATTACGGACGCAGACCGCGACAGACCGCGGGATATCGTCTACTCACTGACGGGTCCGGGGGTGGACACAGACGATCCCTCCAGTGGCAAGTTCTTCATCAACAAACTCTCGGGAGAGGTCTACGTGCTCAAGGTGAGTTGAATGTAAGGGGACTTACAGTTCCCAAAGGTGTGCCTGGATATATCTTTCAGCATTGAACAATAAAATAACGGGTTAGGGATACATTCGAGGTTGAGTGGTAGAGAGGACTTTGTAGTCCTAACACTTCGCCTCGTGAAACAGACAAACAGTAACAGTCAGTACTCCTCTGTGGACGTGAGACGTGGGAAGTGATCCAGTCCATTACAAGAAAACTACAAGTCTTTGTGAATAGATCCTCAACATTTACTGGCGTAAAGTCGTGTACAATGAAACTTTATGGGAAAGAGCTGGCGAAGAAGAAAGAAAAAGCAATGGAAATGGAATTTTATTGGACACACTTTAAGGAAGAAGAAAAAAGCTGTTGAAAGAGTGGCTTTGGACTAGAATCCCTAAGGAAGTAGAAAGAAGAGGTCGAACGAGAATCATGAAGAATAAGGAACGGGGAAGAAGCTTTAAAAGTGGGAAAGACATTGGTAGATGTTAAAGCTCTGGTTGCCAACCAGGTCTGCTGGCGAGTCGTTTTGGAGGCCAGGAATTAAATCAAGTAAAATGTCTGTCTTGTTTAGCGACAAGTAAGTCAAGCATAGAGAGATATAATCCTCGCTTTTGACAAAAGGTCTTAGTGACAGTTTGGCTACCGACAATAGGTCACGAGTTCTTCTAAGTGGACAATGTTGGCAACTTGTGTGGATATATTTTAAAGTGTCATAACTGAAAATACATGGGAAAATAGGCTTACGTCTATTGCACAGTTATTTCAAAAACAACGTTTTCATCTTCAGGCTTGCCTCATCACGTAAAACAAAAGTAACTTTTAAGTCATTTTAATGTACACATCTCATATTTGAGATTAAATCTACAATTCTTAAAGCGTGTGTGCAATGTGCAACGGGCGTACTTTTCCATAATATGGTGAGTGGCCTTTTTTAAACTTGTAATCATATTTTATAGAAACCTCACGACTTTGTAATAATGTAATTGGTCAGTACAACTGTAATTTGTGAAAGAAAAATCATTATAAAATCGTAAAAAAATTATAAGTCATCCTGAAGTGGTCCCATTTGACAGTTGTTGGTTTTGACGTTATGTTTTTTGCGTTTGTGGTATTTAATAATTAGTACTCGAGGTGAACCTTTAATTATTATAATATAAGCTATCCGCAAACTCCCAAACCTTAATTTAGAAAGGTTTTAATACATAATTTTGATAGTAAAGTTGTTAATATCTAACGACAGCTGTTCGTATTGTGCAATATTTAAAACTAAGCCACTTTGGTTTTCCACTATAGTGTGAAACCACCTACCCTGTTTAGTTGACAATGTATTCAGAATAGAGTAGCTATAAAAGCTAATGCAATTTGCTAACAACTACAATTTGTGGTTTAGGAAGCTATTTAGAACTTCCCGCACGATATACAAAGCAGTTTGTTTTACTGGTAGTTTCTAGCAAGGACAGTTTCGTAAAACAAAACTAGTGTCACTTAAACAACAAGATTTAGCAAAAACACTATCAATCTAATCGGGTTAGTTTTAATTTACCCCGTTTATGAAATGATTTTCCCCGTTATTTAGTCTTTGTAAAGTCTCTGTTTAAAAAAATAAAAAAATGTATAATACTATTATTTGAATTTGTTTTCTTAAATTAGAGTTTTTAAAATATATAATAGGTTACGTACCATTCAACGTCACAATTCCTTTAGTAAAACTTAGATGTTTACTAGTTTCGACTAACAAGTAGTCAATTTCAAAACACTAAAAGAACGTTGATAATCCATCATCATCGATTTCGGCAGAATTATTAAATAACATAATACATAAAACTAGAAAAAAAAAACCCTTACAACATTGTATGTACCGGCCAGTACCTGTCACTGAACTGATTCAACGTTGTCAAATTGAAACATTTTATTAAAATATATTTAAAATCAAACCTCTAAATGCCCTTTTATAAAACAGATGACGTAATTTGGTTCAATCCAGGTTCATGCTTAACGCCTGGGGACCTACTAGATGAAAGGGATTCTAAGAGAATAGCTTTGTAGTACATAAGCTCTTAATCCCCTTAGCTCCCCACGCAAAATAGGCTTCTACTGGCTTTACGCATTGGTCAACGCCTACTTAATAATTAATCCGGACACCTTTCCCCTTCGCTCTCTTACACAAGATCTATTAATTAAGTAAATTGAGGGTTACGTGAGTCTTTCCTTAGAATCAAAGTATATAACTGTGTTCCAGCCCTGCAGACATCCTGATCAATCTAAAAACTTCAATGACAGCAACCCTCCTGTCCTTCCTCAGAGTGTTTGTATCTGTTCCAGCCCTGGACAGGGACCTATGGGAGTTAACAGTGTTCGCGCAGGACGAGGGGGGCGAAAGCCTGGTCGGGTACGCAGACATCCTGGTCAATCTAAAAGCTTCAACGACAGCAACCCTCCTGTCCTTCCTCAGAGTGTTTGTATCTGTTCCAGCCCTTGGACAGGACTACCCCACGGACCCCAATCCTGTTCCTCACAGAGTGTTTGTATCTGTTCCAGCCCTTGGACAGGGACCTACCCCACGGACGACCCCAATGGAAGTTCACAGTGTTCGCGCAGGACGAGGGGGGCGAAGGCCTGGTCGGGTACGCAGACATCCTGGTCAATCTAAAAGCTTCAACGACAGCAACCCTCCTGTCCTTCCTCAGAGTGTTTGTATCTGTTCCAGCCCTTGGACAGGGACCTACCTCACGGACGACCCCAATGGAAGTTCACAGTGTTCGCGCAGGACGAGGGGGGCGAAGGCCTGGTCGGGTACGCAGACATATTGGTCAATCTGAAAGATGTAAACGACAACCCTCCAATCTTCCCACAGAGCCTTTGCACAGCAAATATTACGGAGAATGGGACTTCTGGTAAGTTGACTAAAAAGCAGTCATGTTCAAGGACTTTTTAGTTGAAATCAAACAACTGGATTAAATTTTCAGTTAAATAGATTTGAGTTATTTCTAAGGCTTTCAAATATAGTTGTAAATTTTTTAGTTTTTATAACTCCATTTTGCTTATAAGTTGTTGAACAAAATTCTGAATTTAAAGACTGTTTTCGCTAAATCTCTTTGTTACGACATTGCCCTTAAGATGGCGGGCTTGGATCTTGGAGTGACCTTTAACTTAAGTCGTCATACAACCGTAACGATAGCTTAAATTAAAGTTCAGTGGTATAGAGAACTTATGAGTTCTAGCATCCCGTTATCAAGTAAAACAGCTTGACTTTTTTAAACCAGTAGGAACCGATGAAGTTTTGATATTTTGGCTCCATAAATAGTAATTTTTGGTTATTCACATCGTTGAGGTCCTCACCCGGTCTCCAAAGTGTTTTGACCTTACTACACATCCATAGTTAAAAAATAAAATCCTGCAAACTCCGGTGTCCAATATGCGACATAAGACTCTGTTTATTAAAAATAAGGAAGTGAAAAGTATCTGGAGAGAGATAAAATAAAATTAAGAATCAGTTTTAAGACCCAGATAATTTTGTTGCTTAAACTAAGCGCTTGGAAGTTTCCGGCAATAATGAAGCTGAACAGCTGTTTTTCTCGCTGCAACTGTTTATTAAATGTGCTTTGCATCCGGTTCTCTTTGTGTAACTTCCGGGTAACGATGTTATGCCGAGCAATGTTGTGTTTATTTAGATCAAATAACACTGTGAATTTAATATCCTTTCTTGCGAGCCTCCAACGTTTAACTGGAACCTATGAGCCTTTATCAATATATGATACGGTTTACGTAGAAGAAATAAAATACTGGGCCTATAGTTGTTTTTTTCCAAAATAAAAACCTTGATTTTAACGCATGTTTTGTGCCAATTTTGATGAATTGGTGAAAGAGGCTTTACCAAAATGATCAAATCCTTTCACGATTGAAAATGTCCAAGTATACAACTGAATGAAGTGTTAGAACAACTTTGTACTATTTGGGCTTTATTCAAGAAAATCATTTATTTAGGGAAACATAAACCCAAAACTATATTTAAAGCTTCATTGTTATTGTATATTTGTGTATAAATTTGTTTTGTAAAAATCCCATAATTATATTAAACTTATTATTATCATTTATAACCTAATGTATATAACCTAGCTTACAGCATCTTGTAACCTTATTCTTCAATGTACTACAGAAGGTGGCTTAGCTACTAGACAAGAAATATTTGTTTTACTTTATCGTGTGAGATAGTCGGAATTAAAAAACTCTCAAACTTTATTTACCCGTAATTAAAAGAAACTATGTAACGATGTTGGAGCTTTCAAAGTTGTCCCATAATCATGCCAAACCTGAGTTTACATAGGTTTCGTTTTTAATAACGAAAATAAAGGCAAATAAAGAAACAGTATAAGAAAAACCTCTATAATAGCTTTAGACGAGCTATGTTTCATACTATATACAGTAGTTTAATGTTTTGCCAACTAGCAGTTTCTCAATATGGTCCATGACCTTTCAACATTACTTAATCATCTTCAGTATGCCACAAAGTAAGACTCTCTAAACACTAAACATGTTTCCAGATCTGGTGGTCTTGAAGATGACTGCAGTCGACAACGACGACCCGCTTGAAGACAGGAACGCCCAGCTGACGTACAACATTGAGAAGAACGTTCTGGACGAAGTGACCGGAACTCCGATCTTCAGTATAGACCCCACTTCCGGTCTGATCCGCACCAACATCTGCTGCTTGGACAGAGAGAAGACGCCTGACTACTCTCTGCAAGTCGTGGCCATGGACGGGGGAGGGCTGAAAGGTAGTTTGAGTTCATTTTTACAAAGCTGAAAATATACATATATGTATGTTGAACACAAATGAGCGTTCAACATACAGCAAAACCTGACACTAAATTCTGGGCCCAACTAAGTTTTAAATTATTTATCGAATAAGAGCTACACGAGGTTTATATTTTATTTTCATAGGATATGTTCCTCTTGATGTTGCTGATAAAATATAAACACTTTTAATCTTTCAAAATAGATACTCGTATAAGGTATAAAACAGTAGTATCGTTGGCACGTTTTAATTTACACAGGAGAGTTTTCGAGAATTACCTTATCTTTAGCCGTGCTAACAAATAACTGAAACAAAAATAACTTTTACAAAATATTGTTTTCGCAACCATATGAAATTTAAATCTACAAACTAAAATGATCTATTTTAAAGTCACGAAATACCAATTTAATGAAGTAAAACTTTGCAGATCATTCCCTTAAATGAAACGATTAATTCTAGAGTATCGAACATAATGTGGAATATGAAATATTGAAAATAAAGGTGATGCGATTTAATGTTCACTGGGAATCTTTAAACTGTACATGGAAGCTCGTTTGAAATTGACATTGATTGTGATAAAAGCTCTCTTGGTACGATTGAGATTGCCCAGCGGATGTTTGAAAAATGTAAACACTGTATCAACATCCCAAGAGGTTATAATAAATCTCAACGTCAAATGGGTGGCGCAACCAAGTAAGTCTTTGGAGACTGCGGGAAAATTGGCTTTTCAATCCTTCTCATTTGAACGCTCATTGTCCACTTTCTAGTCTTGCTCACAAACTGTTCAATGTTCAGGTACAGGGACCGTGTCCATCTTCATCTCAGACATCAACGACATGCCTCCCTCCTTCACCAAGCACGAGTGGGAGACCGAGGTCGTGGAGTCGGTGGACGGCAGTGTGCCTGAACATGCAGTGCTGACTGTGAATGTTGTCGACCAGGACGAACACAACGACTTCTTCTACAGGGTGAGTTCTACCACAGATAATAGAGCGTTTACCGAGGTCTATCGTCGAATCCACCACCAAGCGCGGTTGGGGTGTGGAGCGGGACGAGTGGGAATTGTGGCTACGATGTGGCTAATGCGCACGGTTATAGATAGCTGGTTGAATAATTATCATTGTTTACATAAAAGTGAAGATATGGACAGATGTAGAGGGTGTTATGGTTTGTGGTTTGCGATAGTGTTATACAGAATACAGCTATACGGGGTAGTGCCAGAGTATAAAAGGGTGCATGCCAGCAAAACTGGGTTTTCGAGCCACAACAAGGTCGACACAACAAGTG
The DNA here is from genome assembly GCA_018831715.1 of Matsumurasca onukii. Classification (NCBI taxonomy): domain Eukaryota; kingdom Metazoa; phylum Arthropoda; class Insecta; order Hemiptera; family Cicadellidae; genus Matsumurasca; species Matsumurasca onukii. Next base: position 23,439,867 of record CM032065.1, read on the forward strand.
AAATCGACGTGCACACTTTTTCACTTCGTGTATTAGATATTTTGTTTACCAGAAGTTACAGCTAGAAACATAGCTGAAACAAGGTTTATTACCACAATGTTCCTAGTTGATCAGTTATTTCTCAACAGAAGAACAAAATCTGGTGTCAATTTGTTAAAGAAGGTTATGTATATAGCAACTACGTTAACCGACGATTAAAATCTAAAACTCAGCATAAGGTTCACAGTTTTGAAACGTTAAATTTTGTAAAAGCCCGCTAGATATACTAGGGCCGTTAATATTCCCTTAACCGGCGGTTAAAATTAGGAGAAAGTGGATATTTATTAGGTTAGTTTACTTTGTCTGTTTTGATTGATTTTGTTTTGATTTGCTGTTAAATTCAACAAAATGAAAACTATACCTTTATTGAAAGATCAAAATTCATTTAAATACTTTGAACGTTGTGAAAATGTAAAATTGCAACTGTAAAACAACCAGAGGTTAGTTAACAAAACCAGTTGAAAACGGCTAAGTATCCAAGTTTTAAGAAAGTCCGTTGATGGTTGTGAAGAACACTGCTATTTTTAAAAGCAAATTGCGTGTAATAATAAAACATTTTCAAACAATATAGTCAAGTAACGTCAGCTAATTTAAAGAATCTTACATGTTCTGAAAAACTAGTTATAAGCGTTGTTTTGATCCTCGGTTTCTGTTATTTACTTTCTCTGCGAATTCAGTTTGCATTCTTTATTACTTTTCGTGAGACCATAAAATACGAATGAAAGTACTTTTTACACACTTGTATGCCTGAAAAAGTGAATAAAACAATAAAGTTTCTACAATATATTCCTATTTAATTATCAACCTCTTGCATTAGGAACAATAACACTACATCTAATTAGTATTAAATTATTAAAAATCCGTTTTTGTACCGCAGTCTGCCTTTGAATTCTGAGATGAAGTTCAGGTTTTCAGTCCATTTGCCTTAAAATACCCTCATGAGAGTGGTCGGCATCTCAAATAGAGATTTAATCGGAATTTGACTGGATATTTATTCCCCGTGTACACTGTATACACCTTAACTTTTGGGTAAAGACAAATAAATTGAACGGAAGGATCAAAATCAACTTCTGATCATGAAAGGCCGAATGACCACATAGGTCTATTGCTTTTACCGATTTGACCATAGAGGGACTATATCACGTGCCACTGTATAAATTTTGATGACAGAGTTGCCTTGTCTTAAATGCCGAAACGTCTTAACCAAAGGTTTATACGCGTTATAAAGCTAACGATTGCAACTCATTTGGAAAAATAAATATGTTTTCGATTGATGAACAAGTAAATTTGACTCATTTTCCAATCATAAAATCTGTAATCCGCAGGTGATAGAGGGTAGTGGGACGGGGACGGAGCTGTTCGCCATGGTGAGGAACCCTGACGGCACCGGCTCGCTCAAGATCGTCAAGCCCTTGGACTACGAAGATCCCCTCCAGAGGCCGGGTTTCCGGTTCAAAATACAGGTGAATGATCAGGTGAATTACTACACATTCCTAATGGTGTTCAAATTTGCTGTTAAAATGTAAGCTATACCGTTATGAAGCAGTATTTGTCTTTAATGTCCTGAATTACATTATCTGTATAAAGTCTATTGTTGACGAGAGAGAATTGCAGTGTTTAGAATATGATTGTAGAAATCTTCTATCTTTTTTAAAACATAATCTAAAATAAATTGGTGTTTCTGTCTAAATGCGTGGATATTGAAATACTTAAAGGGAAGTACTTCTGACTCCAAAATTAAAAGGTTCATTTTCCTAACTATCAAAGTAAGTTATTTAGGTTCTTTAAAAAATAAATATTAAATAGTGCACACGTTGGAAAACGCTACTTACATTTAAACGTGCAAGAGTATATTTTATTACAGGTACCAGCAGTGGTACTTTCTTGGCGCAAGATGAGAGTTCACGACGACACATTTTCATCATACGTCCAAATTGTACTGAATATGTGTACACTGAATATGCATTTAAAGTTACAATTTAAAATTTTAGTGTAATGAAAACATTTTTGATCATTCAGAAAGTAAACATAAATACATAATAAAATATTCATTTAACAATCCACAACGCTCAGCGAATTCCAAGCTCTATGAGACGTAAATTTAACAATGTATGTAATTAAAATATCGTGTTATATTTTCTTTTCAGGACACATTAAGGACTAGCCAAAACATTCACCCTAACAACTTTAGAATCTCAAAAGAATATGCACAATTTCTTTAAAACTGTTTGACACTTAAAGAAACCACGCTAGATTAGTGGGTTTCCTCAAGGAGAATCTTCTCCGCATATCACACAGTTTCTAAAACTTATTGAATTGGCAATGAATAGTAGACAAATATCAGTAAAGGTGTACGTATAGCTACCCGTAGTCGCCCACTTACGAGTATTTTATCAGTTAACAAACCCTCTAACCCCACCCTCTATGCGCAGGGGCCGAACAGCACAGAGGATGCCGCACACGTGGCCTACTCCTGGGTGATCCTCCATCTGCGAGACCTGAACGACAACGACCCTGTGTTCACGAAGACATCCTCCACCGTGAGTCTCAGAGAGGACGTCCCCCTAGGCACCCTGGTGGACATCATGGCGGCGCGAGACCCTGACCAGGGAGGCGAGGGCAAGGTCACCTACAGGATTGATAGGGGAGTGATAAGAGGAGGCAGTTCCGTATCAGTGAGGCCGGGGAAGTGATTGTACAGAGAGAGTTGGATAGGGAGACCTGCGCGATGCATAAGGTAGGATAGTTTGGCGTTTTATACATTTTGCATTATGATTATTTAACTTTAGTTCAGGTTAACGCTAAGTAAAACCATGTTTTTTATGACGTAAAACTTTACCGAAGTCTAAGGTACCAAATTAACTGAAAAATAAAATCAGAACTAAGAACCTCAAATTCCAAATTGATTCCATTTGACTTTGAAATGTTTAAATGACCGCTATTTTGAAATTTGCTAAGTTAAGTAAAAGATATTGTAAAATGTTATTAGGAAAACAGTTAAGGTTAATACCAAGTTTCACAAAAATATATCAAAACATTTTTGAATTATTAGTTATTTTCAAAAGAATTACAAAATGGTAGATTACGGCTAAATTAAGCCGAAAAAAAACGCTACAAGACATTTTCAACTTACTTTTGTATGTAGAACTCGTTTCTGCATAGCGCGCTACACATTTCTGTGACACCCTGTACATGGTAGGTTAAAAACAGTTACATTTCAACGGTAAAACGAAACAGTACATTTATTTTAAAGTTAAAATTGACAACAATACGCAAAGCTTAGCAAGAAAATGAAGACTGACAAGTGACCGGGAGCGATTAACCTGACGTCGAAACTCACCGGTCTCGGGAATTGATCAATCAAACAAAACATGAAAGAGAACGTGTTCGAGGATTACGCATTCAGCTTAGCATGTCTGTCTAACTGATCCCTGGCTGGATTTGCAACATGTGTCCCGTCAGTTATTTTAAAATTTTATTTTTTCATATATAAGGAGAATTACAAGTAATTAAACAAGATTCATTTATTTATTTATTTATTTATTTATGTTTAAAACCTTATTTCTAAGGTATAAAACGTACATTATACAATTTTACTTAAGAGCTAAAATATGAATTTTTGCAGGTTAAATGTCCAAATCATACAGGCACTTTTCAACCAACCAATTTTTCAATTTTGTCTTAAAAAGATTTTTATTTTCAAACGCCACGTCTTGAATGGATTTGGGCAGTTTATTAAAAGATTTCTGCCCATAAACACTGGAATTTTTCGTAATATTTGCAGTTATGAGTTTGGCTTGAAACAAATTTTGGTCTTGTATTGTAATTATGAATTGAATTTTGAACTAATAAGTCTTCATTTATAATATACAGTACAGTTTCATAAACATAAATACTTGGTACTGTTAATACTTTGTTGGATTTAAAAATTTCTCTACAATGTTCTCTTTTAGGTTTATTTTCTATATATTTCATTGCTCTTTTTTGAAGTAAAAATATTTTTTGAAGATTTTTCAATGATGAAGATCCCCAAAGTATAATGGAATATGTAACGTGAGAGTAAAAGTAGCTATAGTAGCATTGTAAAGAAAGTTGTTTACATCCTAATTTTGAAATTAATCGAATTATATAAAGTGATGTAGATAATTTTGAAGCAAGGTTGTTTATGTGTTCATTCCAGTTTAAGTAATCATCAAATATGACTCCTAAAAATTTTGTTGAGGTGACTTCTTTCAATAAACATTCATCTAAAATTAAATTTGGTGCATCTTCATAAGTTGTTTTTCTATAATTAGTTTTGAAGTAAATATATTCTGTTTTCTTTTGGTTGATATATAATCCAATGGTGTTAAAATATTGAGCCGCAGAATTTATAAGTGTAAATGTATCTAATTCAAGTTTGTCATTGGTTTTCTTAAAGTTTAATATGGTGGTATCATCTGCATAAATTGTTAAATGGTTTTGGAATTGAATTTGTTATATCATTTAAGTATACTATAAACAATATTGGACCTAATATGCTTTCATTAATTGACCCTGCGAAGCGGACCCAGAGCTCTTCACTCGTTGAAATCTGTAATGATTATATCATCACCAAGACCATCATATCGCCAAATTCCATTCCGATTTGAGTTGATCTTCTGTAATGTAAATGTTTATTCGTACAACGTTTGTATAGAGAACTTATTAGATACATAGTACAGGGTCCGGCAGTCAAACCTGACGGTTTTTAGAATGGGATAAATCAAAAAGTTGTTGAGATATTTAAAAAATTATTTTTTTAATGTAAAGAGGAGGAATGGAAATTTGATATTCATAATATAAAAAAAAACACAAAAATAACTTATATGGCAAAAGTTATGTCACTTAAATTATGACCACTATTTTCACTGTACGAGTCTCTTGGAGAAGTTAGTCATGACTCTCTCCAATGTTTGGCACGGGATCTCACGAAGTTCTCGCCAAATTACGGGTTTGAGTGGGTATAGGTAGTGGTGGGGACATCTGGTCAGTTGGGGATGGTCGCCATTCTGTTCACCTTGAGGGTGTGAAGAACGGTAGAGCGACGAGGGCTCCGTTCAAAAGCATGTCGAACAGCTTCAATATTAGCAGGTGTTCTAACCGTTCGAGGTGATCCTCCTCTTCTTGTTGTCCCAAAAGCAGTGTTCTGAAAGTTTCGAACCCAAAGAAGAATTGTGTTTAGAGACGGGATCGCACCACGAGGAACATTAAACCGTATACGAAAACTCTTTTGTGTTAGAATCACAGAACCATTTTTTCTAAAAGAAAATCTCGACTACATATGCACGTACGGTGTTCGCGGTCCAACGCTCCATCTCGGAACTTTCGCTCAAGGTAGACAGAACATTGGAGCCAAACATTGGAGAGAGTCATGACTAACTTCTCCAAGAGACTCGTACAGTGAAAATAGTGGTCATTATTTAAGTGGCATAACTTTAGCTATATAAGTTATTTTTTGTTTTTTTAATTATGAATATTAAATTTCTATTTCTCCTCTTTACAATTAAAAAATAATTTTTAAAATATCTCAACAACTTTTTGATTTATTCCATTTTAAAAACCGTCAGGTTTGACTGCCGGACCCTGTATTAACTGACTTTGTTAACACGTGAGTCGGTGGACAAAAAGTTAGGTTTTAGTGTTTTCTGTAACAATTAAAAACACAACTACCATTGCCTTGCCGTCCACATTCAGTTTTACTGTAAACTGGAATAGTTAAGGACTAACAGGACCAGCTGAGCACCAATCGACCCACAAAACAATGGTTCCAATTATAATAGTTTTCAATTGTTCAAGTGGAAAACTACGCCAAGTGTTTATGACTTTAACGAAGTGAAGGTTTCAGATTCATTCAACTGAACTGCTTTACACTATCCAGTGTGTTAAATTTAAAATACTATTTCAGTTGAATTTATTGAAAATCTACTTCTATTTATTTATACTTTAGGAAACATTTGTAAAACTAAATTAATTGCATTTTGCCAGCTGACGATCACAGCGGAGGATGACGACGACCCCGCGCGCACCTCCACGGCCACACTTACGCTTACTCTGGAGGACGTCAACGACAACGCACCCCTGCTGGTACCTCCTTCCTCCCCTGTGATCATGGAGAACTCTCCCCCAGGCATCACCATGGAGCTGAGAGCCATGGATATGGATAACCACACTCTCGGCAACGGAGCTCCATACACGTTCACACTGGACGAGTCACAATCGCACCTGTTCTCCTTGCACACCGACCCTAGTCAGTGATAACTCGTGTTTCTTTTTAACTTATTTTGGTTTTTATTTTACTTTCAACAGTTTTCAAATTTAGAGTAAAAGTGAAGCTTTGCTATGATTATCGTCTTCAAAAGCGAGGCATCTTCTGGTTCAACTGCTTCCAAAAGCGATGACCCTATTGATGTCAGCATACCGTTTGTTTTATAGGTTTATAGTACCATTTGTGTTGGCCAAGCAATCGTTTCTGAAACTAGTAATTTAACTTCTGGCGCTAACTGACAATGTCTCCAAGAAAGTTTAGTACCCGTTGATTTAGCATAGCGATGACTTCCAAAAGTGATAGTACTCATGGTGTTAACATATAACTGTCATGTTAACACCCAAAAGCGATAGTATTATTTGGGTTCGGTAGCTTTTACTTTCAAAAGGTGATTTTATTATCGATGTCAGCAACTACTCCTTAAAGTGATAGTACCGCTGGTGGTAGCATAAGAATGGCTCCCAAAAGTGATATTTCTATTATTTTCTCATATATTTATTTTACATATACGGCTTACTCCATTTTACATACAGTCGTTCAGTGTATTCAGATGACATCAAGATGGCTGAAATCATGACCAGTTTGTGATGTTGAACGGATGATCATAGTGATCATGGACAATCTCATTTTCAAGCAATGAATTAGCACAGCTTCAGAACTTCCGTTGGTGTTAACGAAATAATGCCTTTCTAAACAACATACCCCGTTGGTGTTGGCATCATCAAGAACTTGCTTGCAATTTGAAATGTTATTTCAACTGATGGGTTTCAGGAGGGGACGAAGGTAGAGGGGTGGGTGTGCTGAAGACATTGGTCACGTTTGACCGCGAGGAACAGAAGGAATACTTGCTGCCTGTGGTGATTCAAGACTCCGGAGACCCTGTCTTGTCCGCGACATCCACACTCACCGTCACAATCGGTGACGTCAACGACAACAACATGGCCGCCGGATCAGCTGACATACTCGTCTATAAGCTCAAGGTACGATATCATCACGATTCGGAAAGCCTTTTACACTTTCTAACTGTAAGCTGTAAGTAGCCATGCCATAAGTACAACAAAACAAATGAATTTTACAATACAGAAAACACAACAGAATGCTTAATTCCTTTACAGTTCATTACTAATTTGCAACAACTGAGCGAAGGCCAAACTACGCAGGTGCAAAACTCTGGAACAGTCTGTCTGATGAAGAGAAACCCACTGAAAATAAACACACTAAAAAAGGGTTAAAACCAGAGGCGACTCGAGCATGCATGCGCCCTTGGGCAGACTGAACGGCAGCGACCCCAATAGGGTGTCAGGGGGGCGTTTCCCCAGCCCAAGAGTGGTCTGAGAACTCCCCCGGAATTTCTTTTTCAATTTAAGAGCAAAATAACGTGTTTAAAGCGTTTTAAAGTGAGCCTAGTGGTAACTCGACATAACACAAACAACAGACTTCATTACCAGTAATTTGACTATTAATAGAAAGCATTCTGTTTTTTATATAAAATGTTTAAATGTTTATGGATTAACCTTTTGACTAGCACTACGCAATTTAAAAAAGAACCAGTTATTTTGTGTAGTCGCCCTTTTCCGAAATGTTGCCCTACTTGGTTTAGAAATGCTCATGTTACAGTATTGCCCTGCCCTATACACCTCCAGGCACCAACACATTTACACAAAACTCAAACGAATAATCATTGCTCAACTCTTAAGATAAAAAGAACATGTCACAAACAAAATTAGAAATAATTGTCTTTCGTGATACAGCGTGTAAACAGCTGCTGGTGAACCGTGGATGGAGGGCGGTAAGGATAAACGATATGCCGGGCTTTGTGACAGCGTCTGCGAGTTATGTTTTTAAAAATAATACACTTAAATATACAGACCGAAGTCAGTGGCTGCGCGCAATAACTCACATGACGTTCGAACTAACAGGGGTTGCTTTCTGTTGAATTTTTTAATTTATTTTACCAATTATTGTCAAAATATTTGTCAGTAATATTGACGTAAACTGGCTTGTTACTAGATTAAACGATTTAATGGGAGAGTGCATGTAAACTGCTGGCTCCTCTTCAACTTTAGTCATGTGTTATCACATGATGCAGGTGGACTAGTTCGCATAGTTAATTAATAAAATATAATTCCCTGGGCAGCTGCACAGGAAACCCCTGTCCTGGTGATAAATTTAGCACATGTCTAGCTTGTCCATCTGGATATCGTTATTTCTCTAAAGTCTTTTCCCTCTTCTCTATGTAAGACAATTCCTTTTTAGCTGAGGCGTTCATGCACCTAGCACCCCCGCATCGCCGCCCTAATACAATCTTGAGTCGCCCTGAGCGGCCGCGGGGCCGTCCGGCCTCGGTCCTGGTTAAAACGGTTAAAACGTTTGTTATGCTTCAACAGATTAATTCGTTATTTAAATTTATGCAAAAGGCGAAATTGGACCACTCAGCAGAAACCAAAGAGTGGACATCGCAGTTTTGGAATTCCTCAAGGCACAATTTTGGGACCAATTATGTTCACATTTAGTTGTACAAGCAACTATATGCTGATGACGTCGCCATTCCGTTCTTTAAACCTTTGTACTGTTGTCGAATTTGTAAATATACATGTAAAACTACAGTTCTCAAACATAAGAAACTTTCAGTCGGACTTAATTCTTCAAATAAACGAGGCCCAACTCAAAATAAACGTTTGATCAAAATGTTAAACTTTTTATGCTCAAGGACTCGTTTTGGCGACTAATTTACACACTTATAGAGTCAAGAGTACGGTATAGTGCTCTGGGGGTCTGCTGCGGGTATTTCGACTACAAAGAGGGCAGTTCGCATTATAGCGGGCGTTAGACGAGCTTCGTGTAGGGAAATATTTAAAACACTACAACTTTTGCCTTTATCGCGAAATGCTTATCTATTACAAATTCGCGACGTTCCAAACCGGTTTAGAAGTGCACTCTTACAATACATGACAGATTAAATCGCAGCCTCAAAATCTAGGACCAAAATTATTCAATCAGCTACCCGATCAAATAAAGCGCGAGATACAACTGTAAAACGTTTTCTTATGAACGGAGCCTTTTACTCGGTTGGTGAGTTCCTCATTTGAAGGTCTACCTACAGTAAACTCATAACTTAACAACAATGTATTATATATAACTGTATATATTATAAGATCAATTATTATGTACTGATCTAATTAAAACCAAAACAAACTGACGATGTAATACGATTTTAAAAATTGTCTAGGATTGATTTTGATTGATTGATTGATGTTTTGACCATGTGGTTCTCACATCATCGTGTTACACTGTGCATGTTGCAGTCAGTTTAATTAATAAAATATAATTCCCTTTTTGTATATTAACTATGCATCATGCACCTAGCACCCCAAAAATGCCGTCTAAAAAACGGTGGCTTCAAAAGAATCTATTTTATTTTATGGAAAATTGTATGCTATTAGGTTTCATTATATACGATCACAAACTTTGATTAAAATACACTGTTGTGTCAATGGTTACATAAAACCACGCGTGTTAAATGACTATATTGTTAATGGTTACATGACATGTTAAATGAATATTGCCAACGATCAATATTGAAGATCATTTATGCATCATTTCTGTATCCAGTGTATTGGTATGTAGTTTTATTTTATAAAAAATACGATTAGTGTAAAAGAATTGAACAATCAAAGCCAACAAACACATGATTACTTTATTTTATTATTTCAGTATGAACTGAGCCTTTACGAAATGCTGAGTTTTAAATATTATTACACACTTTTTCATCGTTATTGATCAAAAGGAATACGAAGTTTTGGGATTTGGTATATGATTTTGTCTTCCCAAAGCATAGGATAAAACCTTCAGACGTGTATTTGACTGGCCAACTTACGCTGGTTACATTAGAATATTTAGTTGTTTATGATTTCTGCTTTTTTTTATGTTATTGTATACCTGATGACGAGATCGGCTTCCATATCCAAAAACGCCATATTCTTCTGGACTACTATAATGACGGGAAACGTCTGTAATAATATTTCAAACTCACAAATGTCCCCATTGTCAATATCAAGTTTCAAATGTTACTAAATTGGAGTTAACGTACTACCCCCATAATATGAACGCATCTTAGAGATTACCCAGTAAATCTATCGTTGCCTTGTAGGGTGGGACGATGGACATGCACATAGGGCAAGTATATATCAAAGACCCAGACGACTGGGATGCCGTGGACAAGACATTCCAGTGGGACTCCGCCCCTCTAGCTCACTTCCACCTGGATCAGCTGATGGGGTCCCTGAGCGTGTCCGCGGACGCCCCTGAGGGCGAGTACCATTTGCAGTTTCGAGTACGGGACTCAAGGTGAGTGAATGGGATTAGGTGTGGAGGTTTTTTATTCAACGAAAAGTCAAGTTCATTGGTATTAAACAATCTTTCATGCTTTCTCACGCACCAGCTCCATTTATGCTTGTCAATATCTCGCCTTATTTTCCAGTACAACAATTTTCTTTCTACATTTTCCTTCGAGGGTCTTATCCGTTCAGGATAGTCACTAAATTAGTTACGTTAAGTGACTACTCAGCCGCGTTTTCTAAACGCGTCAGCTGCTCGTATCAGAGACATATGCTTAATAAATCACTTTAAGGTCACTAAAGCAGCAATATGGAAAAGTGACGGTCTGACGGTGGCTTTAATCACTCAGCGGATTTGAAGGATCAGCTGATTAAATAGAGGAAGCAACCTGATTGTTTACTATTTCAAAATAATCAGATACTCAGCAAAAATCACCTTGCAATAATTAAGAATAGATATTATATATTTGTTTCATTGCTAAGAAACATTTTCTCTTTAATATCCCAGAGGGATATAAGTCCCTTATAAAAGAATTATTGTTATACAAATTAAGACGAGGTTTTGAGAAATTCGGAAATGGAGCTGAGTGCATGAAGGAATATGAGATATCTCATTGTATTTAGTATAGTGGTATTTGAGTTTTTTGTATTATTAAGAGTTTTTCTAATTCACGGAGCTGGTTGATTGCAACAGATTTGTGTTTGAATAATATAGATATTGGTTTGAGAACGGCTTAAACAGGATTTGTGAACTTGCATTCTTGTTTGGCATTTATTTTGAATGTACTTACAATAAGCTTATCATTTATAAATTTTGAACCTGTTGATAGTTTATTTTCAGACTATATGATGACCTATTTGTTTCAGGTTTCCATCGGGAACAGCCACTTCAAAAATCACCGTTAGAATAAACGACATCAGCAGTGAGGACATTGAAAACCTAAGTATCATATCACTTCGAGGAGTAACCGATGTACAATTTGTAAATGTAAGTACCAAATAATCCATAGCTTTTTACAGCACTGATTTGTCAAGTGTGTTCTTAGAACTACCCTCCATTGTCTGTAATAAAATGCCCGACTATTTTCGCATGGGTTTATGTTGGATTATTTTGGCTTGGAAGTTTTAAAATAAAACAAAGGGTCGATGACCCAAATGGATAAAACGGGAAAGTGTTTGGATTCATGCTCAGCGAACAGTAAATATGGAATTGTTGTTCTGAAAGTGATTTTGCTTTGGGAGGCGGAACAAATAATATCACAGTAGAAGTTCACACGAGCGTTATTTCTGTGTACGGCTGATAAACAATGAAATGAAACAACAATAGAAATGTACTTTTCTGTAAACTTATATTACTTGTTTCTTCCTTGTTTCATAAAAACTCTTTTCAGGTAAAACGTATACCGTATAGATTATATTACTTAATTATTACATTAAAAACTAAAAGGGAAAAGAGGTAACTTTACAAACTATAAAACATATATTTCGGTTTCAAACCGTCTTCAGTGAAATACAAAGCATAAATGAACAAACGATAATAATTGAGGTGTTTACAAAATAAAATGTACAATCATATGTGGTTAAAACTATTGAAGTTGTCTTGTGTAAGTGTAGATGTCCTTGTATATAAGTGTTTTATATGTATAAAATGTATATTTTGTGTATTGATTTTTAGTTCTTGTTATCTTAAATTTAGCTCCATAGGCACTTTGGACTTGGTGACTATTTGATGGGCTTGTTCCAAGTGTCGCAAACCTAAAGTTCCTTATTTCTTTATATTTATTTCCCGTATAGGTTTAACTTCGTACATTTCTTTAAACGGTTTGCTATTGTCACCAAGTCTAAAGCGCCTACGGGGCTAAATTTAAGATAACAAGAACTAAAAATCAATACACAAATACACATTATACATAGAAAACACTTATATACAAGGACATCTACACACAAAGACAACCTCAATAGTTTTAACCACATATGATTATACATTTTATTTTGTAAACTAATTATTATTTATGCTTTGTATTTCACTTTTGAATATATATAGTTTGTAAAGTTAAATGTGTCAGTCTATTGGCTTATGTTTACTTTTTCCTAATTATTACATTATAATATTAATGTGTTAGTCACTCGGATATACCTCTAGAGTCATCCCCTTAGAATATAATGCTATTAATATAAGGGCTACATCAAATTAGATCGATTTGTTGTGTTTGAATATTTTCATCATGGTATTTTGATTTTGGTTGGTGCAAATGAGTCTTGTTTATTAAAATATTTTTTGGTCATTCAGTTCTGAAAGCAGCTGCTTTTTTCTACATTTATTGACAGCGCTAAAGTTTCACTTTTTCACCCAAGTAAATAAAGTATTGTTTCGATGAAATTTCACTCCATAGCGAGAAATAGATCATTCTAATGATCTGTTTGTGGCATGGGCATCAGCTGGTTCAACGAGTTTGTTTTAGTTGTTTTGAATTTTAACACTGACTAATAGAAAATCTGTGTAACAGCTGTTTCTTCAAATCATTATAATTCAGACTGCTGTAAGAATAGTATACTGGCAGTAAGAATAATATGCAGACTAAATTACAGGGACACCTGTCGAGATGCTTTCAAAGCTCTACATGTACTACCCTTTCCTTCATTATACATATTAGAAACTTTATTATTCTTTAGATCTAAATATTCCTTTGGTGATTGTAGTACTAAAACTGTGTATGACTTAAGAAAGCAAAATTTAATAAAGCCCTCTTACCATCGGCTTCAAATGTTCGACAAACTACCAATTGAAGCTGGTAGGAAGTTGATTAATCACCTACCTGATACTTTTCGAAATAAAGATTTTAAAATATTTAAAACACACCTAAAACAATATTTACATCAAAATTCGTGTTATAATTTGAGAGAATTCATGGAGGCTTACATTTTAATTTTAATTCTTTTGTGTTTTTTTTCTATAGATCTAAGTCATTACCAGTGGTATTGTATTTTAAATTTTTTTTTTGTTATGTCAAATAAAACAAACTTTTTTGTATTATATTTGACAATAAATCTTGTTGTTGTTGTTGTTGCTGAGCTCAAAACAATGTTTACTTTCTTAATTTTTATAATATTAAAGCAATTAGTGAAATTTATTTCTAATTTCTATTTGCATCATGGAAAAAAGGATCGTTCATCACTCGGCCCGAAAGTGTCTTTTTGACCCTCGTATCAAAAGTATCACTTTAGGACCTAGTGATGAAATATACTATTTTGTTATTCTGCTCTGAAAACAGCTGCTTTAGACACACGTATTGACAGTGTCCAAAATCAAAATGTTCTCTTTTTCACCCAGGTAAATAAACTTGTTTTGATGATGATTTTCGCCCTAGGGAGAAAACTAGTTGGTTTCAATCAGCTAGTTGCTTTTGATTGTTTTGAATTTCAACACTAGTAGTAAAATCAGTGTAACAGCTGTTTCTTCAAAACACGTTATAATTCAGATTCCTGATTTTAAAACAATGTTTACTTAAGTTTCTTTATAATATTAAATCGTTTTCTGACATTTATTTCTCATTATTATTTACATCATGACAAAAAGTATCGTTCATCACTCGGCCCGAAAGTGTCTTTTTGACCCTCGGTCATGGCTACGCCTCAGACCTTAACTTGACCTCGTGTCAATAAGTGTCACTTTAGGACCTATTGACGAAATATTCTATTTATTAACAACCATCTGTCATGAACCAACTTTTCCCTGCCAAAAACATATGTTTACCAAAGTAGTTAAATACTTATCAGCTGAACGCATTATTTACTAAATTGGCCTACGGTAAAATGCGCAAAACTATATCATCAATGTTTTTCTGTAATTTTTCAACTTGTGCTGTAATTTTCATAATTTTCTTTCTGTAAGAACATTCTACAAAAATTAGAAAGCCTTAAAATAAGATGAACTAAATCTGTAAAGGTGGTTCTGAAGTTATTACTTTTTTTAAACTAAAACTGAATTCGTTTTTATATATTAAGATATATTTTGATAAATCTCGTTTGTAAAGAAGTTTTTTAAATAAACAAATAAACTTGCAGTGGTGCTTACAATGGTCCGTTACATTCTTTGCGGTAAATATTAACCTAGCATTTATCAAATTCTTTAATGAGTTCATTTGCTTTCCTTATTGATAACTTCTGAAAGAGTGACCTCACTATTAAACCCCATTTGGAACCAGCGCAAAGTAAAGACTTCAGGAAATACCGTTGGACAACATACTCGTATTTAAATCAGGACAGCAACGATTATTCACACTCCAAGATAAGCTATCCTGAAGGATCTGTAGAGACTACATGTCTGACAGGTTCCGAAACTTGTGTCCCTCAGGGCTCAGCCCGGGTCTGTGACATCTATCTCAACTGTATACTGTCTCACACTGGCGATTTCAAAGCGACTGAAACCTCTGTGTAAACTTCAACTAATTTCAAAATATCAAATACCGATGATGTAAATTTTATTCAGGACGAGGCTTTGCCTGGTCCAGGCAATGCCTTCATCGTCAGGTTCGTAACAAAATGTCAGGACGGCAAAAATGTCATGTTTTGTACGGACCTGAATATGAAGGCATTTTCTTTGAAAGTCCTCGTACTGAGTAAAATTTACAATATTGGTTTTGATATTTTAAAATGAGTTTTTATTACTATTTTTAATATTGAGCATTTTCTGCCTTCAATGATTATTTAACTTATTTGCACGTCATAATGTTTTAGAACCACTTCCTTATAAGGATAGCAGTTTGTACGTTGATGAATGGAAATACATGTATTAACAAATTAAGCATATCAACAATTAGTACATATCCAGTATAAACTCCTTTCGCACCGGGTGGGTTTTCTTTCACCTAAATGCGACCTGCACCTTATGCTGTCGGATAAAACTCAGTCGAAATATTCGCTGGGATTTCGATCCAGAGGTCTAATTGGCTTTCTAATCTAGTTTAATGTTTGTCAGGTAAAGCTCAGAGAGACCTACGGGACCAACGTACCGCTCAAACGGTCTATCATCGCTTTCTGACTTTGTGTAATTTGGAAAAATGGTGTGTCGAAATGTGTTTTATTGTTGTCTACCAAATAATCGAATCACAGCTTCTTCGCTATATCTTCGATTAGATGGCTTATAGTAAAACGCAACTATTTTAAAAAGGCCGAAATACCAAGTGATCCAGTTACAGCTTTTCGCTATATCCTGGATAACGTTGGTTTTAAGTACGAAAATCCTATACAAAAAATATATTAAATCAACTTTAGCCGCGTCACCAAATGATTAAGTCACAGCTTCTCCGCTATGTCCTTAAATAGATGGTGTTCGACTACGCAAACCCGTTAATCGCGATATACCAAATAAATAAGCTCCTCCGCCTTAACTAAAGATAATCGGTCTAACCTCCGTAACTTTGTTCCTTAACTACCTAGCTATCTATATACAATACGCCTGTCCTAACACGGCTGGATTCAAGTATTTCTCGCAGCTGATTAAACGAAATGATTCAACTCACAGCTCCTTCGCTATGTCTAATCTAACCTCGGTCTTGTAACGTTCTACCTAGTACTGTACCTATCTATCAATGTATTCAACGTGCGAGTGCGGTGTGGTCAGCGCGATCAATGTTTTGATAACAGAGCGCAAACTAATTGCTCTCTGCGGCCAAATCACTAAGCTCAATTTAAAACGATCGGCGATGTTAGTCATTATACATCATAAAGTTATCTTAACGCACCTTTAAATCTAGAGTACGCGTGCATCCATGCTTGAGTTTTCAACTTATCGAGTACTTAACTTGTTTACATACAATAGACGTTAACACGGTGGCCATTCACTTCGCTCATGGTGACCGACGTTGCAAGCTACATTAATCACGATGGTTTTCATAAACAAACATTGAAGGGAAATTCAAAATTTTAGTCACATTCCCAATAAGATAAACAATGATGTATCAAATACATTCTTAAGACTGCTCAGTACAGTTACTGTCTAACAAACGCCTCAATTGTAAATAATTTTACTTTGATCTTTTAACCTTTCAATAAAATATCAATATATCTTTTAGGGCAGTTGTCCAAATTTCTTTTAATAAAAAAATCCACTTTGAAACGTGTGGAAACACAGTAGTCCAGGGTTCTGAAACCCCTAATTTAAAATGAAATTTCAAAAGTGTGTTCCAGTCCAGCGTAGATAGCCTGTTTGAAATCCTGGAAAAACTAAAATACACGAAGAAAGTCACCATGTAAGAGCAACGTTTGTTGGACTGCAACTACTTGCACAGCTGTTCAAATTCACTTGTTCAATTTTTCATAGTTTCTAACCCCTCACAACATATGTAATTACATACAGGGTCATCGAAAAGGTGTACGGGGTTTGAAAGTGAAATACAAATTTTAATATACCTGGTAGAATGTTAATTTCTACATTAAAAGACACAGCAAATCTTAAATTTCTTTTGTGTAATTTAAAAGGTTTCAATGTGAGCTCCCACTGTTGCACGACAGACATTTAGCCGATAGTCAACCTCCCGCCAGGTGTTTTGGAGCATTTTAAAAGTCACCGTTAAAATGGCTACGTTGATTCTTCTTCTCAGGTGCTGTAGATCACGTATTTTCTCAGCATAAACTAAGGTTTTAATGTAACCCCAAAAGAAGAAATCTAAAGGCGTCAAATCAGGACTCCTAGGTGGCCACAAAACTGGACCATTCCTCCCAATCCAACTATTAGGAAATCTGTTGTTGAGAACTTCTTGGACGATTAGACATTTAGACTGTAGTGACATGAAGCTCCATCCTGCTGGAAAATGACATCAATGCCCTTTTCCCTTTCAATTTCTTCAACTTGAGGGAACACATACATTTCTAACATGATTATTTAATCAACGTAGACATTTCAACAGGTGACTCCTGAAATGCTCCAAACACCTAGCGGGAGGTTGACTATCGGCTAGATGTCTGTCCGGGGAGCTCACGTTGAAACTTTTTAAATTACATAAAAAATTAAGATTTGCTGTGTCTTTTGATGTAAAAGTCAACATTCTACCAATTATTTAAAAGTTTTATTTGACTTTCAAATCCCGTACACCTTTTTCGATGACCCTGCATATTGTTTTACGCCCGTAGACTAATGCCATTGGTCAGACTACAAATGACACCCGTACACCGTTAAAGTACAGAGTTTAAACCTTAAAGGAGAGCGTATGAGTCGATCCATTGAAAGCACCGGATTGCTAGGTATTCCCTAGTTACCAGTGCGACATGTAGGGTGTAGACATCAAGATAGCACAGGTATATACGAAAAGTCTCTACGGATTTCATTTGAACCTTCAGGGATAGTTTAGTTTGCAGCTAAGTACAGTTTGTAGTAGTTGTTTAAAATACAATACTGTAATTAATCGGAAAAACAGTCCAACTTTTAATTTTTTTTAACTCTTAACAAACCGAATTATTTTTGGTGTTACATAAATATTATAGCAAGATTCAATAACGATTCACTTTAGAAAGATAACATTTGTCTATGTATAACATAATTTTGATAACAAAACTTGATATTTTCAGTTTTGTTATAAAAATAAATTATGTTTTACAAAGACAAATGTTATCCTTCTAAAGTGAATCGTTATAAAGATGGGTTTTGTTATTGAAATAAATTAGCTTGTATTTAAAAAGAAAAATGTTATCTTTATATGCTGATGACTAACACAAAGATACCGTGACTACACTTAAAAAATATTATTTACTATGTTGCTTCGAGAGTTTGAAACATATGGTTTTGCAAAACAAGCAGTGTGATGTTGGAATAGTAGAAGGTAAACAGAATATTTTAAACCTGAAAGATCGCGCTACTGCAAAACCTGGATGTTCACATGGGAGTTATTTTAACAAAAATAACAAAGCCAAGTTACGCTCGATGTTCCTAATTAGCGAAAGGGTTTTGAGCATAAAATCAACAGAGATATTCTAATATGCATGTATGCAGACTTGTTTAGCTTGTTCATTGTACTATTTCCAACCTCTTAAGTTTTCATGCAAGCAAGCAAAGGTTCTTGCCCGTCATGTTACAGAAGCCTGACTCGGCACCTACGAAGATGGATGTGTTCAGAAGTGTTATCAGTGACCTTGTGAACACCTCCAGAGATAACGTGCATGTAATCAGCGTCCAGCTGGAGTCAAAGTCGTCTGCTATCACTCACGTGTGGTTCTTAGTCAAAGAGGGTTCTCAGTATTTCAAACCAGTCAGATTGCATGGTATACTACTCATGAATAAGGAAACGGTGAGTTAGCAACTTGATTTAACTGGTAGATTTAAAAGTTAATTATTCGACAACCGATGGAATAGATTCAGTTAAAGATAAACTCAAAACTATTTGGTTAAAGCTCAAGTACCTATTCGATTAATTTGTCCCATAAAGTAATGACTTTTTCTCACATTCATTATTGTAAGAGAAGATGGTCCCAGAACAGCGCCTTGCGGGACCTCTTTCAATGCTCATATTTAAATAGTGAATGGCTCATCCCATGCACATTGTGAAGAGGAGTGTTGAAAATACTCGAAATATAATTTTGATTATCTTTGACAATTGCGTGGTTTTACCAGAATTTGAAATATGTCATCAAATAATTATGTTATGACTCCACCTTTACCAAGACCATCATATCGCCCAATTCTGTACATTTTAAGATTAAGTCTCGGAACAGTCAACCTTGGGTTACTTACGTAAAATGATGGTTCATTGTTAGGCACACAAGAAACACTATCCCAGTAGTGTGTATACAAATACAAGTAAAACTGTTCCCACACCACAAACCATAAGCAAGTGTTGTTAGATCACGTGGTGAAGATTAAAAACGTGAAATGCTCTTTCTAACTTACAGATAGAAGCTTCTCTGTCAGTGGAAGTGCACGGGGTAGGAATGGACCAATGCGACGACGAGACTCTCTGTGAAGTGGACTCTGGTTGTTCTGCCAGGACAACACTCCTGTCTTCCTCGCATGTGGTGAACGCTAACTCCTCCGTCCTGGCCGGTCCTCAGCTGACTCGTGACGTCACCTGTGTCTGTCGCTACAAGGACTTCAGTGTACCGGATACCTGTGAACACTACCCTTGCTTCAATGGAGGAACCTGTCACGACTCTGACAGTGGTCACAGGTGCGGTAGTTTTGCGGTATTTGTAATTTGTCCTGATGACTGAATAGTTAGCTGACAGGCATAGTAATATTTAACACAATCAACAGTTGACAAAATGGGCTTATTGATCCATATCTTTCTGTCAAGTGTATTTTAAATTCTAAACATATAATGAATGTTATTCAATGCGCTAGGGATTTGTCTTTGCCTTCACAGTGATGGGATCAAAACACCATGTTGTGTACCTTTCAAACTTGTAGTGTTATTAGTGTGAAGTTTTCCACTATAGTTCTAAGTATAGTATAAACTTGAATTATACATGGTGAGTTTTAAATATTTTTTAAACCCTTTATGAAATAATTCTATAGGATTCTGAATTTTTGTACTTTGCGTCACCCACCCCTCAAAATATTTTAAATACAAATCCCCCCTTGTGGCCTCTCAAATGAAAGACAATTTTAACACACATTCACGAGGCTAAGAAAAACTGTTTATCTTGACTCGTCTTTTTGTTATACCTATTTAAAGATGACACAAAGTCAGGTTAAAAGGCTCCATTTTACATACAATTCATTTTAAAGTTATCTTCAAAATACTCTGAGGGAAACATTACGATACTATAACATAATTCCATAGAGTATTTTGGAGGAAATTTTGTCATTCAAAATAAATTGTATGTGAAATGTGGCATTATAAACCTGATTTTGTGTCATCTTTAAATAGGTGTAACAAACAAATGAGTCGAGATACACAGTTTTTCTTTGCGTCGTTGAGAAATTCAACGAACGTTGAAATTTCCTTTCTTTTGAGATGCCACAAGGGGGGTTTTTAATTAAAGGATTTTTGGAGCTTGCCCCCCAAACTTCGGCTTTCAAAGTACATCAAAACAAACTTCAGAATCCAATAAAAACTGTCCCAAAAGGGGAAAAAATGTTCACTTCCACAACGGTTAAGGTGGGGGCATTTAAAACTCACCTTGTATAAATATAATTTCAATTGCATTTATCCTAGTTTAGATGATGACTTTACAGCTTACTTAGCCACCAGTAAAGTAGTTCTATATTTCTTCAACGTGACAAGCTTTTGACGCTTTTGCAATTAAAAACCGGGTTATTGCAAGAACTCAGCTGTTAATACAGAAAGTATCCCACCAATAGGTATCAATCCCGAATTACGCAAGTATTTCAGTAGGTTGATGAAAAGCTTATAGTATTCACTTGGTAGTAGTCGTAAACATCTCATCAATAGAATTATTATTAGTTATCACAAGAATTAAATTTAAAACTTCAAATGGTAATTGATTTATCTTTCAATTTATCATTTCGACTTAGAACATGTTCTTTTAGCTCGATATTTGGGTCAAACATGCCTCTCAGTAAAAAGGGTGGAACATATATTTTAGTTTAGTCGCTCCCCGACTAGTGGAAGGTCCAGTTTCAAATATTAATTCGCTTTACAGCCAACTTTTCTGTTGAAACTACTAATCAGTTTAGACGCATGTTTTCTTAAGGTTAGTGAACATGTTTCATGCTATAGGGGAATGAGCAACCTTAAGAATAATGTGCCTTTAATCTATTCGGTACCACTCTTTAGCAACTCTACCAAGGTGATATCACAGCGTTGATTTCCAGCTGTACGTGTCCCAAGGGGTTCGAAGGGCCGAGGTGTCAGCTGACGTCACGTGGGTTCCTTGGTTCTGGCTGGACTTGGTTCCCCGGGTTCTCGGCTTGCTCAGAAGCTCACATATCACTAGAGTTCATCACCACCAAGGGCAATGGAACACTTATCTACCAGGGCCCTTTGGCACCTTCAGATACCACATTAACAGGTAACGAATCCTATGGATGGTTGTACACGAGATTGTATGTCTTATTGTGCAATAAGTTTGCTCGGTTAGCCAGAAAACTATTTTTCATGTCAAAAACATTGATTTTTGTAGCAGTTTTAAAAGTATTTTTGTGGAGATAGAAAAGAAGCATTGCCAAATGTTTCTCTCGTCATATTTCAAAGGGATGGTTTCCTTCACTTGTAAATATCAATTTTCACGTCATATAGATAAAAAAAGTGATCAAAAGCACTACTCACAAACTCAATGTATTTTATACTATACATTTTTTTGCAGACTTCATCTTAGTTGAGCTAACGGATGGCAGACCTAGACTTCTGCTAGACCTGGGATCAGGAAGTATCAACTTGACATCTCCCAAACGTCTAGACGACGGTCACTGGCACCGAGTTGATGTCTTATGGGATGCAGAGGTACACATATTTAACGGTCCATATTTTGTTTTAGTTTTTTCCACGTCTCGATAGCTTGAATATGAACTCCTGAATTGTGCAATTAGTTGATTAAATGAACTGTTGACAGGAAGTGCGCCTTGTGGTGGACTTATGTGAGAAGCAGGACCCAGGCTCGACACACGACAGGGCAGTTAACACTAGGGACCTGGAAGAGTGCCTGTCGACCACTCCACTGCCTCTGTTCCACTCTCAGCTCAGTGTGAACGCACCCTTGCAAGTGGGGGGTGTACACGTGCAGCAGTCTAACTGGACAGAGGAAGCTCCTAGCAGTGTCGGCCTGGACGGCTGCATCAGGAACATTTACTACAATGGAGAGGTATTTTCAAAACCATTCTGATATTTACGTCTTTGTTGCTACTGGGAATTCTGTTATTACAAATATGCCTAGAAATATCTAGGGACTTCGCTAGTTAGCGAGAATACTTCACAAAGCCCCGGGGAGTCGAATGTTCTTGTATATGTGGTTTCGTAAAAATAAATAGTGTTATTCCAATTTACTTTTGAACCTTAAGGCCTTAAATGTCAATCACTTATTGGTATTCATTCCATTTAAGTGTAAAATGTTTTTAACAGCAACTTTTAGTATTTTTAACAAATACCTTTTAATCAGCATTGAAGAATAGAAGTACTAATTCAAATCTACAGCAAATATTTTCAAAACGTTAGGAGTAACTCTCTGACACGTAAAAACCAACACCTCCAAAATGTAAATAAGGGCTGGTGAAATCATCTATATCATATTTTAATACTTAGCGCTATATGAGTAGTTTAATTTATTGGATTGAACAATAACAAAATTCTATAAAAGGCCGTAGCGTAGCTTTAAGCATAACGACCAGCCAAACCGTAAAGCCTGTGGTTGTGAAGCATGTAAATCTGAGGCCGCAGGTGAAAGCTAGGCTGTGAGTATTTCGAAGAACCTTTTGCAGGGTGTAGCAGTGTGCATAGTGCTATAATACACACTACTTTTATTAATAACTGCCAAAAATTATAATTAGAACATTCAGATTCGATTGTGTAAATATAATTTATCACTTTAAACCCGCTTCAAGTTATTATTAACTTAAAACTGAATAATACAACAGTAATTAGTTAATTTACAAAAATCAAACACAAAGTTTACAGAATATTAACTTTGAACAAGCCCTACTGGGAGCAAAGGCGAGTTATTAACTCTTACTCAATCTAATCCGACAACTTCATAGACGAGAGTAAGTTTGAGAAAGTTTGAGATTTCAATATGAACCTTCCGAGCGTTTCAAAGCCGGCTGTATTATGATGTAGAGGTTCTTTGAAATACGATATTAATTAAAAGGAACTCCGCATTATACTGCTTTCTACTTCATTACACACTTGCTCAAATCGGGCCAATTAATGCTGGGGTTAAAACAAAAGAGCAAATACTGTGCTCATAATGCAGTGTGTTGGTTTTAAACATAGTTTAGGCAGCCCACGCACAGAATGCGCTGCGAGGGCTGCCGTCTCTCTTCGCCCTCGGCCACATGCTTGAGTTTGCTAGGCGTTGACTACCCGAACGTGACCGAAGCGTGCGGTTGCCAAGAATAGACGAACTTTGCGTGCTTCAGTGGCCGTGGTTCAGTGCCGTTCAGTGGCCGTGCTTCGCGTGCTTCAGTTGCTTCAGTAGGCCGTGCTTTTCAGGGGCCGTATAAAAGACTCCGTGCTTCCAGTGGTCTCGCTTCAGCGCATTCTGTGCTTGGGCTGCCTGAACTATGTAGAGCTACCTGCCTCAGCCATGTGGCATCTATGAGCTACATTCTTCACGTAACATATCCTTTGGTTCAGTTCAAAGTATGTTTTGACTGCAACATAGATTGACAAGTAAAATAATTTACAGTGTAGCCTTTGAGATTACAAAATTACTTCACTCTTGAACTTTGGGTAAAGTTGCTTTTAACATTAGCTTCACAAAGCTGAAGAGTCCATAAAGAAAAGCCGCGGCTCAGGGAGGGTTCTAAGCCTATAAGTGTTTTTTTTTAGATTTTGCTAGTGGGTGCGTTGATACGTATTATACGAGTATCGCTTTATAGCCAATTCCAATGTGTCTCTGATTTTTACTTTTTTTCTTATTCGAAGAGATTGTTTTGTCTACAGATGGTGGACTTGGCGAACCCTGCGTGGTCTGAAGGTTCCACTCCTGGCTGCTCCCTCTCACACTCAGGTTGCGGGGTCTCCTGTTCCGCAGGACGGGCTTGTGACGTCACGCATCCTCGCTGCAGCTGCCCTGCTGGTGCGTATTTATCTGCAACAGGTTTTACTTGATGAAAACGCTCAATATTTTATCGTCAAGCACTAATTTTAAGTAAAAAGCAGTTGGAATGTAACTTGTGAATGTTTCAGGACTCACGGGAGTATCCTGCTCCTCACAGACTGTGCCTTCTACCTTCCTGCCCGGGGGCTTTGTCAAGTTCTCCCTTAACTTTGAACCTGACCGCTTCTCCACCAGTGTTCAGATGAGGTTCAGAACCCGCCAGGAGGACGCTGAACTGTTCCGCCTTGTAGACCAGTACCTCCGGGAGTATATTGTTTTAGAGGTGAGATCATTTGTGAGTAATACATGCAGTTCCACAATAGATCCCTGACAATTTTGTGGGATGTGCTTATCCTAATTTTGGGAGTGTTTAGGGTCTGTTTGGTATACAAACAAGGATTACAAATTAAATGCAAGGTTTAAGCGACCAAAGCTATTACTATAGTCTATAAGATCTCTATGCAGAACCCGTCAACTGTCTACTTAAATTGCTAGACGTTTAAAAATCCACTTAGGTTGCTCGAAACTACTGCTACAGCGTCCTCTCACATGTATGTTCTTCCAGTGGGGAACGGAGCGTGTTCAACATCCGGACAACAACACAGCTATCCAGTAGTTGTATAAACTTCTCTCTTTTGTGTCTCCCAGTATAAAGTTATCTGAGCCAGTATTAATCACATAGATACTGACTGGGAGGAATTACCCTCTTACAATAGCGTCTAGATTTACTCGAATTAAACAGTTTACAAAAATGTACTGTGTGAGTTTATTAATGTTTAAAACTAACACGAAAATATTGGAGTATTGAACAGAAACTTAAGTTTAAAATTTTGCTTGAACAACTTTATAACAAATCAAGTTAAGGTTTAAAGATGAGCTTTATACAGAATAAGGTACATTATTCACAATAATAGGGACACTGCCAAGTAAGTTTATGGGTCTTAAGGTTTAAAGGCAAAACACAAACACTCATAACTAAACAGAGAACTAACTTAAGTCGTTATATAACACAAGCTTAGCTAGCCTAGAAACTAGAGGAAATCATGAGCGTTACAAATATAATTTCAAACGGTTCTGTGTTAATATTTAATTTTATTTCGGTCCGTAAAAGTTCATATTGGCTTAGACGTGTTTGAATTTGTATTTATACTTTCCAAGGTTGTAGGTCCTAACCCTCTTTTTCATAATGAACGTTACATTAAAACAAGCAAAGACTTAGTAGACAAATATTTATACACGAGTAGTTAGTCTTAAGACAGTAACCTTCTCTTTATACGTACAACATAGGTTTGATCTTAACAGTCTCTTAATTAAAAATAACCCAATTCTAAGGTCGTCCAGGCTGTACAATACGTATTTTCCAAAAGTAGCTATTTTGATTTATACTACGTATAAAAGTATATACCACTTAATTTCCTAGAACAGTTGGTTTTTGTCATTTTTCTAAAACAAAGATTGAGGGACAGTGAGATGATGTCGATTGATACCTAATCCTACACCTTCTAAAACATATGGAAAATTTACATGTATGGATTCTTTCTGATATGAGGTTAGGTCCGTGCCCCAAACGGTCCTAAGAGACCTAAGGGTTTGGTCATAGCTAAGAAGGCTAGTATGGGGTTTTGAAATTGGGGCCCAACTTTAGAGGACGGAATTGAAAATTACAGGTTCAGGACAAGTGTGAACTCGTGGGAAATGCGGGAAAA
The DNA here is from genome assembly GCA_018831715.1 of Matsumurasca onukii. Classification (NCBI taxonomy): domain Eukaryota; kingdom Metazoa; phylum Arthropoda; class Insecta; order Hemiptera; family Cicadellidae; genus Matsumurasca; species Matsumurasca onukii. The sequence continues at coordinate 23,465,942 of CM032065.1, forward strand.
TTTACAGATTTTTTGGCGGAAAATACCAATGAAAACTAGTGCAATTCTGCGGGGATCACAAAAAGACACGCAAACTATTGGTATGCTCCGAGACTTGGTCCTGAGTACGCTTCCAAAGGAAGTTTTAGGAGAAGGTCTCTTCTTCGGCAACATCCTCCACCAGAAGTCCATCCGGGCGAGCCTTAAAACAAGGTCTTCCAGTTGAGATTCTTCTAAACGGGTGCTTCTCCTGGACAAGATTCTCCCGGACAAGGTTTTCCCATACTACACGAGAAATTGTCCCATCGTTAATTCCAAAAAGCAATGAAAACGGCCTGATTGTTTTGGTGTTTGCATTGTCTCTAATAGTGTTTTCGTTACTAATTAACGATATGACAATACTTTAGTGAAATAATGTCACAAAACCAATACTTTTAATTTTAATAATTAATTTAGGAAGCTAGTTAATTTAACGACTGGACAGTTTCGGAATTTTTACAAATTAGTAATTTTATATCCTAAAACGCGGTCGGTGGTCGTTTCTAGACGCTGAGTTAACACATCTGTGTGTAGAATTTTGTGTTGGCTCACGTTGTCCAATATTTAATGTCGGGTTTGACATTTCATTTGCTCGGGATGAATACAATTATGATAATCCCAAGTTTGTAGTCATCAGAACGCAGACGAGTCACACAAACAATCAAATCAAAGAACCCGTTTTAATTCGTAACAGAGAACATAACACTGTTACCATGCAGATTAACGGGGACCGGTGACCGCAAGATATGCAAAACATAAACATTACCGACGGTCGGTGGCGGCAGTTGTGAGACCGATATTTGAGATTCAGAAGTGTTACGTTCACCAAACCTATATTGAATCCCGAAACGTACATTAAACACAGCCCTCTCATGGTTATAGACACACACCGCTATCTTACAAATACCGACCGTTCACGCAGAGACATTCAAATAGATTTGGATTTCAATAATTCTATCGCCAGCCTCAGTGCCAACAAAGGCTTCACCACCTCTGGAAACACACTTCAATGTCGACATTTTTAAGAATATAATAATTCAATCCATATAAAGTGAAACGGAAAATAATCTGTCCGGAACTGTACTATTACCAATAACAAACGTATTTCCAAGAATAATTTAGTTTAGCTATTTCGATTAACTTCAACACCACAACTACATTTTGCCATAGTGTTTTTTTATTTACAAATAAAATCTAGAGGGAATGTTTTCAAACAGGAAAAACATGAAATTGGGCAGATCAAAAGTAAACATGAAAATTGAATGACGTGCCCGATCAGAGTTTACAGAAGCTCCTGTTATCAAGGTATATTTACATTTCCAATATTTCGTTACTGCTGTCAACAGTCCAGCTCATGACTTTTGTAGTCCGTCAATATTTTGGTAGTGTTTGTCGTATGTTTTTTTTATATTTTCTTTATATTTACCAAACCGTGTGAAAGCCCGTACAGATAATCTAATAACCTTTTATAACCTCAAAGAATCGTACACTGTGAATTCTTTGGTAGAATGATGCTTGTAGCATTTATACCAATTAAGATCGACCATTCACCGGGTACCCTATTAAAACATTTAATTACCTACTACTAATGACATTTTTCACACTCATTTGTCTTAATAAGTTAAATTAAACACATTTTTAATCAACCAAATGTAAACATTTTTTGTAATTTTGAAGTATTTCTAAAGGTTTTAAAATTTATTCACCCCACATGGATTCATAAAACCATTTTTCATTCAAAAGATAAAAATATTGATTTTTGTACTTTTGAACATTTTTAATTTACCTCTCGTTCTTTGTGTTCATTACAAGAGGACATAGTAAAACTTTCGGAATATTTCAGAAAATAACTCCCGATTGTTATTTAAAGTGGCGTGGAGTTCGCTCGAATTTGTCCTAAAAAATGTACAAAACCAAATTATTACATTTTTAAAATTTTTCGATCATTGGTATTTATACTCGGACATTTATATCCAATGAAAATATATAAAACTATAATTGTATGTGCCTCAAAAAGCACTAGTAGATAACATAAACTAAATCGTGCTTAAATCTTTGCTTTCTCACTCATTGTTATAATTGCCAATAATTTAAATACACACGTTTATTTAACTAACTCACAGTACGAGTATTATAACAAATAAGTAAAACTTTAATCAATTTAGTATTCTACATATGAGGTAACATTTTACAGGTCAGAAGAAAAGCCATTCAAGTGAGGATGAACCTAAACGGACATCGACCTAAGGAAGATACAGTAAGAATATCTCTCGTACGAGTAAATGACGGCAGCTGGCATTTTGTGAAGGTACTTACAAAGCAATAAAAGAACAATATTCATAACTCATATTTTATGATCTCCTCTGATAGTTCAGTCCGAGTTGTGAGCTTTATTTTCTATTCAATACAAATCATCCTTAATAAGTTAAACCATTAGAGTTGACAGTGAAACAGAAAATTGGGATGTTAGAGAGGTTGTCTTCATTGTTCAATACAACATATTTTTATTTAATGTACTAAAGAGTGTTACAATTTAATTTAAACCAAAATCAATAGGCAATTTCAGTGTTTTGTTTAACTACTTTTGTTAGAGGTTAGTTTTATAACGAAGAGAAATTCGAGTTTGCTCTGAAAGAGTTTGTTAATTAACAATGGAATGGTAGGAGTTATTTTACCCAGTTAGCGCTAGTGTTTATTAACGCAATTCAGGCTTTTGAGCTATGTTTTAAATATCTTCTATACTATATCTATTATTTAAGAGTAATGTTTTTGGTGCGGATTTGTTCTTTTATTTTGAATTTAATATATTAAAGACCTTCCTTGAATATTACTAAGTTTATAATCATAATGGTAGCACAAGTACAACATTTAATCATAACAATGTCATACTTTTCATGTAAAGGTATCGAGACACGGGTCCGCAGTGATGTTACAGCTGGACGACGGTGAAGGCCGGAAGTACAACGAGAGTTTCCGGTTTCAAGGTCACCAGCTGATAACGATAGATAAGCAGGAGGGTATCTACGCAGGAGGTCCCTCGCAGCCGAGTCTTCGCTCCGGCGTCGCCGTGGCGTCCTTCAGTCATGGTGAGTTGTGGCACACCCTCTACACAGATACAATAAATAAACACATTTTGTTTCTGATAAGGAAAGTGCTTTGAATTTTAGTCACAGAATATATCACTATATGCGGTTGCCATGCCGTGCGGAGTGAGGTAACCGTGCTCACTGATGGATTTGGTGATTGGACTAGCATTTCATTTATAACAACGAAATTTACGTAATGCTTCTGTTGTCTGTGTGGTGTAATCTGTACATGAATTAATTGGTTATATGAAATGTTCCGTCCGTAAAACCTGGCCATTGTCTCAACAAAATACGTTTGTTAAAAAATAGTTTAGTAAACTTTAAATCTGTATTGAGTTTTAAATACATACGAAAAGCGCTCTTGTCTTGTCACTTTATTGAAGTATATCAATGTGGGGTTTTCATATTCCCAACTACGTTTACGTTTTCATTTTGGACTTATCTAAATGAAGAAGATTATTTTATTGCAATTCCAAAAAGGTTACTAAGGATCTCCACTTCCATCATACATGCAAAAAAATAATATGAAAATAAAATGGTCTTTGGGAAATCTTAAACAAAATAGCGATTTAAATTTCAAAACTACTTTAAATTTTATATAATCCAAAACATTACAAAATACCGAGTATATTAACCAAATACTTTGTATACTGTAAAATCAAACTTGCTAAGTTGTGCTTCGTTTAGGCAAAACACTAAAAATGTACGTAGTTTCCAAACCATGTACTTAAAAATAATGGGTTGTAAATATAACTTCAGTGTTACGTCGCTTTAAGCTATACGTATACTCCGATGTATATTCAGTTATGTAATCTTCATCGGTGTTGTAATCTAGCTAAATGTAAGAGGTGACACAATAATCCTAGATTTAACACTAGTGAGTAAAATGTTTATTCTATGTATAGCCTCAGATGACTAATAAATATATAATTATAAAGAAGGAAACTAACTAATCATGACTAAGTTAAACAGGATAATTATTATTTCCAAAACATAAAATAGACATGATTACAACCATAAGATCTAGTATTCAATCATCCTAGCCAGACGCAATCAAAGGGAATACAAGAAACTGCTAAAATAGATCGTGAAACAAATTATATTTACATTACCGTCTGAAATAAACCAGTTTTCTTTATGCGGGAATGTTAAAGTTTAAAGTCTAAGATAAAATACACAAACGAATCCGTTCGTAAATAATAAAGTGGAAAAGCTTTGATTGATAGAAGTTGTAAAGGTCGTACATATAAGTGAATGTAAACACTTAAAGTATAAAACTGGTAGATTATGAGACGGAGCTGGCTAAGCAAAGTGGGTTCTCATAGATCCTTGAATAAATCATGTCTCACATCGCATTTGCTTTAAATGCATTTCAACTTCTCCGAGTCCATCACAGAACTTTACTTCGTGTTAAAACCACTTTAGAACACTCAGTGTACACAGACTGTATCCCGTATTAGGAACAGTAGTTGAGATGCAAATGTGGATTTCAGTATTCCACAAGGGATTGTTTTGTGTGCACAACTGATTTCAAGTTTGCTTAAACAGTTTCAGACTATCAAGGGCTGCTTGGAAAAACTTTCCTCCGTCATCGTCTATAATTGTATTTCAAACTTAAATTGTTTTCTCACCACCCTAAAGGCATTCGTCGACGTTTCTTTTCAAGAGGCAAACGAAAATCCTGAAATATCTAAAAAGGATACTTTGTCTCTAAAGATATGAGGCATAAGGCTGCATACACAGATGTTATTGCATTTTTCACCCTTCCTCGGTTTGCTAACGAGCTTTCGCACTGTACAAGTCGGATCGTGTTTCAGGGTGCCTAGACGACATCCGAGTGGACGGCCACCCTCTCCCCTGCCCCCTGGGGTGAACAGCAGCCAGTGGGGCCAAGCCTCCGTGTCGCAAGGGGTGGAACGTCACTGTCAGTCCAGAAACGTCTGCGACGAGGTCAAGTGTCCACAGAACCTAACGTGTCAGGATATCTGGAACGACTTTTCTTGCACGTAAGTTGGTACTTCTGGTTGTGTTAGCTGGCCGTATAATAATTGTGGTAGTTCCGGTTCCTTAAACGGGGGTTCACGATGAGAAGTTGTTTTCAACCAAGGATTAAAAACAAGTAAGAAGTAAATGGCATAACTTATATCGCGTTACAATGTTTACTAGCCAATAGGGACCAACAGCGTCATTGAACTTAGTAAGGTAAACGTGAAGGGGTTGAAGTTTTGTAATGGAGAGTTTGATAAGCCTCTGGTAATGGAGCCTTTGAGACTTAAGGAGCTTTACGCACTGCCATACTTCCTCTCAATATCTCCAATTTTTCTCTGGCCCAATGATATTATTTTGTAAGTTTATGTGATCAATACATACTTCATTTCAAGATGGAATCGAATTATCTTCTTCTGGAGTTATTGGCACTTTATGAAAAGAATTATTCGTTTCAAGCAAAATAACGTTTTGATCAATTTAATAATTTTAAGCAAGAAAATAAATATACGTTTCATATTGTCGGGCAGACCTCATAAAATGTGTAAGTTTCAAGTTTTTTTATAAATTATTAGTGAAAATATTGTTTGATATTTTAACCTTACTTAATCAGTGGAGGGAAGATGGTCCCACTGTTTGAATTGTGGTGTGGAAATAAGTGTGCTAGTATCAAAATAAGTAGTGTGTCTGTAAATTCTCCCACCTAAGCTGACACAAAATAAAACATTAATTGGCATTTGAAAAAAAACTTTTACATCTAGGAGAGTTTCTTATTAAATTTTGAATTTTTTGTTTAAGGGCTGTGCAGGTTAGGTCTTAAAACACAAACTTCACTTGACGTAGGTCTTTAAATGCGAACATTGTTATTGAAAGGCCTGCCTGACTAATAAACTAGATTTTTTGGATCTTTTGTATTTTTAGTCAACTACAAAAGACTAGTTGTTGTTATTTATATTGAAAATATTTTATTAGTCAAATCAGACTCTTTCCCCAATTATTATTATACGACATGATGTAGCGTCACCCAAACACTAAACCCCCACATAAACCCCACCACATCACTAAATCGTCACTACCGCGTTATCGAGATGTTACTGCACCTGATGCTGACCGTTACAACATCACGTTACAACCCCTAAATTCTTTGCCCCATGTGACGTTTTTCTACTCATATTACATACAGCTTGTTAAATATTGTTAATCACATTTGCACAGGTGTAGAGACGGCAGTCAGCCCAGTGTGGAAGGCAGGTGTGAGACAGTGGACGGATGCAGAACTAAGCCCTGTTTACACGGAGGAGTCTGTCTACCAGGACCTCTACTGACTCGTGGATACCGGTGTCAGTGTCCTCTAGGAACGTACGGTACTAACTGTGAAGTACTGCAGGAGAGACAGTCCTTGCGTCTAGGTCTTACTGCACTCATCACCATTGTCGGCTGCATACTTCTCATTGTGTGTGAGTAAATGTTACTTAAGGGTTAAAAAGAAAGGAATAGGTACGACAGGAAAAAATCGTCTATAAACAACCTGTTTAAGAGAGGAGAGGAGATGGAAATGAATGAAACTAATTTCCTAAACCATTATTAGAAACTTAGTAAATATACTTTTTCATTAGAATTACTTGTCCTGTAGGTTTATAGCGTTTTCACTGAGCGATGCAGTTCATCCTACTAAATTGTATACACACTATGACGTAGTTCTTTGTTTGAAGGTTATTTTCACCTGAAGACGGGATCAGATTCGAAATCCCGAAACGTCGTGATCCTTTTTGTTCACTAACGATGGAAAATGTCCGCAATAATAGTTCAACTTCTGACTATGACGTAGGTTAATAGAATGCCTACGGATTGATGACATTTTCCATTTAGGTGGCAAAACTGACATACTTTAGTTTTGACTGACTTTAGATGAGTGAAACAACAGCGCGAAATACAGGTATTGAATGTAACCCCGAACATTTAGAATTAGGAAGTCGTACAATATTTAAATGCAAATGTGAGGATTATTGTATGAGGAACAGGTGTAAAGTTATGAAACGATAAAGTTTGGTAGCTTTTAAACTATTGCTTTGCCAGAAACAGTAGCTATTGTCAGTTGTTGTGCCTTTTCAAAAAGATCCCTTTCGTTTTTCTTCCAGTGCATGAAATGTATAAAAGTATACACAATGTAAGTAGGTTAAAGATAGGTCTCAGATGGCCAGCACTCACATCTACAAATACAACCGTTTTAAGCTTCTTTACTCAAGGGGGAAAAGAAACTATTATGAAATGTTTAAACTTGTACAAGTGTAATGCGGCATTATATGTTAAATTAATTCTAACTGTCTTTCAACTGGAAACATATTAGCAGTGAACTTTGCTATTAGGAAAATTGTTTTCGTAGTTTAATTGTATTTTTACACACATATTGTATATGTCCACAGTGTTGGTAGTGCTGTTCCTAGCATACCAGCGGCGGCGCGAGGCAGGTGTCTCCCCTATCCAGAAGACAAACGTAGAAGATGACGTCAGAGAAAACATCATTAGCTATAATGACGAGGGAGGAGGGGAGGATGACCTTAACTCCTTCGACCTGCTGAGACTGAAGATTTCCGTTGACACTGGAGGCAAACTGCAAGGTAATGGAATTTAAAGACTGTTGGAAAGACTATTAGAAACGCGGGGATCAAACCAGAAGGTTAGGAGATTAAAAATATCCGTAAACACTAAGACCAATCTGCAAGCTAAAAGGCTTATTTAAATTATTCTTGAAGATCCTGAGGTCAAGGTCAAGATTTTGTGTAAATACTGCTTTCAAACCAGATTTGAAAATTGTCTTGAAAGATGATCTTATATTTTTATCGAACGATAAGTAGTAGTTAAGCCAAAGATTAGTTGAACCTCCAACCTGTTTTGAGAAATTAAAGTGAAATTACTTAAAGCCACCCGTATATCGATACGAGTAGTAAGCCTAGTCATACTTAATTATTTTAGATAGAATACAAGTTTGTTTTTCTCAAAGTTGAAGCTTTCAAACAAATAATACATCACGCGAAAATTTGATTAATCCATAAACTTGGCTTTAACAGAAATAACTCAACAACAAAGGACACTTTTATAAGGCTAAATGGATTTCAGAAGCGTAAACTAATTTAAAGCCAGCTGGCTCGCTTTGTTTTTAGCTCGACATACTTTGCGGTTATTACCTTGACAAAAGAAGTGAAATTTCTATCTTTCACGAACTAATCTAGTTTAGAAAGTGGATTAACTGCATCGTCTATTTCTTTCTTGAAACGTACGAGAACCATTTACTAAAAGTATTGTATCAAAAAGATACCAACCGGGTATTACTTAGCCTGATATAATAGTGGTGTGTAGTTATTAAATTGAGAAGAAATTTTCTCAAAATGAAAACGGAAATATTGCGCTTATTTTGTTTGTAGGTATTAGTAACAACAGAGAAACGAAATACTCAAAGCCCTTTTACATATTATGTTCTCAGAACCCAGTTTATCGAACATTATACCAGCCAAAGACCACGATTCTACACAGAAACATGTTCATAAAAACCACCCAGATGCAACAGCAAATAAGATAGCCAGTATTAAAGGAAAATATGAGATTTCTCTTGAAGTTGTGATTAAAAGCCAGAATCTCTTGAAACGTCTGGATATAACGAGCAGAGGTCAGAAGTGGAGGCTTTGATGTGGTCGAGTTTGAGCTGCGGTGAAAAGCTCAACAGTTCTCTTATCCTCACAAACCAGTATATTTTAACCGCTTCCAACCGTAAAATACAGACTCTTTCAAAAGTCTACCAACCAACGTAACTTTTGAACCGATGAACATGTTCAATAGGAGTATCCTGCAGTCATACGTTTTAGGTGGTTTTGCCCCTTCATAAAATTTGGGTACTGGGAGCTGGGTCCTAAGTGTTTCATGAAAGCCACTACTTTGGAACCTCTTATTTTAAAGTCTATAGAAATACAAATCCAACAAAACCAATCCAGCGTTTTGTTTAAACGTGATAGGGAATTTAACATGGGGAAATTTGGTAGAAGATGTTGAAATTTGGATTAATCTCTAGACACGATGTTCAAAGGAATCATAGAATCATTAGTGTCGCAGCGTACGTGTACATTTTTACATTTTGTTTTTGGAAAGTGCTGGTGTTTATATGTAGCAGCATCAATTGGTCTATGCTTCCGGCAAAAGGCTTTCACGTTTAAGTAGCCTCAAGCACCATTAACAAATTTCTCTCCATAACCAGAGGGGCAATAGTAGAGCCCATTTGGTCTGCCGCTTCATAAAATTACAAATTTACATTAAAACCAATCCATAGTTTTCAATTATTAGATTTGCTACCAGCAAATACAATAATAGTTGATTTGTTTCCAGTGCCAGAACTTATAGAAGAGAGTAGCCTGGCAGGGATGGTGGAGAGTAGACGGAAGAGGGCGGATCTGGAGCAGCATGCGCCACCTTACGACGATATCCGGAACTACGCCTTCGAGGGCAACTACGACAGCTGTCCTGGCTCACTCTCTTCCCTCGGCTCTGGTGAGTGTTGCTAACTGTCGTTGAATAAAATCTGTACATGAAGAGAGGTTGGAGTTATATTATGAGGATGTGTCTTTTGCGTTTTGGCAGATGTTCCACAGTTATCACAATTATACGGCACATAAAATGTCCACCTTCTTCACTGAAGATTTGAATGCTTAGAAATTGTCGAGGGCCCTTGGATACACCTGCTCTTTACATACCTTAAAGGTTTGATCTCTACTGAGCAACTTCTATAAAACCCATTCAGGAGACTGTGTTCATATAAACCTCCATTCGAAACCTTTAAAAACAGTTTGCTCAAAACAATTGCTAAACACTGCCAAATCGAGTACGCTTATACTACACCTTGAACCTTCACCTTGTAACGGTTCTCAACACTAAAACATTGTAATGTACGTGAACCAAATGTCTTCTCGTGTATTATTGTCATGAAACTGGTTCGCCGTTTTCTATTACCCATGGACAGTTTTGAGCTGATGTTAAAGGATAGTTTGGCATTGCTTTTGTTTCTTCAAAATCGTTTTATAAGGTGCTGCTGAAGACAATCTAGTAATTTCCCGTGATTAAAGTTGAAGGGATTCATAGCCTAGCAGCCACCTACTATGCCAAACGAATAGTTTTTGAATGACAAATTCCAAAGTAAACCTTTACAAAATACAGCTTCTAAAAGTGTTCTTAGACAATGTGTTTTGGATCCACTTAATAATGAACAGTAGTGTAAAGTAAAGCAAGTTCAGCGTATGAGACAGCTGACGAGGTCTCAACTCAGGAGACCAATCAACTCAAAGTCAACACTGTTTTGTCTTTATCTTATCAAGCAGCAGCGAAGTTAAACACTCATTAAGTCAAAAGTAATTACTTATCCTATACGATCCTTACAGCCGCGACACACTATCATTTTCACTAAATGGTCCGACGGCTACTCAGGCATACGTCATCGGTCCTTGTAAGCTGGATAGACAAAGCTTAACTACTGTATACCCCATTAAATGTAAGAACTTTACCTACAATTTGAAGAGTTATTAGTATGTTTCTTGTTATTACTCTTAACATATTATATTAATATGTTTGTTCATACACTTGTATTGACATATGTTTACGTCTGTTTTTTGTAAACATGTCTCTTCATAATATTATAGTTACCTATCTAGTTCTTAGAAAACAGCACACACGTTCTAGGGTTCCAGTATCATACCGCGTCAGGAGACTTACTTCTAAATAATTAATATATACATACTGTAGTATGTTTGTTTGTCAACACAAAACCTTTTGTATATTGACTAATAAATTATTATTATTATTATTGTCAAACGTTTCGTCCATGCTCAGATGTGCCATCTTCAGTAACTAGTCTCAGCTGTGTAGTCACTGACGATGCAACATTGTTTGTGTTATTACTTTTTTTTTGTTAATTGTTATTGTTTGTCAACGCAAAAGAATTTTGTACTATGACAATAAATATGTTTATGTTTTACATCTTATAATGGGCGTTTGACAAACGTTTGACAGTTTTTAGATGTAGTCTTCTGACGGGGTAACGAACTGGAAGTCCATGTTAAGAACAAGTTGATGCTTTTGATCCTTTCCTTTTGGAAAATGTATCTGAAACAACTTCAAAATCTTCAATTAACTACATATGTATGACTATAATCAAACAGCTTATAAATATTTTCCTTTAATGCTTAAAGCTATTTCGACAAAAATGTCTTGAGTCTTGTTTTTTATATATTAAAAAATAATTTACCCTGTCTAATATGTTAAAAATAATATTGAAAATTGATCTTAATTTTGTTTATTTTCCAGACATAGAAGATGCTGGGGGTGGTTCCGGCTCAAAATTGGGCTTGGAAAGAATCGCAGTTCCCAAACCTACTTTCCTCACATTCACAACGTCTGACGGCCCCATACAAATGACCCAGGTCTGAGCTGGTACTTGCGGTAAATTCATTTGCGTTAGCAAAACAAAGGCTAGTGTTATTTATTGTTGTTTTATTTAAGTATATTATTTATAGATTTTAAGTTCAACAAATAAGTTGATTTAAAATTTAGTACTTTATTTGTTGTAGGAATTGTATCTTATATACAGCCTGTTCCAAATTTTACGCTCACAGTGGGGATCTTGCAAACTAGAAAACTTTAATAAAAATATGTTAAGGTCAGGCGATATGTTAAGATGAATCCGTAAAACTCTACCCTGCACCCCTTAGGGGATGAAAAACTCTTGTTTTTAATACCTATAGACCAAATCTTATACATAGTATGTTTTGTGTGGTATCGTTAAAATCGGAAAGTTATTTTGTATACGATTACGAGATAAAAAGAAGTGCTCCCCATATGGAAATACCAATTTTACCCCAAAAAGTCACACTAAGGGATTCAAAATATTTTAATTTTGTTTTTTAAAAGCGTAGATAAAACTACACATAGACCGTTTATTTAATTAAAATAACGTTTGTTTTACAGAATCAGGCCTAAAATGATGTTTAAGAATAAAAGTAGATTATTCATTTTAGCCAATCAACGGGCTATGGCTATATGAAATGGGCCTAAACTTATCGCACCTATTTAATTTTCGACCTTGATATGAAAATGATATGATTTTCGATATGAAAGTTGTCTAGTTTGCGTGATACCCATTATGGGCATACAATTTGGAGCAGGCTGTATATAATTATGTTCTTTATAATAGAAATTTTAAATAACCCATTTATAAGTGCCGAATCAGGCAATGTTTTCAAGAAAATTTTATACATTTTATTACGTGTCTTTAGTTTTAAAATCAAGCATAATTATGAAAACATCGTCAAAAATCAAAATTACAGTAACTACTGCTTAAGTTTTTTACCTGCATGGTTTGTAATAATACAAAGAGTTAACGTGTTCCATTATGCAATATTATTATTGGTCTAACTTCAATTTAATGTAATTACTTGTAAATATAAGTTACATAGTTTGTATATAATGTTATAAAAATAAAGTTATTAGGTCAAATAATTGTGATACTGGTGTTACAATAAGTCTAATGTTGCTTCAACAAGAAGCAGATTTCAATAATGTATCTACATTAAAAAGGAAGTTATGTGTATTTAATTATTATTATTTCAACTGACAGTAATATACATATATTAAAAACAGGTGGTTAAAAAAACTTAAGTAAAAAAGTGTTTAGCTATTGTAATAAAACCTACCGTTACTAGTATTTTACTTTATAGTAATTGTTTAGTGTTCAAATTAATGTAAAGTTGTACTTGTCTTTGTACGTATTTGAATTTGTACGTGCTAAATAAAATTGATATATTTTCAAAGTACGTGTTTTATTCTAATGTCCTTGGGATTTTATATTCCTCAACGGTTATGATAATAAAATGGTATTATATTACTCAGAAGGATGCAATAAAATGAAAGAAACAAAACAGGAAGCAAACTTGTCTTAAGTGCAAAACTAGTATTAGTTAGGCGTATACTCATTATAAAGCCAAAACAATGATTGTCTACTATATCTACTATATTAGGATCGATTTTCTAAAAGTTGTACCTACCGAGCCTGCAATGTGCAGTTTAAATACATGGAAAGTTGAATTTTTCCGAAGTCAGTTTGTAGAAATTGTTAAACAATCATTTGTTGTTTCAAAAAATATCAAGATGATTAAAACTGTTTTGAAAGGTGAAAACGTTGGTACGGGGATACGTCGTGTAGTTTGTTCCTTGTGCGAACTAATTTAGGCTTTCTCTAAAGCATCTGGTTAATAAACCTTAAAACGAGACGTTACATAACGATCGAGTTTGATGGTTATGTCACAATAAAAGAAGTTACAAGGTCTTATCAGGTGAATATTCAGTTCGTGGGTTATAATGTAGGTTAATGATGAGTTAATATATTTTAAGTTTAATTCATTTACTGAGATCAAGTTTTGTGTTGAGATTAGAACTGTTTGAATACACCAAATATCATCACTTGTTACCAACAACGTTTTCTAATTATTCTAGAATAAATCTGTAACTACAGAAACCACAAATATATTTTTAAAATAGCCACAGATACCAAAGCTAGAAATATATACTGTATCTATTGAAACCGGGATGAACGTGATTCATGAGGTAAACAAACTAGCTCTAAACACAAACTGCTGATATCACACTGGACAACCATTGGACACACGTTTTATATCAGGCTCGGTTATTTGAACACAAACCACGCTTTTGCTAGAAAACATATGCTTAATGTTCAGTGACTTTCAATAACTAATAAGTCTATTTATTTATAATATTATGTAAAATGTCTTTGTTATTGTTTTACACGGGTTATGCCTAATCTGGCATAGGATAGGCATAAATAACTAAATATTCTTGATGTTTTCACCATTAACTTTGTTAGTCAAGTATACAATGAAAGTTTTTTTACTTTACTACATTAATTTTCATTTTTAAGACATGTTTCGCCTAGCATTATCAGTATAAATAAATAAAATTAATGGAACATATGAAAGTTAGATCTTAAAGAAAGAAAATCAACAAACAATTCAGTAGAGATGTAAAATAAAAGAAGGTAAAAATATTTTAAATGGCCAAATAATTTTTTTACTATCCGTTGTTATTAGGTTTTCCAAATGTAGTATTTATTATACATATATTTTATTTAACCTTTATACATATCCTCCCATTTACATCTCTACTGAATTGTTGGTGGTTATTTTTAATATCTATTTGTTTAACTTTCATATGTTCCATTAATTTTGTTTATTTATACTGATGATGCTAAAACAAATATCTTAAAAATAAAATAATGTGGTAAAAGACAAATGCTTTCATCGTATAATAACTAAATATTTTATTAAAACAACCAGTTTGTTTACTTCCTTAGAATTTCTAATTAGGCTAGTCAAATTAGACAAAAAAAGGGCAGTTAGAGGAAAGTTTTAGGCACAGTCTAATTCTTTTGATCTTTATGTTTTCGAGGTCGCTGAACACGAATTTGAGGTTTGCTGACGATTTGAGGTTTGTTCTAATTATTCTCTACCATTAAAAATCAAATATAGGTAAAGCTTGTGCTAGACAGAGTATTTTAAGTGTATTTTATTGAGTTCAATGTTTTCCAAATAAAAATTGTATTGGTAGACAAAAACTAATCTGACATTGTTTTATACTACTACGTCGATTTGTTCTCGATTTGATCCCTACGATATTATACTACTGGGTGGCCTTAAGTCAGTTAACAGTCATGCATTTCATTGAATGCATGTCGGTCAACTGACTTATGGGCATTCTAATATATATTATAGTATAAAATAAAAGTGTCATGTCCAACCTGTAAAATTGCTTATAAATAGTCAAAATTATTGTAACACGGCTTGTTTCCATGAAAGCCGGATAAAAAAAGCAAAGTATGGCGTATTTTCAATAATGAAATATTTTGCATGGTTTTCCATGTGCTCTAGCGGCGTAAATATTGGCCGGAGAAAAAAATGTCAAATATAAAACTTGTGGTAAATCTTCTTACCTTTAATTTAATATAGGGCACATTTTTCGATAAAATGCATATTTACTGAGATTTAGGCCAAAGACTAAAACAAGTACAAAATTTTCACTGTTTTTGCAAAAAAAAACAATGTTCCGGCCAAAATATCTGTCAGCAAACCTCAAATTCGTGTTCAGCGACCTCGAAAACATAAAGATCAAAAAGAATTAGGACCAACCTTTCCTCTAACTTTTAATTTGACTAGCCTAACTGTACCTTAACATTTTCGGTAGTTTGAGCAATCAACTAGTGCAGTTTTTTATTTAAAACCCTTAATTTCAGGTAAATAATAAATTTACTGTGTTACGTTTTACTATTAAATTTGTACGACGGTGTATCACTACTGTTTCAATTATATTTAAAATTAATAGTTTTGCTCATACAAGGGCCGCTTCAGCTGCTCGGGAGCGTCGTTGCATAGGTTTGCGGAAAATAGAATGCAGACTAGTATTAATGTTATTTGTATGAAACAACTCTTAAATGAAAGATAAACATATCATATAGGTATTAGGTAAGTTAGAAAATAGAAAGAATTTTAAGACCTTAATTAAGAAGCTAAAATCGGGTTAATCAAAATATGATCACAGGCAAACACAGATAAACTTGTCTCTTTCCATAAAAATATTTAACCTGTATATTAGAACGCTATCTACTTTCTACGAAACGCAAGTGGAGGGTTTGACAGTTAGGCGGATCAGTTGAAAGAAAACCCGTTGTTACGTGCACGGACGGTGTCATGTGTTTCTTGGACGGACGAAATTAGCCTTCTCTGCGGTGACCACTGAGGTGGATCCTTATAACTATTTAATTCGTCGGTGTGTTCTATTTTTCACGTCTGTTTTCTGGACTTAGTAAAGAAGACCTATTTCAGTTTGTTTTGAAACGCGTCGAAACAAAGCTTCGTAAAGAAAACTTTGTAATCGATCATCTTCTGGACTTTTTTTGACGATTAAAGGCAGATCAGACCGTTCTTGAGATTTCTACGTTCTTTATCATTCACTGTGATTGCAATGCAGCTAATAGAAGACAATTACAAATTATACAAACCTATTTGAAAACACAAACTATTGTGAATATGCAACGATGGATATGTAAGTTACTAACGCAAAGATATGTTTACTACTTCCTATCTAATTTTTACAATATTTCTGTATAATTATTTATCCTATCTAAAAGAACTTTTAAAGAGTATCATTAGGCAGTTATTTAATTAAATCTAGACGTTTCACCTTCAAAAGGAGGTATTACATCTTGAGAGGCATACCAATTAGCACTTGAAATGGGTTTCTGGCTTGACGTTTGCTGGTAGGTTGGATTTAATTAATATCTAATAGCTGATTACGTATTAATTGAATTATCTTACTAAGCTAAGTTGGAATTGGTATGAAGTATTACCTTTTTATCTTCTCAAAAATAAATATTGAGTTTATTGGACGAACATATAATTTTTTGTTTTATCAATTACCAAGACAACCACAATCAATTCAAAATTCTTTTTACCAAAGATGTTGTATAATTTAAACTCATTAACTGAAAAATACGGATATTAGGCACTGATAAACATATTAATTCTTTTATATTACGTAAATACAGCATTTGACTAAGTGCACAAAGTAATATTTTTACCAGCCAAGCTTACACATATCATACAATACTATCTCTTACATTGTAATTGAAACTTTGACAAATTAATAAATTTAATATGAACTATTATTAACAGATTATATATCACAATCTATAAACCAGCTAACAAATAACATTTCTTCGTCTATGACGAACTATTTTCAGGCAATGAACTAGTACAGTAGAAATATCAACTAATAGAAAAACAAAAATGATTAGAAATCGGGGTTTTTAATAGCAGTATAAAAGCAGTTTACTGAAAAGTGTTCTTCTAGTTAGGCTATTATAAAGCCATGTAATATGGTGAAATATGCTTCATCTTTTTTTCAAATGTAGACTTGTTTCTTTTACTTTGTACAATAGAAGAAAATATTAGCCGATTGACAATACCCTGAAATATTTAAATATTAGTGGACTATTTATCAACATCATATAAATCAGCTAGAAAATTTCATTCTCCTTTCGTGTATGATTAATTACTTTTCAAGCAATGAACTAGTACGATAAAAACAAATTGTAAGTCCCAATTTAACCTTTTACTATTTTCAAAAAAGACGGCCAACTTAGGCTTGTAAAATACTAACAAACAGAAAAAATGAACGAAAAATGATTAGAAATCAGGTATTTTAAAATAACATTTTTAAAGATAAAGAACTGGAAAAGGCACAAAAGGAACTTATTCATCCTGTTACGAATACATTAGTGAATAAGGAAACCGTCTTGTAAAGACACGTAATAGAAATTTACATTATTGTTTGAACGTATAAAACAACATTGAATAAGATCCAAGATTATGAGACGGAGCTGGCTAACAAAGTGGGTTTTCATAGATCCTTGAATAAATCATGTCTCACATCGCATTTGCTTTAAATGCATTTCAACTTCCGAGTCCATCACAGAACTTTACTTCGTGTTAAACCACTTTAGAACACTCAGTTTACAGACTAGATCCCGTATTAGGAACAGTAGTTGAGATGCAAATGTGGATTTCAGTATTCCACAAGGATTGTTTTGTGTGCACAACTGATTTCAAGTTTGCTTAAACAGTTTCAGATTATCAAGAGGTAAACAGTCGGAACTGCTTGCGGAAACTTTCTTAAGCACCAATGATAATTGTATTTCAAACTTAAATTTTTTCCTCGCAATGCCTAAAGCTATTCTCAATGTATTTATGAGAGAGAAAAGTAATCCCTTTGTTTTATAATACAATTTACCGATCCAAAGGAAGCTCTAATGCTCAGGTTTCTCTTGTAAATACGATTTAGGGACATTTTGCATAATAAAATTGATTTCAAAAGCATACCAGCTTAGTTTGGTCACCAAACACTTTTTATGTAAAAACCTTTGTCCTAACTGACTCTTTCATTTATCACCGCAGGTCTTAAATCAATTGAGAATTAACCATAGAAGGACATTTCTGGCTAGAAATGAGGCTTTAGAAGGGATTTTTAATTCAGTTAACATACAATTCTTGCTTTATAACTTCGTCTATAGCGCTTTAACTGTAGTGTGACCTCCATCGAGGCTTTAAAGCCCTTTGTGTAGGAGAGTAAAAGCTGTAGATATATCAAAGAGAGTCTTACAAGGGAGAGCTTTAACGTAATTAAGTTTATGTCGGGGTAGAAAATTTAACAAGCCTTGGGTTTTCTCACATAAAGTTTACTATAATGCTATGCTATATAAATATAGTTGTTTAAGTTTAAGTTAAAAGCTAGAACCAATTTAGAATTATGTTAGCAATTAAAAATCAAAAATGGAAACAGATACAGACTCCTAAACATCGTAAACATTTTGCTCACAAAACTAATGAATAGTTCTACGATACCTTTTAAGCTCTCAAAAGGAAAAAAATCAACCTTATACATACTTTATGCATAGAATTAAAACCCAAAAAAGTATTGTTATTGTCCAAGCTCATTTTATTAATTTGTTATACTTATTAGCTGCTTTATACAAGTGTCGTTTAATTTGGCTTTGACTTTACATCGCTTGTTATATAGTAAGCTGATTTCGTCATATCCTGACAAGTTCTTAGCTTATTAGGAGACCAATTAACTAAAAGTCAACAATGGTTTTGACTTTATCCTCTCAAGTAACGTAGTTCAACACTCATTAAGTCTAAAATTATTACTCATTCTAGACGGTATAGTGTAGACTATACACTTATAACGGTGTATAGCGATTTGCACGGTAAAATGACATGTCCAGCTGTTTATTTTGATGTTATAATTCCTTCCTTAAAACCGTAATGAAACTTTGTGAGTCGACAGTCTACTGTAGATAGTGCTTCTCTGTTACAAAGTAGATAAGTGAACGATTGAAAACACCACTGAAAGTTACATTGATTACAAATGATTACAATCCAACAAGTAGTTTGGCTTATTTGTTTTGACTGACTCTTGATTGGAAAACAGTGAGCGATAGTGTAATCAAACTGCAGCTGTAAATTAATGTGTTGAAGTTGGTAGTTAAGCCTGACAAACTTATTTGTTTAGTTTAATTACTACACTGTTGTATTTACCTTGGTGGCGCAGACTTAACTCAATTAATAACAAATGCATTTATCCTGTGTATAAAGTTTGTTGTTGAATCTCTCGGTCGGGCAGAAATAAATGGTGTGAAGTATTATAGTGAACATGTTAACAATTATGGTATTTATAGTCTATGGATTGTTTAAGTATGCGTTACTATTATATAACAGAGTGATAATTAGCAGTCTATTTAAAAGTCAAATTAAATTTATTGTATGTTTATTGTATTATTTATTTATTTACAATTTTATTATGTTGCAATGTTAATTTTTGATATGAATTAAATCACATCTGTATTGATGTATGAACAAAATATTGTTTCTTGCATTAATTTTGGTTGGTTTCATAAAAAATAAATTTGTATTGTTTTTAAACACCAACCTAAAGACTAGTCAACATTAATTAAAACTATGTAACAATATTGTACATGATATGAACAATTGGAGTTTGAACTGAATTAATTAAGTGAACATGGTCGTCATCGTTAGGGAACGAAAAGATTCTGAAATAGCAGATCCTAAATCTTATTAGTTCCTAAATATAAACGACTCCTATAATATTTTAATTTATTATTTAGAGTCAAAGTTTAAATAAATTGTTTATTATGATTATTATTTATTATTAAAAACATTCTTTCGTCCAACATTTGAAAATATTGGTTCACATAGGTCTAAATGTAATATTTGTAAAGAACAAAAGGTAGTTTGCATTAAAGGTTATAGCCTGAATTGCATAGAATACTTTCAGATTTATGTTCACCCTACTGTTAAAAAACATGACAAGTCCGGAAAACTTACTAAAACTTTACAATAATGTGAAAATAATGCTCTTTTCAAATATATACACAACATTATGCGATGAAAAATAGTTTGTCAAAGTCCACAGTTAACAATTTTGTGTTTACAGTATAAGTTGCTTGTATGTTTTAATATTTTGATTTAATTAAACTATACTATGGTAACTTTATCTTTTTACAGGTTTGTGCCTTTAAGCCAATATATTTTATTTCAATAAACAAAACGATTGACTAAAACTAATAAACTGAAGAAATAAAATAATAATGATAACAACCTGTAGTTTTTATTTGTTAAAAGCATAAAATGATTATATGCTATTTTGTAGAGTGGTGTTTAAGACAATTGTAAGAAAGGTGAGCACTTCACCTAGCCTTAACTTGCTCAATAAACGTCTTAAAATGTAGATGTAGGCCTTAAAATGTCGGTAAAGAATCGTTTACACACGAAACCTTTTAATAATCGTCGATATTTATAATCAGCTTTTTGGCGTACCATTTTGTTAAAGTTTGTACCTTAAAACTAAGAAACCCTTACAAATCCGAGTCAACCATTTCCAGTCGGTGTTTATCAGTGTTCTCTAACTGGTATGATCTTTAATTTAATACCAATCTCTGTGCAGTCCCTTCCAACATCTTTCCATCAGAAGATTGGAAACAGCTGTTGTTGTATAATACAAGGCTGAGTTTGCACCGTTCCCTTTGAATGACCTGTAGTTACTAACTATCTTAAAGGTTGTTAATATTTTCAAGTAATAACATACCAGAAATCTACATATACGATTAAAAATATATCAAGTCATTCCAGCTCTGGTCGTATGCCCTGTATACATATAATAACCAAGCTATGTCTGTATCTATCATATGTTCCCTTGTGTTTGTTTTTCATAACCCAAGTGAATAGTTTAATTGCAGTGTTATTAAATTAATCCCGCGTAAGTTTGCAATGCAGGTAACTAATTACATTAAATAACCACTGTGTTGTAATTACGAATAGTTCTAACACAAACATGAGGAATTTCCAAGAGGTCGTACATGAATTTTACTATCAGAATATCTTACAATGCTGAAATATACAAGGCTGACGATTATGTCGGTAAATGGATACATTAGGTTCGGAAATACGTATTGAGTGGTGTGAATGTAAAACAAATTTATCTCACTAAAGGTAATGAGCCTGAATACTTCATAGATCACTTGGTGCGATATTCTGACATTCCTGCAACATAAGAAACGTGTTGCATAATAACTCACCTACAAGAATGTTAAATGCTTGAATAGAATATACGAAACTGTGGGTGGTTTTGTCAACGTGACTTTATTTGCCTTAAAGGAAGTTCTTAAGAACTCCGGTTAAAACAACTGCGTATAAACTAAAACTAGTTTTACTTGTTAAAATTAAGCAAATTAAAAATGCTTATTGAAACATTTACTAAACTAATAAATCTAGCTTATTAAATATTTAGCCATAAATTATGAGTATTCCCAGTTAAAATATAAGGGTTTAGTAAGTTTTTGTACTAAACAGCGATACGCTGGAGCTAGGTGTTTTGTTACCAACAGGCACCACATTAGGTAGACATGAAGAAATACAAATGTAGATATACAGTATAGGTTATTAAGGACTCAACAAGTGA
The DNA here is from genome assembly GCA_018831715.1 of Matsumurasca onukii. NCBI lineage: Eukaryota > Metazoa > Arthropoda > Insecta > Hemiptera > Cicadellidae > Matsumurasca > Matsumurasca onukii. The sequence goes on from CM032065.1 coordinate 23,487,670, forward strand.
CAGTGAACCCAATTCATGCAAGATGATCCAATCGTCTCTATAGTTTGTGCATACATAAAAATGCTTACAATTCTCTGTTACAGTTTGTATAAACTACGAACAATATGTATTGTATCTATTTGAATACACAGGTCGCATGTTTCTGTTCAATTGTCATGAAACTTGGTAAAACTGTTCATTTTGTATATATCTCGGTCAAATTAGTAATCAAAATCGGCTACCGGAAGTACCCTTTTGGGTCAAAAAATTGGTTAAAATGATCTAAAACAGTAAATTTCATCCGATGTAGATGAAGTTTGAAATACGTTCGACTTTCACAATATGTAATAAAACTTGCAGTAAAAGAACCCGTAAGTCTGAGGCCGAGGCCTAGGCTGTGAGCGTAGCAAACACCCTCGTAAAGCCCGTTGCAATAGATTGGCCGAATGCCAAAACGAGGCTGTGAAGGGAATAAAGAGTAACAAATTGCAAAGGAAATTCAATTTACTCATGCAAGCGGCGCTTTAGCGCTTAGCTGCGTGTCAGCCTAGTTTTTAAATTGAGAATAGAAAATCGTTGTCCAAGGTATCACAATACAAAAGCACGATCAAGGTTAGATCTAGTTGTTTTCAATCAGATGCATTCCACTTCACAGTTCACTCCATTTCAAGCCAATTAGCGCTAGAAATTGTTGTATCAAAGAGTGGTTACATTGAATTATTACTTAACAAAACAAATGAACGCATCTGGTAAATAGAAGTACAAAATTTGAAAGCTCACTATTTATTAAGCGTAAAGTTTTCGCAGTATTTGTGAACTATAAAGCCCCAGAACGTTTTTTTGCTGATGCATATTCAACTGGGTCCTTGGAAAGTTGTTTAAGGACGCAATTACGAGTAGAATAACAATGCATTGTTTATGAGTTTTAACAACCCTCACACCTTAACTTTTGAAAAAAAAATTTGAAAACCCCTTTGGGAATGAGGTATTGCAAGAAGTGCCATAAGAGAGGGGTTCATATTAAACAATTTGGGGGCTCTCCCCCTGTTTTTTTTCTTGGGTTGGTAACGTAAAGTACGTTGAGACAAACTTCAGGACCCTATAAAACATTCCCTAAAAGGGGTTTCGAAACTTTTCTTTTCAAAAGGTCAGGTACCTGGTAAATTAAACTCCCAATATATTTTAAGCCAAATCGTGAGAGATGTAGTTTAAGTGTAAATATCTTAAAGAAGTTAGAACTGTTCGTTCTGAGATGTAAACCTAATTGGGTTAACGGATTAACTATCCTTGGTCAGAGGGTTTGTAAGAAGCTGACTTTGCTAAGGTCAATTACTTCTTACGGTCTTCTAGTTCTTTAAACATACAACAGTCTAGGCTGTTTTAGTTTATCGTCTTAACTTCTGAAAATATTTATCGATGTAATTTACTACTGTACATTGTTTTACTACATAGTTATAAATTTGTTTTATTAGTGTTTATTAGAGTTACTATTTTAAAACTACGTAATATTCTTACTCATAGAGCCCTTATTTAATGTTAGTTCATTCCGTTTAAAGCTGTTTGCTACGTGAAAGAAGAGATTAATATAAGCTGTTTTAAACCCTTACCTAACAAGTAAAAACTATAAAACTTATTTCTCAGAAATCTTTTCAACTTATGAAGAGTTTCTGATCTTTTCACTAATGACTCAGTTGGTTTCTTCAAACACTTCGGAAAATGGGACGCTTATCTTTGGTTCTAGTTTAAGTTATGAACTTTTAATAAACTTACTGAACTATGCTATGTATACTTATCAAAAAGAAAGAACGAAACCGCCTATGAGTTAACCAAACCGTGTTAGGGTTTGTTCTAAAAGTGCAATAAAGCACCGTAAACAATTTTATCGATAATATTTCTACTTTTATTGAAGGAAACGTTTACTTGGGTTATCAATAAACATCTCGTTGTTTTCGATATTGTTTTTACACGTATTTACCCATTCGTAAAATGTGAAAGATTTCATCATGTCAAAGATTAAATTATTGTGAGCTATTACCAGTAAACTACATACCAATGAAACTACATACTCGTACATGTTATTGAAACTACATACCAGTATTTTACTATGGTTATTGTCTTTAAATACACGGAAGGTTTGGTACAATATTATACCATAAATTCTTCGCTGAGCTATTTCTGTTCAAAGCAACATCAAATAGTTCATCTACAGCCTGGCGCTGTGTTGGTCTAACAGTTTTCAGCCCGTTTGTGATGAAACCTTTCCAATTGCGTGCTGGTGACTCTATTGGTCCAATTTCCCAATTTCCAATCAACTATAATTGGTGTTCCAACTCTAATGTGCAGACCCACGTGAAGGCAAAAGAAGCCATCAACATAACGTTGCTACAAACTTTGTTTTTCTCGTTAGTGAAGTAATTATAAAATAAAATTATCAAATAAAAGGTGTCAAAAGAGTTTTTAACGTTGTTTGTTTATTTTTCAATCCTTGTATTTTTACTCGTTAGCATTTATTATGCTGTGTTCTTGATTGTTGAAATATGCTTCACACTCCTGCCCAAAAAGGACACAACTATAATTTAGTTCTTCCGGTTCATACCACGTCCAAACTTTATAATTAGGTTGAGATATTTCGGCCTTACTGTGGGGCGTCTTCGATTGCTGGAATTTCTTGCCTAAAATGTCTTTAGTCACTGATTGGCTAACTGGAAGAACTAGATTATAGTTGTGACACGGCTGTGAAAGTCCAAGAGTTAAGTATGAAACACAAGTTTGATTGGTTAGACAATCAAACTAAATAAAATTGAGGTCAGGTTTTTATGTAAGAAAGAATGGAAGGAAGAACTATTGGTTTAGAGAAGTAAGCTTAATTGAGTTTGTGGATAGACTTTCCGTGGTCAGGGAGTTTGTGTAAGTAGTTGACAGTGCTAAGGTTCTAGTTCTTATATTCTTCTAGTCTAAACCCCTTAAGGTAAAAGTGTGTCTCTTTATGGCCCACTTCTGTTAGAAGATGCCGCAAGGTTTGCGGGAAATAAAATGGAGACTTTAGTATTAATTTATTATCTAGGGTTTCATGTAGTTCATTTTTCAAAATGTCGTAGCCTTTATGCTATTAACGGTTAAAGTAAAAATTATAGAGTATTTTCAATACCTTATTAAAGAAACTAAAAATGGATTAATAAAACATCTAATCACAGGCAAACACAGATGAACCTTTCTTCTTTCCGCAAAGATTAATATATCCGAACTTAATCTGTATATAAGAACGCTATCTACTTTCTACGAAACCCTTGCAAGCGGAGGGTTTGACAGTTAGGACGGATCAGTTGAAAGAAAGCCCGTAGTTACGTGCACGAACGGTGTCATGTGTTCCTTGGGCGGACGAAGCAGCCTTGTTCTGCGGTGACTACGGAGGTGGAACCCTTAAGATCTATGTAATTCGTCGGTGTGTTCTATTTTTCACGTATGCTTTCTATACTTAGTAAAGAAGGTAAGAAACTATTTCAGTTTATTTTGGACAAGCGTCGAAACAAAACACCGTAAAAGAAACTTTGCAATCAATCATCTTCTAGAGGGTTCTTGACAATAAAAAGAAAAAAATTTTGAGTTATTTACTTTTTTCTATGTAAGAAAGAATGGAAGGAAGAATGGAATGGTTTAGATAAGAGCTTAATTGATTTTGTGGATAGACTTTCCGTGGTCAGGGAGTTATAAGTAGCTGTTATTGCTAAGGTTCTAGTTCTTATATTCTTCTAGCTCTAAACCTCCTAAAAGGTAAAAGGTGTGTCTTTTTGAACAATGCTACAGAATCCTTTCCACCATTCAACCTCGACCTTCAACTAGCGTTACCACAAAGTCACATAGCAAATCGTTTGTGGAGACTGGGGAATCGAACCCGCGCCATCGCAGTGAAGAGCTCCGGAGTCACGCGCGCTACCAATCCGCCACGGGTCCGCTAAATATTCAGTAAACTAGATTTCTTATTAAGCCATGGAAGATTGCACTAAACGTAATCGTAACAGTACCAACACACTTTGACTTACAAATTGTTAGTATTTTATTTGTAACAGTTTTCTATTACTAATTACACAAATGTTGTATATATGTTTTATAATACCAATCAAAATGGTAATAGGTAAAATTATGTATTACTTTATTCCATCGATACAAACGAACCTTGATGTGAATCTGTTTACATGTTGAAAGAAAGAAGTATTACAAAGTTGTCTCCAACCATATCCTAACGAGACTTATGTTGACAAAGTACGAAAGTTCTCGGTTAAAAACTTCAGTTCAGACTTATTTCTTAGGAACTTTTCCAACCAATACGAGTTGCTGCTCTTTCCACTAATGATTGAGCTGCTTTCTTTCAAACACTTTGTGGAATGAAAAGACGTTTTTATTTCATTCTACTTAAAACAAAACAAGGTCATTAATTGTACACGATAACATTTCTAATATTTCCCCACTTAATCCCTTTGAAAAAGAAAATATATTTTAAACGCTTCATGAAATGTTTTTATAGGATTCTGGAGTTTGTTTTGACATACTTTGCGCCACCCGTTCCCCACCCAAAGTCTGGGTGCCTAAAATTCTAAAATACAAACCCCCCTTTGTGGCACCTTAAAAAAGGGAATTATGAAACGTTGGTAGTTTGTTCCTTGTGCGAACTAATTTAAGCTTTCTCTAAAGCATCATATTGATAAACCTTTAAAACGAGACATTACATAACGATCGAGTTTGATGGTTATGTCTCACTAAAACAAGTTATAAGTCCTTATCAGTGAATCTTCAGATCAAGTAGCGAAATGGATTATTTTATTCGTGGCAATAATGAAGGTTAATGATGAGTTTAATCTATTTATAGTTTAATTCATTTACTGATTTGTAAGTTTTGTGTTGAGCTTAAAACTGTTTGAATTCACCAAATATCATCAGGTGTTACCAACAAAGTTTTCTAATTAGAGTCTATCTAGAGTTTTCTAGAGTAAATCTGTAACTACAAAACCAAAACATATTTTTAAAATAGCCACAGATACCAAAGCTAGAAATATACACTCTATCTATTGAAACCAGGATGAACGTGATTCATGAGGTAAAACATCCAGCTCTAAACACAAACTGCTGATAACACACTGGACAGCCATTGGACACACGTTTTATATCAGGCTCGGTTATTTGAACATAAACCACGCTTTTGCTAGCAAACATTTTATGTTTAAACATCAAGTAATGCATTTTTTAAACCCCTAATTTCAGGTTAACGATGAATTTAAATTCCAAAGTTTTACTATTGAATTCGTACGACGGTGTAACACTACTGTTACAGTTTTATTTAAATTAATTTGGCTTTTCAAAGGTCTGCCTCTGCTGCTAGGAAGAGCGTCGTTGCAGAGGTTTGCGGGAAGTAAAATGGAGACTTTAGTATTAATGCTATTTTGGCAAAAAACTCTTAAATAAAGGTCCATATTATATTATCTAGGTTTTCCTGTAGTTAATTTCTTTAAATGTCTTAGCTTTTATGCTATTAACGGAAAAAGTTAGAAAATATAGAGTTATTAATAGAGTAAAAATGGTTAGTAAAATTCTAATCACAGGCAAACACAGATAAACCTTTTCTTTCAAAAAATACCTTACTTAATCTGTATATAAGAACGCCATCTACTTTCTACGAAACCCTTGCAAGCGGAGGGTTTGACAGTTAGGACGGATCAGTTAAAAGAAAGCTCGTGCCACGTTGACGGTGTCATGTGTTCCTTGGGCGGGCGAATTCAGCCTTGCTCTGCGGTGACTACGGAGGTGGAACTTTAAGATCTATGTAATTCGTGGGTGTGTTCTATGTTTCACGTCTGTTTTCTAGACTTAGTAAAGAAAGCAAGAAACTATTTCAGTTTGTTTTGGACAAGCGTCGAAACAAAACATCGTAAAAGAAACTTTGCAATAAATTATCAATTGGAGGTTTCTTGACGATAAAAAGAAAATATTTCTTGAGTTTTGTACCTTTTCCTTCATCTAGTGTGATTTTAATTCAACGGGTAGAACTATTACAAATTATACACAATTATTTAAAAACACAACCTATTGTGATATGTAACGGTGAATAAGTTATTTAATAAGTCAATTTATATCTATGAAACTATAATATATTGCATTTCAAAATGTAATTTAATTCAAGGTAGAGAAATTCATTGTCACAATACTAGATTAGCTAATTCCTTTAGAACAAACCAACACAGATTAAACATTTATTCCCAGCTACCTTCACAGGCGGGTGTAACATTATTTAACAAACTCCCGAACAGTCTGAAAAATTACGAAAATTTTAAAGCATTTAAAACTAATTTAAAACACTTTCTAATTTCAAAAACATTTTATAGTGTTGATGATTTTCTGACTGGTAATTGGATTACTCATTAGGTATTCTGTTTATTTCTTGTTACTGATGGCTGATTTGTTTCTAAATTTCAAAAATGAATTACAAACATAATTTTAATTTAATTTAGATATAATTATTTTCAACGTATTTTTGTTTTTATTGTTGTACCAAAACAAAACATTTTGTATGGTTAAATAAATAAATAAATAAATAAGTATTTACACAAAATATGTTTATGTTTACTACCTAACGTTTACAATATTACTGTTTAATTTATCAATATAAAGTGAGCTTTTAAAGAATTTCAGTACGCAATTATTTAATTAAATCTAGACGTTTCACCTTCAAAAAGAGGTATTACATCTTGAGAGGCATACCAATTTGCACTTGAAATGGGTTTCTGGCTTGACGTTTGCAGGTAGGTTGTATTTTATTCATATCTAATAGCTGATTACGTATTAATTCAATTATTATCTTACTGCTAAGTGGTGGAATTGGTATAAAGTATCAGCTTGTATCTTTAAAAATAAATATTTAGTTTATTGGACAAACTTCGTATGTATATAAGTTTTTGTGTTTTTCATCAATCACCAGTACAACAACAATCAATTCAAAATTCTTTTTACCAAAGAGGTTGTATAATTTTACTCATTAACTAAATAAATACGGATATTAGGCACTGATACACTTGTTAATTCTTTTATATTCTATTACTTTGTGTAAATAAAGCATTTGACTAAATGCACAAAGTAATAGTTTAACCTGTTTACAAGCCTATACATATCATATAATACTACTCGTACCTCTTACATTGTAATGAAAACTTTGAGAAATAAATAAATCTAATATGAACATTAACTAGTAGACTAGGTATCAACATCCTATAAATCAGCTAACAAATAACATTCTTCTTTCGTGTATGACGATTTTTTTCAAGCAATGAACTCCGCAATAAAAGTCTTTAATGCCCTGCCTAAAGACATCCAAAACTGGACAATGTGGCCTTCAGGACACGCATTAAGAGATTGCTAATAAAAGGCCCTTTATGCACTCCAGGAACTCAAAGATGAGCCACTCAGTGATCCCGGATAGCTTGCTCGTGGATGTAAATAGTAGATTTAAATATTTATTTTATTATTTTAACGCAATCAATCCGATTTGTCGGTCAAAGATGAAGACTTCAAGTATAAGTAAGTATTACAAGAACTAGTACAATAAAGAAAAACTTATAGAAAAGCACAAATGATTGGAAATCAGGTTTTTTTAATTGCAGTTATAAAAGATGAATAAATGGCAAAGACACAAAAGAAACTTATTCACCCTGTTACGAATACATTAGTGAATAAGGGAACCGTCATGTAAAGACACGTAATAGAAGTTTACATAATTATTTAAGTTCATATGAAAGTATAAACCTACATTGAATAAGATCCAAGATTATGAGACGGAGCTGGCTAAGCAAAGTGGGTTTTCATAGATCCTTGAATAAATCATGTCTCATATCGCATTTGCTTTAAATGCATTTCAACTTCTCCGAGTCCATCACAGAACTTTACTTCGTGTTAAACCACTTTAGAACACTCAGTGTACACAAACTGTATCCCGTATTAGGAACAGTAGTTGAGATGCAAATGTGGATTTCAGTATTCCACAAGGGATTGTTTTGTGTGCACAACTGATTTCAAGTTTGCTTAAACAGTTTCAGATTATCAAGAGGTAAACAGTCGGAACTGCTTGCGGAAACCTTCTTTAAGCACCAATGATAATTGTATTTCAAACTTAAATTGTTTCTCTCGCAAAGCCTAAAGCTATTGTCAACGTTTTTATGAGAGAGAAAAGTAATTCTTTTTTTTTACTGTAAAATTTACCGATCCACAGGGAGCTTTAATGCGTATGTTTCTCTTCTAAATGCAATTTAGGGGCATTTTGCATAGTAAAATTGATTTCAAAAGTATACTACAGCTTAATTTGGTCACTCAAACGATTTCTTGTAAAACCTTTGTGTTAACTGTTTTTTTTCATCCATCAACGCAGATCCTAAATTAATAGAGAATTTAGCACAGAAGGACATTTCTTGTTTGAAATAAGGCTTTAGTGGGGGTTTATACATCACGTAACATACGGTTCTTGCTTCATAACTACGTCTGTAGAGTACGACTTTAACGTGTAGTGTGACCTCTGACAAGGCTTTTAAGCCCTTTGTGTAGGAGAGTAAAAGCTGTAGATATATCAAAGAGAGTCTTAGAGAGGAGAGCTTTAACGTAATTAAGTTTATGCTGGGGCATAAAATCTGTCAAGCCTAGCGTTTTCTCACAGAAAATTGACTATAATACTTTATAGACAATTGTTGTTTGAGTTAAAAACTAGAACCGATTTATAATTTAAAAGTCAGAAATGGAAACAGATACAGATTCTTAAACATCGTAAACCTTTTGCTCACTAAATTAATGAAAAGGTCCACAATACTTTTTAAGCTCTCAAAAAGAAAACAATCATCCTTATACAAACTTTATACATAGAAGTAAAAGCCAAGAAAGTACTTGTTGTTGTCCAAGCTCATTTTATTTATTTGTTGAACTTATTGGCTGTTTATACAAGTGTTGTTTAGCTTGGCCTTGACTTAACATAGTTTTTTATATGGTAAGCTGTAATTGTCAATTTCTTAGC
>CM032065.1:23496788-23735272 GCA_018831715.1 Matsumurasca onukii
AACATACAATAATGTATTTATTACACTACAGTAGTACATTACAGCAGTTCTCATTTCATGGTAACCAATATAGTAAATATTAATTGTACATATTAGGAGAATACCACCATAGGCGAACACTATTTGCAATATTGTGGACTAAAATTTGGGTGTTGTTACAATCTTTTTTTCACTTAAAAAAAATACTGGAGTCGGTGCTACTGAAGCAATATTATCAAATAAACAGCACCGACTCAATATTTTTAGAATGAAAAAGATTGTAACAACACCTAAATTTTAGTCAAAATATTGCAAATAGTGTTCGCCTATGGTGGTATTCTAATATGTATTAGCAAATTAATATTGGTTACCATGAAATGAGAACTGCTGTAATGTACTACTGTAGTGTAATAAATACATTATTGTATGTTCGCATAAAACATCAGAAACTCATTTATTATTAATGTAGCATGTTAAGCAATACAAATTAAATTACCAAATTATTTCAACACTTACTTTACTGTAGGTTTGTTTTTGAATCGGTTAAATTTTTTTGTTAAAGTTTTATTTCACAATTTTTTGAGTATTAATTTTTTCAAAATGTATTTGAAGTCAGTTTATTTATTTTGTTTGCTAAAGTCTCTAATCAGACAAATTTATAATTTTCAGATTGTTGTACCTAAATACAGTAACGTTAAAAAAACCTGTTTCGTCTTTTGGAAGCCGATGAATGAGTTTGTAGTTGTACTTTGTGTAATGAAATCATATTATCTTAAACTAAGTAATTGAGTCGTAAGACCTTCAGAAAGCTTTAAGTTAGTTTGGGAGAGAGGCAGTCCTCTAATCGGACCCTAGGTTTGAATTTCTCCTTCATCCTCGGTATCTATCACAATACTGCACGATTGATATTTCAAAACTGCATATTATGGCTTGGTACATTCTCTTATGTCTTATGGGTATGTTTTGGGGTTGTTGTGGTGCATAACGAAATCTGCAATAAGAATAGTTTATCATCTAGGTTACAAGATTCTTGCAAAATGCTTTTGAAACCCTTAAATTTTGACCTTACAAATCCTGTACATTTATGAAACAATGTATTGTCTTTCTAAATGTCATATGGTTCAAGGTAAGAGAAATTCATTTCCATGAGAAAGATTAAAACTCCTTCCGCATAAACCAACACAGATCTAAATTATATTCCTGCTACCTACAGGCGGGTGCCATGCTATTTAACAAACTCCCAATTAAAATACAAAATTATGAAAATTTCAACATGTTTAAAACAAAATTAAAACTTTCTCCTTTCAAAAGTGTTTTATAGCGTAGAGATTTATTAATGGTTCCTGGAAAAAAAATTAGCTTTACTTCTTATTGATTGACTAACGTATCTTTACTGGTGGCTCCTTATTTTTTAGTTCAAAATTTTTATATAGTTTAAAACCAAATACAAACGTTGTTTACCTGAAACAAAGTTTTTTTGTAAAAGGTTTAATAAATAATAATAAATAATAATAATAATAATAAAAAATAATAATAATATAATCACTTATTTGACGTGATTTTTCTTCAGTACAAACTGAAGTAAATGTACTGAGTATAGCTGTGAGTACAGCTCTTCTAGGTAGACAATCAGAGTCAGACCGCTGCACTCATGTCACAAATCTGCCGCACGGGAGTGAGGAGAATAGCCTGTATCAGGGTAACGCTTCGTCCCTGACCTCGAGGCCTTTGCATATGGTAACAATGCAGAACATAGACCGTTTGCTTTTCCATGGCTTCGCTCGCGATAGTGTTTTGGTCAAACGGGTATGGGTCATCAGAGTGACGATTTGACAAGCCTTCGGTTATTTGCTAATAATAATCTCGCAAAAGTAGTTGTTCTCTTCTAAAGATGTAGTTTCGGTGCTTGGTCAAGCTAAAAGACTAGGTGGTTCGCCCACTCGCGTTGACGCTTCGTCGTTGTTGCCTTTTGTTTGCTTATTCCCAGTTCACAAGATCATGTACAGTTAGGTTTCGGCCCGTATCCTTATGACTTGATAGGTTGCTATTTTTTGCAAGTTTGCTGTATTAGGAGTGGTTTAAATTTCTCTTGCTAACGCGCCTTTAGCCTCGCAAATTAGTACCGGGTTTTTCTAATTGTCACTTTTGTGTTTTCTAACTTTCCGGCTTTGCTTTAACTTAAAACTTTTAAACTACTGTATGTAGAGCGAGCTGATTTCTGAACATTTTATAAGTTGAATCTTTTTGTACAGCTATGTACATATTTAATCATGTTGAAATTAACGCAAATGCTTTAAATGTACGAGTAGTTCACGCTTACCCTCAAAATGTCTGATTGTTTCGAATTTTCTCCAAAAAATATACGTATTTTAAACGTATCAGGGGTACAATTGTGGAGTAAGTTATGTTCTGGACAGAACGGTACCATTATCATATACTTCAATCACATCAAAATGAAAACATCATCAGCTTAAAATACGGTAACAAAACCGTATTTGCGTAGAATGTATCAGAAGATTTTTATAAGTTTTACAGTACTTAAAACACTTTATGGAAACCATTTTGTAGAAAGTTTGATTTTAATTAGTCTTGTACATTTACCATTTTATAGCCTTGCCGAAGTGATACCTATATACTATAAAGTACACGTTTCAGCATGACATTTTGGACATTTTATTCTTGTTTACAGAATCTATAAAGGGTTTCAAAGCTTGTAAAATATGTTTTGTTGAAAGACTTAGCTATGCACAGAATCTTATCATTACCGGGTTTATTATATTAAAAATTAAGTGTCTGTGGCTATCAAACTTATATGGTGCTAAAAATTACGTGTTTTTTAGCGAGAAGGAGGCCATAGCTCGGTAAATATGAGTATAATCACATTAAAAATATATATTTTCTTAAAGACAATTAAATTTTACCCTCACTTGGTCCTTCAAAACTTTGATCAGATGTTTAGTTCGGTATTTATAGCTCTATAAATACAAACAAAGAAATGTTTTAGAGTATTTTTAGACGAAAATAGCAGTTTATTTCAGCAACACTCAAATATTTGAAGATTTTAAGGCTACTTTCTTGTTGAAAATTTAATTTTACATCGAAATAGTGTTATTGAAGCCTTATTTTAGTTCAAAATAGTGTTTTTACACGCAAAAATACGCATCAAGTGCACGGGTTTTGAGATTTTTTGAGGTTTTGACCTTTTTATATAGAGAATATTAGTCCGATCAAAACTATATTTAAATGAAATCACTATAGAGTTAAGATCTAATAATCAACGCAAACTGGGTGTAAAATGATGGCCGCGTTCAAAAGTTATTCGTGATTAGGCATAAAAAACAATAAAAATTACGTGTTTTTGAGCGAGAAGGAGGTCATAGCTCGGTAAATATGAATATAATCATAACAAATATATATATTTTCTTAAAGACAATTTAATTTGACCCTCACGTGGTTCCTTCAAATTTTTGATCAAGTGTATAGTTTGGCGTCTTTAACTCTGTAAATACGAACAAAGACATTCTTTCGAGTATTTTTAGACGAAAATATCTGTTTATCTCAACAATACCCAGGTTTTAGAAGAATTTAAGGCTACTACCTTGTTGCAAATTTAATTCTACATGGAAATAGTGCTATAGAAATCCATTTCCGGTTCGTAATAGTGTTTTTACCAAGCAAAATACGCAACAAGTACACGGGATTTTGATATTTTTTTGAGGGTTTTTACTTTTTTTATATAGAAATATAAGTCCGATCTAAAAGATATTTAAATGGGACCACTATGGGGTATAGCCCTACCAAACAAAACAAACCGCATCAAAATCGGTGCTTTCATTCCAGAGAAATCCGTGGACAGACATAGATTAAAAAAATCTCACTTTGACTTGAGTAACCTCCTCCTTTTTGAAGTCGGTTAAAAAGGGGTAAATTAAAACTAACCCGATTAGATTGATAGTGTTTTTGCTAAATCTTGTTGTTTAAGTGACAAGACATTAGTTTTGTTTTACGAAACTGTCCTTGCTAGAAACTACCAGTAAAACAAACTGCTTTGTATATCGTGCGGGAAGTTCTAAATAGCTTCCTAAACCACAAATTGTAGTTGTTAGCAAATTGCATTAGCTTTTATAGCTACTCTGAATACATTGTCAACTAAACAGGGTAGGTGGTTTCACACTATAGTGGAAAACCAAAGTGTTTTAGTTTTAAATATTGCTAATACGAACAGCTGTCGTTAGAAATTAACAACTTTACTATCAAAATTATGTATTAAAACCTTTCTAAATTAAGGTTTGGGAGTTTGCGGATAGCTTATATTATAATAATTAAAGGTTCACCTCGAGTACTAATTATTAAAATACCACAAACGCAAAAACATAATAAAGTCCAACAACTGTCAAATGGGACCACTTCAGGATGACTTATAATTTTTTTTACGATTTTATAATGAATTTTTCTTTCAAAATACAGTTGTACTGACCAATTACATTTTACAAAGTCGTGAGGTTTCTATAAAATATGATTATTTAAAGTTTAAAAGGCCACTCACCATATTATGGAAAAGTACGCCCGTTGCACATTGCACACTTTAAGAATGTAGATTTAATCTCAAATATGAGATGTGCTACATTAAAATGACTTAAAAGTTACTTTTGTTTTACGTGATGAGGCAAGCCTGAAGATGAAAACGTTGTTTTTGAAATAACTGTGCAATAGACGTAAGCCTATTTTCCCATGTATTTTCAGTTATGAAACTTTAAAATATATCCACACAAGTTGCCAACATTGTCCACTTAGAAGAACTCGTGACCTATTGTCGGTAGCCAAACTGTCACTAAGACCTTTTGTCAAACGCGAGGATTATATCTCTCTATGCTTGACTTACTTGTCGCTAAACAAGACAGACATTTTACTTGATTTAATTCCTTGCCTCCAAAACGACTCGCCAGCAGACCTGGTTGGCAACCGGAGCTTTAGATCTACCAATGTCTTTCCCACTTTAAAGCTTCTTCCCTTTCTTATTCATCCTATTCTCGTTCGACCTCCTTCTACTTCCTTAGGGATTCTAGTCCAAAGCCACTCTTTCAACAGATTTTTTCTTCTTCTTAAAGTGTGTCCAGTAAAATTCCATTTCCATTGCTTTTCTTTCTTCTTCGCTCTTTCCCATAAAGTTTCATTGTACACGACTTTACGCCAGAAAATGTTGAGTATCTATTCACAAAGACTTGTAGTTTTCTTGTAATGGACTGGATCACTTTCCATGTCTCGTCCACAGAGGAGTACTGACTTCACGCGTTGCTGTTGTCATTACCCTTTATTCTATTGTTCAATGCTGAAAGATATATCCAGACACCTTTGGCAACTGAACGTCCCCTTACATTCAACTCACCTTGAGCGTAGACTCTCCGAGTTTTGTTGATGAAGAACTTGCCACTGGAGGATCGTCTGTGTCCACCCCGGACCCGTCAGTGAGTAGACGATATCCCGCGGTCTGTCGCGGTCTGCGTCCGTAATGTTCACCTGCGAGTCATCATCAAGTGGTAGTAAAATTTACAGTTTTATTTTTATTCTATTAAAATGATTTTATTTTTGAATTTCCTACACTTCCTATACAATGTACGTTTTACATTTCATACAATTGTATTTTACTCTTTGTTGTCTATACAACTCAAGATGTCTAACCATAGTGTAGACGAAACGTGTTGTTTCTATTTTATATAATAAAATATTTTCTCAGTGATTCATCCGAAAAAACTTTCATTTTGTCTTGAAACTTCTTTAGTAATAAATGATCATACAAGTTAAATGTACTATATACTGAACTAATAATTTGAACATGGCCTCAGAAATAATAGCGTAGAGAAACAATGCTGGCTAAAAACTAATAATAAACAAATATCGTATGTTTTAACTGACAGTAACAATCAGTTAATAAGATATAAAGAATCAGTTTTACCACATTATAATTAGAAACTTCGATATTAAAAGAGCGACATGAAAGTACGATATTTCGCCGCAGATCTGTAATTACAAAACCTTTTTTCTGGGAAAAATGAAGGATATACTATGATTTACAAAGATAACAATAACTATTGAAGCCTATGTTTATTTGACTGTCTTTCCATCTGTAGAACAATATCTATTATATAAAAATATCACACAAAATCATGAAACACGTCTACCAAACCGATTTTCTTTCGTTAACTGTACACGTAGCTGAGTTGTAATTAGTTTGCTACTAAGCGTTCTTTGAAGCCAACCATGACTTATTAAAAAGACGTTTTTATGAAGAAAATACTATACCTTAGTTCACTATATCTCAGACTTTAGTTACGTATTATATTAACATTTAAAACATAACGTACTAGTTCGTATGCCAAAAGCTTTCTCCACTGATTACTCATATAGTAATGTAATGTTTTTCACGGGTACGAATAATAAGGCGTCAGTCTTTGTTAACCTATTTATTTACAGTCTAGTATAATTACACTATTAAACGCAATTAATAATTCACTTAATGGCTACAAACTATTACACTTTGTACAGTTTCTTATTACATTACACTTCACAGTCAATTTTGCACTCCGGCGCGAAGCCGTTCACTCACGTGTCACTGTAGCACTCTTCAGTCGGAATCCTTTGAAGATCACTCGCAGCCGACGTTCACCCGCGGGCACAATGAAGATTACTAACACCGAGTCACTGACACTGTTCTCACTTGGGTTGTGACCCTGTATGTTTACACAGCACTTACACTTTCACGGGGTACGCGGCCCCTATTACACAGACTTGCTATGACTGAACTGAACTGCTGGCAAGCGCGTGTTTTATATCACCGTGGGCTTCTGGATGCATCTCCAAAGGCCTCAGGCACGTGACTGGGCTTTCAGCCAATAGGATTGAAGTCGAAACTTCCGTGGTTATGGCGCGTGCACTCAACCGTAACTAACATCGAAGGCAATATATCTGTCAGTCAATTCGGTCTCCGAGTTCACGCAGGTTCATTGTAGCGGCCGGCACCGTCTCGGGGCAGGCCCTCGTCCATTTCAATACTCTATTAAAAATAAATATTTGTTATGTACTTTGAAAATTGCGTTGTTAAAATTTGACCCGTAAATTGTATTTTAAAACGGACGGTTTTTAACTTGGTGACTGTAAAGAACGAACAATGCAATCAAACTTGTGGTTTCCTAGAATAGCGGTGAACGCTTTTAACAGGCTCTTCTTTTTACACCGTTCTTTGTCTCTAACGCAATAATACACGGAAGCGGCCACTGTTCACTAGAAAAGCACTATCATATGATTACGATGAAAAGAAAAGTTCGCCGTCATATTAATGCCATAAAGTAACGCTCGCCGCTTCCTAGAGAATCAAAGTTTAAGGACTAGTAAATTGTGCTTCAACTACCTGCTAAACTATCTGAAGAGAGACAGTAAGACTTGTAAAATAAATAAACAGTCCTTGTTTTAAAATAAATAAATACTTGTATGCGGTATGTTTTGTCCTCGAAATGAAGCAAACCATAGCTTTCTTGATCTATGTAAAAGCGCGATTTATCCACACAGTTGGTGAATTTATTGAGCAATAATTCCACAAAACAGATACATTTCCCGCTCTGCTAGAGTTGTTTACTTAATCTGATTGTCGTGACACTCAAACAAACAGCTTGTGAATGTTACAGTACGGCCTACTATTTATTTATATTATCTTTCCAAAAATTTAGCAAGTCCGTTATACTGTGAAAATAAAATGTTAACTGCACAGCGATACTACTGCAGCAATTATAATTTTGGGTCACAGTTAAAATGTATTGAGAATTGCCAGTATTGAGTATGATATAAACAACTGAACAGTACCTTTCCACACACAGACGAGATGAAGATTTCTGACACTGTTCTCGCACTAGGGATGTGACCCTGTATGTTCACACAGCACTCACACTTTCACAAGGGTACGCGGCCTATTACACAGACTTGCTCTGGACTGAACTGAACTGATGCTCGCGGCTTTTAAGCTATCTTTCATATTTATCACCGTGGAAACTTCTGGAGGCTTCTTTAGGGTCT
This sequence comes from Matsumurasca onukii, assembly GCA_018831715.1. Lineage (NCBI taxonomy): Eukaryota > Metazoa > Arthropoda > Insecta > Hemiptera > Cicadellidae > Matsumurasca > Matsumurasca onukii. Next base: position 23,504,832 of record CM032065.1, read on the forward strand.
CGAATACCACTTGTCTAGGCTTTCAGCCAATAGGATTGAAGTCGAGAATCTTCCATAGTTATGGCGCGTGCACTCAACCGTAACTAACATCGAAGGCAATATATCTGTCAGTCAATTGGGTCTCCTTCACGCAGGTTCATTGTAGCGGCCATTCCCATTGTCTCGGGGCTAGGCCCTCTCGTCCACCACAGTAATACCCAAAACTATTTTGTATATTTCATAACTATTCTATTTGAAGTGGAGACAAATTTTGTAGATTTCTATAATCGGAATGTGTTTCATGAAAGGCAGGCCTCTAAGGCAGCTTTAAGAGGGGGTCGGATAGAGTCCGAGCGGCGTTTCGACGAGATAGGGAATTCAATTTAGCATGGGGAAGTGTTTCTATCCTATGGTTTGAGTAGGTTTATGTACTGAAATGTATTTCGTAAAAAAAAACGTATTTCATGAAACTATTCAAACCGGCTATTGATCTCTATATACATAACAGCCAAAAAAATCGGACGGGAAATTTAAAATAATAATTACTGATTTCCGTTTTAAAGACTAAAAATTAAAAGCTATCAAATGTATAACTTGTGTGGTACGATAACCTATTGGTTCTAGGTACCTGCAGAATTTTCTTGGGTTGGGTGACATGATCCTCCTCAGGATGGGTGGTTGTGTAGTCGGCTTCTCAAACACAGGAGGGTGATCATTGACGTCCAACACGGTCAGCCCAGTTGGTGAAACTCACCCGTTCACAGACACTCGGTGTGCATACACACACTCTTTTGTTAGCCTGAGTACAGAAATAGTAATAATCTACAGATGTCCATTATTCATGGCCAAGAAAATGTGAGTTCAGCTCATGAATAAGCCAGTTGTTAACCTTCCCTACTGTGCACCTGCATCACCCTTGCGATATAGCAACCACTGTTGAAGAAGGATTAGGATAGCTAGAACAACGACAAAGCTTCAGAGCCATAAGCTGCAACCCTGTAAACTTTGGTTTAAATTGCGTTAAATGTTTTTGCGATTTCGTTGAGCCAAATTTCCGTTTTGTAATTTAAAAAACTATGACATGTATCCAAAAACTGAGGAAACGCTGTATTTTCATTTCTTTTTACAATTCAACTAAAAGAAGTTTTAAAAAAGTAGTCACTGGAATCACTGACGCATATTAACATATTTTAAATAAAACTTATTTTTAAAATTATATGATGAAAACTAAGCATAAAGTGTCTCGAAAATGCATGTTGAAAATTATTGCTCACATGGTAAAAAAACAAAATGGTATGATACTACTGTCCACTCTTAAGGGAGAGTATTTCAATTTCACCAGTCCAGGATCTGTGGGTTTGGTTTTTGGACATTCATTGGAACAAGTAAATGGAGATACTGAATTGCAATGTGCATGACATTTGTCCCTTATTTGTGATGTTACTAACTCATTCTCAAACACCCCCTCCGTATCTTATAGAAAGTGTCAAAAAATATGTGAAGTTTGTTATGAAACCAGATGATGGTACTTTTTCGAAAATAATTGCAGAGCACGTCTTCGAGCAGCCAACAATGGTTAACTAGCCTATACAAATAGCGGAACAATAGCTAAACATTCAAAACACGCAACGGGTCATGTTTCATTATAGGCACGCTGAATTTGAAGCCATTGTTATGAACAATGTGATTGTTGTACGATATCTATTTTCAAGTTGTACAGCTGGAAACACTGTAAGTTTACCTGGAAGATTTGTGAAGAGACGAAATTGTATCAAATAGCACGCGTTAAATCTTTCGTATTTTCTCTTTATGCGTGGCCCTGATTACTAGCTATTATGTTTAATTTAGTTTTTGTTAATTTCAAAGTGTAAAGGTTGTTAAGGTATATGTAACCTAGTGTTTTTTTGTGACTTATTTATTTCTACTTGATGTTTTGTAAGGATTGAATGTGAAATATTCGAGGTACTAGAGATGAGAGAAATGATAATGTGACCAGAAAGGTTGAGACGATAAATCATTAATAATGTGAGTGGAGAAAGAGGTTGAGAGGCTAGAACTTTGCAAGTATAGAAATCAAAACACACTTGTACAATAGTTGGAAGAACGATGTTTATTACTTTTTGAATTAACCTAAGTTGTAAACAATACAGCTGTTAATATTTACTGTAGTAAATCACAGATTAGGCAGAATACATGTAACAATACTGTAAACGGAGAAACATTTTTAGATATCAAAGCTTATGTTATCTTATGTGAGTCTCAGAGCCACTGACGCACGTAAGTTTGTCCGGTCTCATCGCTCAATTTGGTTAAATGTAAGCATTGACACCGGACGAACTTGAGCATGTCGAGCCGAGGAAGAGACACATGGCAAGAGATGCATGTGCTGGGCTGGCGCAACTATGTGGATTTTCCTGCTTCATGTGGCACCTATGCCCCATCTACTTACTATAACTTATCTTCGATTATATCAAACGAACTCATTGAAGGTTTACATAACTCTTATTAAGTATATTTAATATTGTATGGTTTATTTCTAACAGAGTATAATCTTACGTACCGTTGATTTTTAAGTTCACTGATACATATATAGAATTAAATGTAATTGTATCATATCTTGAACTAATATTGTATCAATTATTGATTGGATAATTGTTTGAAAACCATAAATAATAAACACATGATATCATATATTATATTACTTTTAGTTAATTTATAACAAGATGTGTCAAAGATAATTATTTTTTCTTCTATGCGATGTATATTTAGCTAAACGGGATAAAATGACCCGACCACTCTACCATTAATCACTGAGTAATCCTTTGTGGAAAGCTCAGCCATATTGCATAATCTTGTGGTCTTTAGCCAGCACACCCACTGAGAGTAATGGTTAAAGCTTTCATCCCGTCAGTTTCCTTGTTCACGTAGTTGCATGACAGTCTGTAGTTTGAAGATGCTTTCATAAGAGTTTAGGTTGAGAACAAACTTTTTTATATGGCTTATTTGGATAGGTTAGATGTAAGACAGACTTGCTTAACTCACCTCGTTTGAATACAATATACAGGGTGATTTTAAATGCCCCCTCCTCACCTTTAACTTTCGAAAAGAAATATTTTTAAACTCTTTGATAATGTTTTATAAGATTCGAACTTGTTTTTGACGTACTTTAAATTTCACTAAAATTGAAAGCCCCGAAGGTTTAAATACACACCTTCCATTGTGGCATTTCAAAAGAATGGAAATTCAACGATGCAAAGGAAGTTATTTTATCTCTACTTGTGTTTGTAATATTAATTTAAATATTACACTAAATCAGGTTTAAAATGCCAAACTTACATACAACTTATTTGAATAACAATACTTTCTTTTTAAAACTCTATGGCATTATGTAATAGAGTTGTGATTTTTCCCTCAAAGATTTTGAAGAATATTTTGTCAATAAAAATAAATTAATTGTGTGTGAAATGTGGATTTTTAAACCTGATTTTATGTCATCTTTAAAATCGTATAACAAAGAAACTTGTCGAGATAACAGATTTTCTTTGCTCTTTTAATATGTATAAACTTTCCCTTTTATATGCCACAAGGGGTTTGTATTTTTAAAGTTGTCAGGGTTTATTCACTTTTTGGGGTAAGACGGAAGGTAATACAAACCAACTTTGAAATCCTGTAAAAACATTCTCTAAAGGGTTCTAAAAAATATTCCCTTTTTGAAAATAGGTGGGGGAGATTAAACCACCCTGTAGTTTCATTTCATAGTTGGTTATGTTGTAACATGTGTACATGTGATATTTATGTTATTTTATATGACTGTAATCTATAGTTTTGTTAGTGTAGTTGGAACTAAATTAAGTGTATGTGACACCAGTTGTTGGAAAAACTAGTTAAGTAATGTAAATAAGCAAAATAATGTTTTTTGATTTATTAATTTATGACAGATTAAAAAAAACAACTTTTTGTATTTGAGTACGAGCATAATTCATTAAAGGTCTAATGCCGCTAGAGGAAGACAGAACCACACTTTTTGTCAAACAAAACTCACTCAAAGGCAAAAGGGTTTGATGTTTTAGAGTTTAAATGTTATAAGTTATGCTATTCAAGTTACAGCGAACCTTTTCAGGTTAGGGTGGTGGCTATTCATTTGACGTGTGACTCAACATTGGCCTTTCAAAAAACGCGTACCTTTACGTTATTCAAAGGTTCAAGTTAAATATTAGTTTGACAGACTCAATAAGTACGCGTATATGAAATGTATCAAACCTGGCTTTATAAGAATACTTACAATCCCAACCGTCACCATTTTGCCCATATCCAATTTGTTGACAACGTTCTTGGTGATTTGCTCCTCTAAGTGAGGTCTTGATGGTTATTACTCAACCATAATATTTTACTTAAGATAAGAATAACGTCTTTCTTCAGTGGCTAGTCCCCAAAAAAATTGCAAACATCAGAGAATAGTGATAAGTACATAACTACCCAGTTCAAACTTTTGTCTACGCCCAAACAGTCATGCACATTGTAGAAGAATGAAAGTTTAAAGCATAAAACATGTTAACCATGTTGTGTTGAAACCCAATGCACAAATACATAGAGAAAATTCAAACTACATCGGTTTTCCTAGAAGCCAATCCATCACAATAGTTGCTAGGAGATTAAATCTTGATACAGGCTAAACATAAGACGTTCATTAGGTATTCCTGAAACAGCAAACCTGATGTATACAAGTATTATTACAGCTTACAGACTGTGAAAGCGGATTTAGGGATCTCACTCCACAACTACTCAGCATTGCTGCTTTTCCTCATTGCGACTTAGTTGCTAGAAACCAACCGTATTTAAAATAAATCGTTGTATGGAATTATATAATTTTCTGTTTTGTACAAAACGTACCTTTTTCTTAGTCTCGTAGTCCAGAGGGTGGGTGAGAGATATTTCCCCGGTGTGTGAGTCGATTTCGAAAATATCACCTGTGTTGCCTCCAATGATTTCATACTTCACATTCGACACTGCAATTCGTAACGCTTCGTCAATAAATTTAAAAATGTCATTTTTATTAATAACCTTATCAAAAAATTACAATTTACAACACAAGTTTGAACGTTAAACTATAACGATCTATTTCAAAAACAATGGTTAAGTATTGAATACTGTACCACACTTTATTTTTAATCAAAACTTCAAAATGAAGAGCAAAGTTGTTGGTATTTTGTAAAGCAAAGAAACAATAGATAAAAGTAACTATACTCGTATCACTAAACTCTTTGCATACGTCAAGAGGCGTTTGGAGTCAAGATTACAGATTTTAGTATTCCAAAAATCCAAAATTCACAGATTTGTTAATCTGAATTGAATGAAGAAGTGATGAAGGATGTTAAGGTTAGTTTGGAAAATACCCCTAGAAAATCTTAAGAAATTTGAAGTAGCAAAAGGAAACAGCCTACTCACACCTGAAAAATTGATTTCAAACGCCTGTTGACACAAAGAAAACAATCTTGTTCTTATAAATTCTTATTCAAATTAGGAAATAAAAACCACGATACTTATGCAATACTACATACCAGCTGATAAATATTGAAGTAGGAACCCAATGTTACAAATTTATGAAAATATATTGCCCGTAAAGCATGATTTACTCAAGTTTAAAAATTGGGTTGCGTTAAAAGAAACACTCTGTATAATGGTACGTTGTACTCTTAAGTCTGAAATATTGAATGTTTGAAGTGTCTAACCTTTGTTTTGGTTTTCAGCAGCTACAGTGACAAAGGGCTGGTGTAGAGGTTCACTCTCCTTGACTTCAACTTGGTAAAGTGACTTCTCAAAGTAAGGGACTTCCTCAGAGTCAGAACTGCCGGACTTAAGAAACTTGCTCACTGCAACACAACACAAACACAAGGTTTTCATTTGGTCAAAGCTCTTTGTAAGGCGTCATTGAGAAATTTGTACACTTTACTTTGATAAACGCGTATAAAATTCGAGGGAAAAGTTTTTTTGGGGATGGAAGATGATTTAAGGTTTGGGTTGAGACAGAGTTTGTGATTGAGGTGCTGAAGTAAATAAACTAAGGGAAATAAACTAAGGGAATAAACTATAAACAACAACCAAGGGGGTAATAACGAAAAAATAGTATTTAACTTGTAACATCTTGAATACTTTTACGTGATGTAGGATGGCATAAATACAATATCGCTGGAGATGACAAAATTCCAAAATGTAAGGGGTAATTTTGAGTGAATTTCTAAAAAATTCAATAATAAAATAGTCAGGATTTGTTCCTATGTACTATTGCAATGAACAAAACAATAAGGTAGGCCTTCGTAAAAAGTGTTGAAATCTGTTTGAGTTTTTTTTATAAAAGATGTTTTTTCTATTCCAATAAGATGACTTGTAGAAACCTATATGTTTATTGTGTAATATCTTATATTCTTTAATAAGATGGACGCCGAATCGGAATGCATTATTTTAATAAATATATTTTTGTCGTTTGTGTTAATTACAAGAGCACAAAGTATACATGTTTAGAAACAATGCATAGCTGCTTTCTGTTGGAATTCGTCGGTTGTTTTCTAAAAATAAATGTGAAATAAATCCGTACGACTGAATTCATTTTGTTGAATTTGTATTTATAGCAATTTATTTTAATACGAGAATAATCTGAAGCCTCATTAGGGTTTTACCCTTTTAGTTATTACCGATCAACAAACTGTATCTTTCGACCTGTATTTGTATACCCAGCGCTTAAAATTAACCTCAGCCTAGCATAAATCAATTATCGCTATACAATTCTAGGTTAAATTTAAACCAGGTAAAACTAGGGATAATACATAACAAAATAATGAGTGTAGGAAAAATGGACTTTGTACAAATAACTAGGTAACCCAATCATTTAAATGTTTAAGAACAATTCTCCAATGTGTGTTATACATTATTGGACACGTTTTTCTCATTGATCAGAGTTTTCCTGTTGAACATCATGGAAATTGCCACTCTAAATCAAGCATTGCATATTAATTATTTACTGAAACCAAATACCGTCTATCCAAACATAATTTTAGAGGCTCAAACAGTAATGATTATGACCTTTCCGTCCCTAATACAGGAGGGTATTTATGCGTTTCACTCGATTAAATGTCACGTGACGATTGCGTTTTTAAAATGATCCGTTTGATTGCTTGGAATTAGTATTTCAAAGCAGTCTAGCTGTACTAACGTAAATCAGTGAAACCGAACAAGCAGAATCGTACGTATGATTTACCCATATGAGTAAAACATACAAAATAAGTTATCCTTTAGTTAGGTTTTTATGCTCGTAGTACTATTTTAAGTTCTAGTGTTGCCTATAAAATAAAATTGTAAGGACTCTACTGACACTTAAAGGCTCAAGGCTTTTCCCGTGTTTGAAAACAGTTTAACGTAGGCTATATTCTACGATATTCTCCTTTTTAGAAATAACACAGTACAGTATTTCTATAAAATTTAGTCAGTGTACTTTTTGGATGTTCAAGTAATACTTTTTAAATTATTCAAACGAAATTGTTACTTTTTGTATTGAACTATCACCAATTTTCAAAAAGGTTAAGATATTTTACGTTATGAAATATTTGAAGAAAAGAGTACCAATAATCTATATCTTTTCTAAACAAACAAGATATTCATACCAACAAACCTTTAAAAATACCTAAGCTTATAAAAACAAAATACCTAATCGTTACTGAACAAATGACAAAATATTTGTTCACAATGGAACTCACATTAGCCATTAAACTAGCACATTAAGACGCAGACTGTGCCTCAAGCGATGCAATTACAGTTATGAAACAGTGCTCTAGCCAGTGTTGCATACAAATCACACAAAGTGTGTCCTTGGCACAACTCCACAAGGCACACAACTCCTTGCGCATTTAAGATGCAGTACTAATTAGCAAAAATTTGCTCTTGAGCAGGGCTAGAACGTCGGAGAAATAGTATATTCCATTACTAGGCCGTAGAGTGAAACGTTTTAACCGTTTTGATACAAGCTCAATTTTAACGACTGAAGCACATCCTTAGGAACGAGTGAAAAACGATACTTTTTGTAATGATGCAGAAATAATATCAGTAAATGTATCTAAGAATTTTCAGTAATGTGAATAAACTACAGTATACATATTACTTATAAGTAAATACTTAATAAGTAAAGTAATTACTTAATAAGTAAAGTAATTACTTAATAAGTAAAGTAATTACTTAATAAGTAAAGTAATTACTTAATAAGTTTAGTAAATACTTATTTATTAGTGAATAATCTTTTACCTTTTTTGTTAAGGTATTACTGATAACTTTCAGTAAATTCTCAAGTATTTCTTTTACTTAAATATTAGTAAATACTTGTTTGTTACGTCAGCTGACTTGTTTATAATGCTAAGAAATAAAGCAGGCCGGTTGATTCCAAAGTTATAATGTATATGTAAAGGGTTTATTTCTTCTATAAAACAGTTTTTATACACATTATAACTTTGTGAATTTTGAACTTATTTCAATAATTGTATGTTTGAGAAACTATGGTTGAATTATACTGAATGTTTTACAATGACTGATTTCCGAATTTGGGTATTGTTAGTTTCAATACCAAATCCAATGAGTGGTGTTGGAGGTAGAAAATAGTTAGTGGGGAAAAAACGAAATTGCAGATATCTGGTAAACGAAGCGTTTTTCAAAAAGAGTTTACTCTTGATTTTCTCTTTATTTTGACCTAATAAACCTAATTCTAAAGTTTGTGACAACCTTTCATGAACATCCTGCATACATAAATCTATATGAAGTTTTGAAAAAATGCTCAATTCGGGATCGGTGCTCGTTTAATGTTCCCTGGTCTGGATCTTACCATGCTGACGGCATGATCATTTAATTGTGCTTAAATTTGTTTAAAGTGTAAATTCGCAAGGTAAGTCATTAGATACCTTAAAAATGGAGCAGTATTTACTTATAAAATAAGTTGACCCATGTGTTTTATTCACACTAAATCATAAGTACTTACTTATAAATAAGTAGTTACGTGCGGTTTTAAGTAATTACTTCAAAGACAAGTAAAAACTTTAAGCTCAGTAATTACTGGTATTTTTTTCACCTACAGTTATTAAGTATTTACTTAAAAAACGTAAGTATAAGTAATACGTATAGTTTATTCACACTACTGTGTGTATTTAAAAAATATATCCAAACTTAACTACTGATCTACGTTGTACTACATAAAGAAACAACTGTAGTTGCGCCAGTCCATCCTAACCAATTAGCAGTTAGTGCTTAGTATAGATTATATTTTCTCAGATAAAAACTAAACACTACTTAGATCGATAGTTAAGGTAGTTTTATTTACAACAGTCGACTTATTTACAATGGATCGATAATTCCGGTCAAGTAAAACCATTGTAACATTGCCACATAAAGATAATTAAAATAATCATTTAAAAGATTATTTTTCTTCCTAAGGAGAAAAAGGTCATGAAAACAAACCTTTAATTTCCAGGAAATAAAAGCGCAACTTTGGCTCGTCATTACTTGTGTTTAAAGCAACTGATTTTAGAGCCAAATGACAAAAACCTATATATATATATATATAATTATACTAATTTGTGGTCTTTTCTTCTTTCATTGAATATAATATACTTGTTTTCAAAGTATTGACCAATTTGTGTTAGTAATTAGGCTGCTGATCGTTCAGATAAGTTGTTTCGTATAGTGAAGGGTATGGCTGAAAGGAGCTTAGTGGAATTATGTTATGAGAAATAACTCTTTGTGTAGTAAGAAACCTGTAGGCAACTTTATGTTGTTAGGTGAAAATACAATATTGCTTGTAATTAAGACCGTAAAAGAACATTTCTAATGTGCTATTAGCCTATGAAGTTTTCATTACAAGACGAATCTGTTAGATTAGCGAAATATTGTAGTCTATTAAACGAATAATTACGTGTTAAGTTACATAAGCCAGATATGTAATTTACTACGTTACAGCCTAGAGTCGCCATATGGACACATAACACTGGCCAGAGAGGTCTCCTAAACCCGTGTCAGCATGTTGATACGAGTATATCCGAGTTGATACGAGAAAATAAATTTTGCAAGCAAGTTTTTTTAGACACGTGGAAACACAAAATTGCTTGATGAATAAAGCGGTGGAGTGAGGCGGTACTTTGACTCTCCGGTGTCGAGCAATGAATAATTATCACAGAGCAGCAAGTCCTTTGAAGCAGTTCTTTCCCTCAGACAATTAACTAAGCCCCTCTCTCAACAGGTGGCGGAGTTTATTTTGTCGTAGCTCTGAAAGGAAACTCTCGCACTACATTGAATTGTGAGGAGCAATGTTTGTTAAAAATATTATAACTCGCCAAAGAGCATAGTGACTGTCTTCATACGGGACTGCTAGGCACAGTTGACTTGTATAGTCTTTTTTGCCGTATAACTTGAGTAGTGATTAGCTGCCAATGTCATGAAATTTGGTGTTAGTTCTTAAATTAGATTCATAGGTTTGTTGAATTTAGATGTTTTAAAAACTCAACAATGCATATGCAGAATCATAAACGAGGTAATGGCATTATATAATTTTCTTCTCTTAATATTGAACATAAGTTTACTAAAACTACTATTATTTAGTAAATACCTTCTTCGCAGCAGAATATTCTTTGTCTACAGACTTGATATTCATAGGTAAGTCATGGATAGACAAAAGAGTGATAGATATCCAGCATCAGCTGGGTGTTTTGAAGGATGTAAATATTTTGTCATAAATATTCCTGAACAAAACTTGTCATGTCAGTTTGGGTATTATACCTAAAATTTGTGAATAGATTTATAACTAATAAGTTAAAAAGGTTACTTAAATTTCAATTTAAAGTGGTTTAATGTCTAGATTTTCTGTTGTTATGTTGTTTATAAAAAGTTCCATTATTTATTTATTTATTTATTAAACCTTTACAAAAAAACTTTGTTTCAGGTAACACAACAATTAAAAAAATCTACACGTTGGAAATAAATGTTAAAATATGGCGTATTTGGTTTAAACTATATAAAATTTTGAACTAAGAATAAGGAGCCACCAGTAACAACACTGTAGTCATGGATCAAATAAGAGTATTGCTAATTTTTCCAGGAACCATTAATAAATTCCTCTACGCTATAAAACACTTTTGAAAGGAGAAAGTTTTTTAATTTTGTTTTAAACATGTTGAAATTTTCATAATTTTGAATTTCAATTGGGAGTTTATTAAATAGCATGGCACCCGCCTGTGAAGGTAGCAGGGAATATAATTTAGATCTGTGTTGGTTTATGCGGAAGGAGTTTGCGAATCTTGTCTCATGGAAATGAATTTCTCTACCTTGAACCGTATGACATTTAGAAAGACAATATATTATTGTTTCATAAATGTACAGGGATGGTAAGGTCAAAATTCTAAGGGTTTCAAAATCATTTTTAAAGAATTTCTGTAACCTAGATGATAAACTATTCTTATTGCAGATTTTTGCAAGATTAAAATTTTAATATTTTACTTTTGGAACAATTCCCCAAAAACATACTCCGTAAGACATAAGAGAATACCAAGCCATAATATGATAAAATATCAATGCAGTATTTGATAACTGGAATACACAGGAACTCATTTTCTTGCTAAGATAATAAATGTGTGATTCCATGTTAAATGACTGTCTAAATTTAATCCTAAAAATTTGACACTTTTAGCTTCCTCTAATGTAGTTTTTCAATATAACTAGTGGCGAATCTTTAATGTTTGATCGACCAATGTCAAACATAATACAATTAGTTTTTTGAAATTGGTTTTAAATTTAGTGATTCAAAGTACTGAACACAAACAGATGTATATGTGGTTTCTTCTAATAATGAGATTGTTGATGCTGATTGAATCAATGTCGTATCATCAGCATATTGAACAATATTATGCAATAATTTAATATGCAGATGATTAACGTATAGTATAAATAATACAGGACCTAATACTGACCCTTGTGGATTAATTTTATTTTAATTAATTTTATTTTTAATGGATCGTTTGATTGCTTTCATCGAATCATTGTAGTAGTCAAGAAATATGAATATACGAATAATGAATAAAAAAGGAATGTTGGGGGGTCCGCGGTAAAAATAATGAGTTCAGAACTTAAGATGTTTGTTCATACATCGTTGATACATAACCTACATACATCAAGAATAAAATTGGTACTTCAAAACAAATTTTTAAGAACATCACACGTGGCTTCAAGCTTGTTGGGACGTTACCACTTCAGACCTTGGGACAGTATCAATTCAACTTCTGCCAAGGCATTTATTGATTTCAGCATAATGACCTCTTTTCTTAAGAAAATAAGCAAATATTTTATTACTAAATAAATTTGAAGACAAAAATATTTGGACCGAACCGGGATTTGAACCCGGGTCCCCCGCTTGCCGGGCGGTTATGCTAAACCACTACACCATCCGGCCCAACTATTTCTGCCTTCAAATAAGTAATTAAATCTGAATGTTTATCCGAAACATGTGACTGTCAAATAGTGACTTTAAATCAACAAGCTGGAAATATTACAAACAGAATTTAAATACTGTGTCAAATGACTTATTATAGATCTTAATTGTATAAACGCTAAATAGCTAATTTATTACTAAATAAATTTGAAGACAAAAATATTTGGACCGAACCGGGATTTGAACCCGGTCTCTGCTCGCCGGGCGGTTATGCAATACACCATCCGCCCCAACTATTTCTGCCTTCAAATAAGTAATTAAATCTGAATGTTTATCCGAAACATGTGACTGTCAAATAGTGACTTTAAATCAACAAGCTGGAAATATTACAAACAGAATTTAAATACTGTGTCAAATGACTTATTATAGATCTTAATTGTATAAACGCTAAATAGCTAATTTAATACTAAATAAATTTGAAGACAAAATATTTGGACCGAACCGGGATTTGAACCCGGGTCTCCCGCTTGCCGGGCGGTTATGCTAAACCACTACACCATCCGGCCCAACTATTTCTGCCTTCAAATAAGTAATTAAGTATTAGTATTTATAAGTAATAAGTATTTATTTAGTATTAAATTAGCTATTTAGCGTTTATACAATTAAGATCTATAATAAGTCATTTGACACAGTATTTAAATTCTGTTTGTAATATTTCCAGCTTGTTGATTTAAAGTCACTATTTGACAGTCACATGTTTCGGATAAACATTCAGATTTAATTACTTATTTGAAGGCAGAAATAGTTGGGCCGGATGGTGTAGTGGTTTAGCATAACCGCCCGGCAAGCGGGAGACCCGGTTCAAATCCCGGTTCGGTCCAAATATTTTGTCTTCAAATTTATTTAGTTATAAATTAGCTATTTAGCGTTTATACAATTAAGATCCCGAATATTTTATTACATTATAGATATGGTAAACTGTGACTTAAACAGTACTTTTGGTACATATTTCAATTATAAAGCCATGCGATAAGAAGATTGTGTAATTAAATATTTACGGAAGGCATAGGAATTGAGCATTTTTGTTATATATTTGTGTAATATGTAACACTCAATTTAAATAAGGCATCATTACTAACAACACTTTCTAGGTAATGTATATAATAAAAGCCTCACTTTGAATGAATATTATAAGGAGCAAAAAGTGCTCTGAAGCAAAGAGGTTGGGTTCATTTGAAATTGATTTAGTTTCCCCGACGGCACCTAAAAGAGAATTATGAATTGAAACTTAGTCATCTCTACTCTTCTAATTCCAACAGAATCGTTTCAACGACAATCTACATTTTATTGCTGTAAACTATATTATTTTCTTCATGGCGAGAGTTTCTTTGATATCAAACAAACAAAAACAACAACTCAATTTATATACTCCTTTACAGGGTGATTCAAAAATAGGGCGCCAAATTTCACAGTTGGGTTCCTTATGCAAAAACAATGAAAAGGTTCCTATAAACATGGGTCTTAAAATTCTTCGTTACCCCGGTAGCCGCCATTTTGTATTTTTACTTAAAAGCTTATATCTCCAGAACGCTTTGACCGATTGCATTCAAACTTAGTAGTGTGTTTATGTGTCATAAGGTGAATTTGAGAAAAAAATATTATTTCATAAAAACCCACAGAAACAAATATATGTCAGTGTGTACAACAACTGGTGTACCAGTTGTAAAAGGACGTAAAAAATAAAAATATTAATGTAAAATTTGAAAAATGAGTTTGTATCTTTTGTAAAGTTAAAAAATACAACTTTTTTTACTTTGTAAAGTTTTTGTATTGTGCGCCATTTTCATGGTATTTCAATTTGAAAAATTTAAACAGTCGCAATTTTGTTTCTGTGGGTTTTATGAAATAATGTTTTTCTAAACTTTAACTTATTACACATAAACATCCTACCAAGTTTGAATGCAATCGGTTAAACTGTTCCGAGATATAAATTTTAACAATGAAAACTGGTAATGTACCAGTTGTAAATTGACGTAAAAGTGAAAATATTAATTTAACATTTGGAAAATGAGTTTGTATCTTAATGTAAAATTATAAAATACAACTTTTTACTCTTTAAACTTTTTGTATTATGCGCCAATTTAATGGTACAGTATTTCAATTTGAAAAATTTAAACAGCCGCCATTTTGTTTCTGTACGGTTTGAAGGCATAATTATTTTTTCTTAAATTGCCCTTGGGACACATAAACACCATACCAAGTTTGAATGCAATCGGTCAAACCGTTCTGGAGATATAAGTTTTAAGAAAAAATACAAAATGGCGGCTACCGAAGTAACTAAGAATATTAGGACCCATGTTTATAGGGACTTTTTTCATTGTTTTTGCATAAGGAACCCATCCTTGAAATTTGGCACTCTATTTTTGAATCACCCTGTATATTTTTCTATGTACATACAGGACACAACTGAAGTTGAAATATATTATTTTTTTAACCGTTTATTCCGAACTGGACAAAAAACGGTTAAAATATGGACAAAAAGGCAGAAAGCCGTACAACCTAGCTCACCTAAAAGAGTTGGCATGAATATGTTATCACGCTTTGAAATCCATGCGGTAAAAGTCATCATAGTGTATTGCATCATTAATATTACGTTAATAGACAATGAACGTTTTACAGTTTAGATGGAGCTACTGTAATAGCTTCGAAACAATACAAGTGGTGTTAACTTAAAATATTTAACATATATAACACAGTTTTACTTAATATATAATAATAATCCGCAGTTGGGCCCGGTAGGAACATGTCACTAGATGGGGTTCCAGCACGAGCCATTAGTTCGCTGTGAACCCGACACCGTTTTGATTCCAGTGTTAGCTGGCAGTATGCGCTACTAGCACGCACCGGTTCACACTACCGAGTATCGCAGTGAGTGGGAGTTGAACCAGCAACCTCAATTTCCGGAGGCCACTATTCACTATTTAGGATGCCGACCACTCTCATGAGGCAAATATGTGTGTCCTAGCCACTAGATAAGCGATACCTAAATTAATACAGTAAATAGATATACATTGTATTATGTACGCATTTATTATTGATGGTATCTCATTTATCCTTAAGTCATCACGAAACTCTCTAAAAATGTATATGGCTGTACAGAAATTAATTTCCGTTGTTGTATAGCTATAGTACACGAATGATACAATATGTGCAAACTATGTGTCATTGGATAACCTGACTCATTGTGAATCCTACGGTATGCTCAACATATTGTTTTGACAATTGTATACTATCTAAAAATCGAAATTAAATTGTCTCTACATGAAATATTCCCGCCAGTAAAATAAGATGGCTGTTTTACATGAAGAACCGTTCAAAAATTATAAAACGTACTCTATTTGTGGACACATTATAGTATACTAATGTTAAAGAGCATTCCTTCACCTGTAATTTGGCGTAACCTAATCTAACCTAACCGATGAACAAGAATCCCTACGCCATTGCATGACATTCCGCCGCATTATGTGGAGAAGTGACGCCAATTTACTCTTTAATTCGCTTAAGATCGCAAAATGCTGAATTACACGCGACCGTTTACAGTTAATGACATAGTTGAAATGTGCCCGGAAACAAGGTTTCTAGAAATACCTTTTGAAAATAGTTTGGATGCGAACATTTTTTTTATAAATGTTTGGAAAACACACCCTCTTTTAAGGAGATTAGGCACTTGGTTGATTGGCCAGACTGAAGCAAATTGAATAAATGGAGAAAATTAATAAACTGCCTAAGAGTGTTTTACTCTTTAAAGAACTATCTGCTTAATGCAAGTACGGCGGATTTGTCTATGTTTCTGATTTATCTAGATGATTTAGACAACTGAATAAGAGTACATTAATCTATTGATAGGAAAAAAACCTACTGTTTTAAATGTTGTTCAGTTTATTATTTAAGAAATAGACTACTTCACCTTGTAAATTAAACTTGTGCTTGTAAGAAAAGTTCCACTTTGAAAGCAAGTGATGGAATATAGTGTGGGTGTTTTTATTCAAACAGTTTGTCATGACATAACTCTAAGAATCTTTTGAACGCTCGTTTATTATTCATGTCAACACAACAAGAAAGTCGCCAACAAAGACCGTCTGCTCTTTGAGCTGGCGAAGCCATCATTAGAAGTTCGAACGATATTTATAATTTTAATAAAAGTCCGTTATAATTTGAGTAGTAGTTTAGATGTCGGTGTCAATAAGTTATAGGCTTTTGAGTCTCTTCAAAGTTTAAGTGACTTAAACGTTGACTTGTCGATGCTCAACTAAAAGGCTCTGCGGTTAGTAATTTTTGTTGGATTAGAGCCTATTATAAAGCAGGTGTATGTAGCCTATTATAAAACTTGTATCAAGCTCCTGGATTTTAAACTATAGATTACACATTTTAACGGCTAAACATTTTTCCTAATAAATTTAATATATACAAAACATATAATTATAATTTATCTCTTTTATTTTACACGAATATGTTTGAAAACGTACGGGTCTCTTACAGCCTCATAGCTCTAGGTGATATACTAAGTGAGGTTATAAAAGCTAATAATCTCGTGAAAAGTGGAAATATCAAATGTACACTATACAATGTGTATGTAAGTAAATAATGTTGACATAACATTATTAAAGTCAAACACAACTACAATAATTATGTTAACCTGCCGTTTAAACCCACTTCGCAGCTTCTGACTAGAAATATGCGTTGGAAATTATAAGGCGTTCTCACCGAACAAAACTCTCAACTTCCGCTGTTTGACGACAAACTTTAAATACCCTTTGTAAACTTTTGCTGCTTTATAAACCCCGGCTCATTCATAAGCTTTATTCTTCTCTTTTATTTGGAAACTAAACAAAGTGGTTTTATGTTTTTCTGAAAAAAGACTAGATGCTTGTATTTATAATTAAATAATGTAATCTATTTAACACGTATGTACCAAACAAAATGGCTTAATGAACAGATCTAATATAAATATCGCCAGGCTTTTGATAAATTATACTGTTAATTTATCAACTTAAATTCTTTTCAATATGTAAACAATATTGTTCATATTATCACGAAGGTATTTTATGCTTATTTAACCTTAGTAACATGTGTAATTATTGCATGATAACTTGTTTAACAAATTTATATATGTAAAGGATTTGTACATGAGTATAAAAAGTGTATTGTAATAATTGAAAAGAATTTAAGATTTATTTATTTATACCCACATATAATATACATAAGTGATCACTTCAAGGTGGCATGCATATAATATAATATAACAATAATTAACAGGTAATGTCGAATCAAATAAATAATTATATACTTTTATTAATCACATTTTAGTGTTTTTATACGGTAATTCGAGAAAATACTTTGATTTACTCTAAATACCTTAAATTACTGCAAAACTTTTAAATTTAATTTTAGAAAATACTCTACTCGCAGGGAACACTTAATGGATAAATGAGGCTTTACATAGAAACTTGCTCATAGCATGGCAAATCATGGATACAGCTTATATAAAAATGTAATTTGATTGAATATCAATATGTTTATGAGACTTTATGTTTGTACCTTTTCATTTTCCTCTCTGTACTTTTTAGTAGGTTTTGACGGTCAACACTTACCATACCAACCTAACATCACTATGGCCCAACCAAATAAGTCCCATCGCCTGAAATAACCATCGTCATAGACCCTGGTGGGTTTGTATTTATGGTGGTATTATTACCATGAGTCTAAATAACTTAATAACTGTGGATGGGTTTTATACTAACACTATTACACACTGAACCAAGGTTTCCGTAAATGTCAGGAATTCCTTTGAAGAATCTGGAAAGGTAATGAAGTGAAGTTGAACTTAATATGATATAAGATAAGACTGAGCATCATCTTGAGACAGGGTCCAGTTGAAAGACGAGAGTCATTGAGCAGAAACTGAGACAAACAAGATTTATTTGTAACTTCTATCTATTGAATGATAACACGGATCCAGTCGACTTATTGAATGATTACCATCATACGTATTGAACTAACAGAACAAAGGGTGACTTATTTAGTAACGTAGGAGCGTTTAAAAAATCCCCTATATTAAATTTTAACGCTGAAAACTGTCAAATTCCCTTTAAAATTCTTATGAGAGTGCTGCACAACACAATAACGTGCTACTTGAATACGTGATAGAGTTTGAAACACAAACAGTGGTTCAAGGTGAAACCCCCAATAACGTCAAAAGTTACTAGAGAAACCCCTACCTAAAAACACATAGCAAAGTGCGTTTAATAATGTTCAGCCATTGGAATGGTAAGAGGAATCCCCACCAAACCCTGCCATTGTGTAAACCTTTTTTGAAATTGAACAGATTATTAATGAAAATATTAAATTAATTTTCTGTCTTGTACATTTTGATTATCTTCTTTTACATCAAACTACCCAATAAAAGTTTATATTTTTGGGGAGACCGTTCAGAAACTGTGTTTCTATCTTTAGGCCAATCACCAACTGAAGATAAAAAGGTAATTTTGTTAAAAAAACACCCATGTTAATCATGATGCCATATACATTTACGTTTATAAGAAAAATTAACATAAATAACTTAAAATCAGTCAACATGTCCAATAAATAAGTTTATTTTACCTTAAGATCTTCGTGAACTAGGTTCACATCTTCAATTAACTTTTAAACTACCAGGTTAAAGACCCACTTCCTTAGAAGATGTGAACCTGGCTTTAGGCAAGAATAAACTTATTTATTGGACAGTTTGACTGATTTTAAATTATACAGGGTGAGTTTTAAATGCCCCACCAGAACGGGACTGGACACAATGTACGTCAAAAAAACTTCAGAATCCTATACAAACACCCCCAACCAAAGGGGTTTTAAAAGTTGTTCCTTTTAAAAGCTATGGTGGGGTGGGACATTCAAAACTAACCCTATATATACTCCAATAGCATCAGTCGGCACATACAATTTATTTACGCCTCGGCAATTTTTCTTTTTTAATAAAGCTAATTACAGCTAAATCTTAATTGATTTAATCAAGGAAAGCTGATTAAACTATGCTATAAGGATCTAAGCGATGCTATTGTTCCTGATTCGAACACGCCAATTCAGAATTATTCCAATCATGATCTGATGGGATAGAGTTGATTTCAGTGAATTATTTATTCGCAATTGAGTGCATATAAAGAGCTTGATTTAGGGTGGGTTAGTTCATGTCCACGTTGTTTAACAGCAAATCCTTATTTATGTGGAATTATTCGTTAAGCAATCGATCATGCATATTTAAGTGATCTAGATGAAATTTCACACTATTTCTCTTGTACATTGTACCAATCTCAATTAAAATGTGTTTTTAATAATGAGCTGTAGTACTGATTTTTGCACAAGGTGATGTGATTGAGTTAGTGTTGCGGTAGATATTATCCTTAGAGCAGAGATGTTTCAGTTTCAATGGAAAAGTCCTTCAAGAAACCTTTTGCCCCTTGAGGTGTCGTGATTATGATTATCCCAGCGTTAAACTAAAGATTATGTTATAATAGGTAGATGGCACATGGACGCCAGATGGCTGAGGTAGTAAAATCAACATAGTTTTGGCAGCCGAGCACAGATAGCGCTGCAAGCGCCGCCATCTCTCGCCGTCTCATTTCTCCTTCCGGCACTACATGCTCGAGTTTGTCATGGCTTAAACGTGACAAAATTGTGCGTATTTCACAAATGAATAAACTATGTTTGCGTCAGTGGCTCTGCTTGAGTCGTTTAAAAAAATCCTTTTCAGCGGTATCTGTGCTCGGGCTGCCGCTACTATGTTGATTTTCCGGCCTCAGCCATCTATGCCATCTATTGTAACATAATATTAATTTTTATCATTATTATGTTTCAAACCCTTCCCTCTTTAACATCGCCTTTTCATAGGATCAATATTATTTTTAACCGTTTGGTGTATGTAATTAGGGTACTCTAAACCTTAAAGTATTTTCTGAAGTGAACAAGGGTTTCGCTCCCACCCAAAAAGGGACTATCACCTCCCTGATATGCCCTACGAGAGCTCCTAGCTTGCCACCCTTAACTTTAAAGACCATAACATTATTATAGATCGCAAGCTCCGGGGTTTTACTCTTATAACACGTGCCAAAGCTCGTTAGATAAGTGTTCACCATCCGAAAGTAAAACATAGGGAGGGGAATTTTGAAACACGCTGTATATGAAACCAAACAATTTATATACAACGAAATGTTGAACTCTCTATAAATTGAAGGGATGAAGAGAGCTCACAAATGAGCCGGGGATGAACCGCTGCAAAGTTTACAAAGGGTATTTAAAGTTTGTCGTCAAACAACGCAACTTGAGAGTTTTGTTCAGAAGAGAGGACTTATAATTTCCAACGCATACTACTTCTGCGGATTTGAGAAGAGGCATTTAAATGGTGGTTTTACTAAGGAATCTTTTGTCTTAAGTATGTTTATAATCATACTATGTTCTTAACTAACGTAGAAATGTAGGATTTATTTATGAATTTAAAACAGATACGAGTACTATTAAAAATGTAAAATAAAATGTAAACTATGGAAAGTCTAATAGAGTTGACTTAATTTTCACTTGTTGTCTACTGAATTTTGCGCATGTCTTTTAAGTGGAGTTCAAACCGTTGTTGATTTTAACCAAATATAAACTTATATAGACTGAAACGTAAAGTTTAATTTACCTTATTTCCGTCTCGGTTTCTGAAATTCTGACTTCCATAGATGGGGTCTACCTTGGCGCGTTTATTTCCTGCTTAACATAGCCTTATTATACAAGACTATTTTGATTTAAATTATTTTCTTTACAAGTACAGTAAAAATAAAAAAATCAACGTACTCTCAAAAGGAATTCTATTGAAAAATAAACAACATTAGACTACTGTTAACATCGTACATGAAAAACAACATGAAATACTTGCTATAGTAACAATAAGAACAAATAACTAGGTACCTCATTATTTTATGTTTTCAGATAACTTCAGTTTCAACCAGATTTCTTTATTCCTTACCTTATAACATAATATAATATAAACAACACACTTTCAATACCTTCAATGAGTATAGTATAAACACCAAACAATGTTTCCGTTTAAATAATAATACATGAGAGTGGAGATAACATAAATTTAAAATATCACCAATAAACATAGTTAAAAATTAAAATTAAAAATCGAATAATTTCGCGATTATCAAGATGGCCACGGCATTACTGTCCTCATTAACGTCTAATCTAGAGCAAACTGGTGATAAGTGAAATAGAAAGTAAAATCCCATAATTCAAAGTAAAAATTTGATTTTCTATTTTGCAAGTAAAGATTTGAACTAAAACGTCGGGACTTAAGTTAGTGGTATTGATTATAGAAGTTAGCTATTTTATGTTGTTACGTTGAATTTTGTATATTGATTAGTCAATTCATTCAAATAATAGTGTATTGAAGTATTTATAGATAAATTTCAAAGCCGTGCTGAATTATATCCAAAAAGCTCTACTTTTTGGCAGGCCATAATGCAAACTTAATTTTATGTTTTATCCACAATAATCTTGTTCTTCCGGTTCACGCCACGTCCAAACGTCATGAAAATTAAAGTTATGACACCGTCCGTGAAAGACTAAGAATTATGATTAACCGTTTGAAATGTGAAAAAATTACTCTCTTTTCGATATTCTCCAATTATTTATTGATGAAACTTGTTATTAAATACTTCTGAAATAAATCTTTGTTATGGAAACTGAAATGTTGTTCGCACTAATGACAGTTTTGCCAGTTCAAAGGACAGAGAGCCCTTTGTTGATGATTTTCTCTCCAGATGAATAATAAACGAACGTTCAAAGGCTTCCTCTAAAAGTTTTGTTATAAAAAACTGAAAAGAAAAAACCAACAGCATGATTTGAACATATGATATATAACACTTAGCTTCTGCTCCTGAAAATAATGCAATATTGTCATAGAAATACGTATTTAAAAAAATATATTTGCGTGTTCTGATAATGATTTTATACCTACCACTTTTTGATTTCAGGCAGATTAGTGTTATTTGTTTAACATGTAAGAACTCTTCCTGGTTTTGAAAAGTACATGCATATTAACGAACTATTTATACAGAGTGAGTTTTAAATGCCCCCTCAACCAATTAACTTTTGAAAAAGGGAATATTTTTTAAATTCCTTAAAGGAATGTTTTTTTAGAACTATGTAGTTTGTTTTGAGGTACTGTGCGTCACCCACCCCTCAACCAAAATCCGGAATATATTATCAATTGTAAAATGACATTTCTATAAGAATGTACTTTGAATAGGATCTTGATGTGGATGAAAGAAAAACCTAAGAAGGATAACTTGGCTAACGACTTCAATACAATGTAAACTTTTTACGAAACAACACTTTTATTTGTTCATTCATAACAACCATTGATTCTCAGAATAGACAGATAAAATGTTAACTGGTAACTATAGGAAGTAATTTAGCATGAGCTGCAGTGTTTTAAGCCACACATTCGTTTCAATGCAGTTCTGAAACTGGTACGGCTGCTAGTAAAATATATTTAGAGTCCGTGCGTTTCTTCGTGGCGCTTAATGAGGGGAAGTGAGGGGACAGAGTGGGGGAACAAATGGGTGTTTTCATTAAGTACTGTAATAGCCTTTCCTCACAGTACGAGTGCCATGGAAAGACTGAACAGATGGTTAATCCCACCCTCGAAAACCCAGTTATAACTGGTTTTAGTCGTCAAGGTCAAGCGCCACGAAATTTACCTAAACAAACTTATGAAATTCCGTTTTTTTCACGAAGAAACGCACGGATTCTACTCTGTGTGAATGATTCAAAACACGTTAATGATCTTTACCACAAGTCTTAAAAGGCCGAAAGAAATTGTATTATCAATTATAGAAAGTACTGCTAAGGTTGGTTAACAACTTGTTGTTTACGCACTATGACCAACATTAGAGCCATTGCGTAATAATTCACATTGAATATATGCCTAATATGTAACGGCCGAAATTTGGTAGGGGCACAATTTCGCAAATAGGCCTAACGAAGTCGTCCTCCCTAGAACAGCAGATGTGGCAGGACTGGGCTCTATCACCATGCCTAGTCTGTGCACCAGAAGCGACGGACAACAAACGACTTATAACCCCGTAAATAAAGGTTGTGCTGGTAATATTCATTTATTTCCCAGCTGTAACAACCACTAAAATACCAAACTCAACCGTAAATATCGTTTTCACGTAAATTACGACTAATTCGGGTGACATAACCTCAATTTTGATCTGACAATCTGTCAACTGTCAAAATGCTAACGTGCCTTTTTTCCGATCTCAATACCACAGAGTACGCCGTAATAACCCAGTTTCGGGTGAATTTAGCCTCACGCATGGAGGTAAATTATGTCTAATTTCTCGTATTTCACCGTGGTATGTCACTTACTGCCGCCGATCTCGCGAAAAAAGCATTTTGACAGCCGAAACGTCAAAAGACGAGCCTTCCTCTCCCCAGTTTTTCAGAGAGTGTCAGAGGTGAAGCAACGTTTTTCGACTAGTGAAGTTTGCTGATAACTTCTTAGGAAATTATTTCGCCATTTCCTTGGTAATTCGCTTTTTATAATCTAATGTTAGTCTTATTTCTTTCGGGCTAATACTTTGATTCGACTAGTTTTGTTGTCTTGTAGATTTTATCCTCAAGACTTAGAAACCACGACTCGACCACGCTACCTTGCCCGATATAGCCCGTCTAGTTACCGAAAACGGGTGATTCTGGAATAGAAGGAAGAAGTTTCAAACCCACAACACTCGGGTGATACTAAAAGAAAACAGGGGAAAACTTGGCATTGACTTTCTTGTCAACCTGGTGAGTTTCTGTTGTGTCTCTAGCCTGAGGCTACAACCTCGCTACGACCCAAACCCTATCTTAAGGGTGTTGTCCGTAAGTAGGCCTAGTTAAGCCACTTATTTTATAAGCAGGGTGCGTCCGTAGAGACGCCCCCCAATTTTCTGAAGGATGACAGTTTCTGCTCTTTGAGCGATTGATAATTTTAAAGATCTGAGCCTTACGCCTAACCTGTATCCAGGTTAGTTCCACCGATACAAACGAGGTGTAATTTACTCATATTTTGCTCGACCCTGGATCGCACCCAGCAACCGCACTGAGTGATTCCTGGGACCGCATCCGATTGTAACATTGACAATTTTAAACCAGGCGAGGGCAGTCCAATCCCGACCTCGACTTTTCTGCCCCGCTAGGAAAAGTTGTCACAAATAGTTTTTCAACATAGAGTTTTAACTCAATGTTGCAGCAAATTTTCAATGTTCACGTTGTTCGACCTTTAGACTAGCAAGCGCGAAACTTGTTTACATTTAACAGCTGGTTGTTATAAATACAGTATGTTACGTTTTCTATTTATAAAATTTTCAATCACGACGACCCCTTTGATTACGGCATAATAGAGGGAACTCAGAACGCAAGTTCATGTAACTATCAATTGAGAAAATTCAATAGTTTTTGAACATTATCGTACGCTTTGTGTCCGTACATGTACATGTGACGTTAAACGTAATAGTTAATTGTTGAACATTCATAATGCCTGTGTTGTAACATTAAACTACATTAAATTAATATATGATATACTTTATAGTTGTACAGTAAAATCCTGAATAGTTTCTGATGGAGTTTTAAGTAGAGATTAATACCTTTTAGTTCATAGTTCTCTTATGGATGCTGTTGGGAGAATATAATCAACTTTCATTGGACCCCTTTACTTCAACATCTCACCACACTATTTCAACGTGTTGGTTCAAAACAGAGTAAGCTACACTGTAAGCCTATAAGGTTGTTTTAAGTGAGGTTTTAGACCACAAGTAAAATATCTACTTGCAATTTGAATGGGTCTCTGGCCTAAATCACTTTTTTTTGTTTTAACAGTGTAAGGTACCCAACTAATATCTTCTGTTGAAATAATTGGTGTTTTGATAACATATCATTTTGCTTAAACCCATGTACCCAGGGTTTCTGGTAAAGCACTATAAACGTAAAAGAAAAGCACAAATACCACCATTTAGTTTGCCTACTACGTTTTGAAATAATTAGATACAAATAATAAGGCTCTAAACAAGCCTCTTCTGCACAACATTGTTTATACTGTGGCTAACTCTAGAACTTCACTCAGAGTTAAAACTATTATTGCGGACATTTTCCATCAATAATGAGCAAGATGATCACGACGTTTCGGGATCTGGAATCTGATCCCTTCTTCAGGAGGAAAGTAACCTAAAATACAACACAGAAAATTAGAAAACTAGCTAGCGTAAAAGTACTCAGCGTAAGCTGACCAATCAAGCACAAGCAAACAACATGTAGCTGTTAAAGACAAAATAATAAAACTGGGAATTAAATAACCAAAACTTTCAAAACTAGCCTAGAAAAGAAAACATGTGGTTTGGTTGTGCTTGACTGGTTAGCTTACGCTGAGTACTTTAGGCTAGCTTGTTTTCTAATTTTCTGTGTTATTCAAATAATTATTCATTTTTTAAAAGGTTTCATATAATTTAAAAAACGCTTTCGCCGGTCAAGGCATCATCAGTT
Organism: Matsumurasca onukii; assembly: GCA_018831715.1. Lineage (NCBI taxonomy): Eukaryota > Metazoa > Arthropoda > Insecta > Hemiptera > Cicadellidae > Matsumurasca > Matsumurasca onukii. The sequence goes on from CM032065.1 coordinate 23,530,879, forward strand.
ATACTTTCTGTGTTATGTTTAAAGTTACTTTTCACCTGAAGACGGGATCAGATTGCAGATCCCGAAACCTCGTGATCCATCGCTAACGATGGAAAACTCATTCTCTCTTAATGGAATAATTCCTTACCTTTAAATGTTTTAAATACCAAACGTAGAGCCACTTGTATTGAAGATGGGATTTTAACTAATGGCCCACCTTTGATGTTGCTCACTTCCTGGATGAAAGGGTTGGTTTAAAAGTTCAGCTTTCATCTTCAAAACCAGTTTCCTGTTGACCTCTCCGTAAATCAGCTATTTCAGGGAGTTTAAGGGTGTATTGTTAACTACTTTGCTAATTGTTTTCAATTAATTATTTAGTCGGTTATTTCTTCGTACTATTGTTCTCAGGTTAGGACAATATGTTGGCAGTAAACTGATATTTGTTTGAGAAAAACTACAGTAACTTAAAGGCTGAAATGTAATGAATTAAAGGCTTGGTGGTGGACAACCAATGACAAACGATATGAAAAATGTATAGTCAATCAACATTGGACGACATAGCCGCACCAGACACAACTATTACTATTATTGTTTTCTGGTGTTTCAAAGAACTATATATACCATTCAAAGCAAAAAGGTTTTGCTTTTTGTCAACTCAATGTTCTTAACGTGCTATAAACACCTAAAGAATAGAATAAATGGCATATCTTCAAAGCTGAGTCATAGACGCCCAGTTTACACACATTATTGATGAAATGAAAATGTCCTCTCTAAATTTGCTGCTCTGCTTTGATTTTCACAGCTGCGACAGAAATCAACCGAGTAAGAAGCGCTTACTTGTTAGTATAAGGAAAAGAACTGTTTCTTTCTGATACTTATTCATTGATTCACTTCGTAGAGTAAAAATAGCACCATCCATTGCTTTATTTATCAGGCTGGAATAGGACATCATACGTCAAAGCTTAGAGACAGCCAAAAGCAACGGTTATGTTAAACCAATATGGATACAAGGAATTAATGAAGTAATTCAAAACGACAGAAAGCCTGATTGGTTAAAGACGCTAAGCTGATGTACTGTCTGAAAAGATATTTCCAGCCATAAAATAATTGTCGGTATGAATTGTGTGACTGAATAAGCTCAAAAAGTATTCTGTAACTGTTCTTATATTTTTAAATCAACAAGAAGATAGAGTTGGTGCTATGACAAGGTCCCTGTGCAAGGCACGTAATGGTATTCTATCTATACAAGAGCCTTTGTAACATTATAATAAGCTAACAAGCTTGATTTCAGTACCCAAGAATTACTTTTATTTTATTCTCAGTGTCCGCGCAAACTAAAAAAAAAAATTATTTGTTCAAAGTTTGTTGTTGTTGAGTTTGAAGTCGTTTTCCAAAAGATTTTATACTTAGTGAACAAGGAAAACACGACGTTTTGAGATCCACATCTAATTCCCTCTTCACGTGAGCTTATATTAATTACTTTAGGCTAGCTCATTTCTAGCCTTTTGTACTGATCTAATAATAGAAAAAGAATATTGTTTATTTTCTTGAAATTGATACAACAATTATTACAGTGCAATTTTTTATAAATAAAATTTAAATTATTTATAGTATAATAATAAATTAACATTGTGTACTAAAAATGTAAATAAAACTAAACATTGCACTGAGAATGAAAAAATACCGAATTTAAAACAGTTATCTTTTCAAGAAAATAAAATAGGGCCTCTGAAGCCTGTTAAAAGGTTCCATCTAAAAGGTAAATTATAAAAAACGCTTCAGAGCAATTTCAGGAAAATAAAATTCAACTTCAAAGTTCCACAATATAAAATGAAACTTTTAAACTACCGTAAGTATTAATTATTCTACCTGACTTTTTTACACAATTTTACAACACTATACTCGTAAAGTAAAAGAAACACAAACTAAATATTAAATACAAACAAAAATGTCTGAAATGCTGCAATTAGCAAAATAAATTAAAATAATATTGTTTACCTCTCAACATACAATACTGTCCCTATATCTTCAAAACTATTTATCCAAAATGTAATTTGTTTCATGAAAATCTTAATGTTTGAACAATTTTAAAATTCTTCAGGCGTTCCGTTGACAATTGGTGGTCTTAAATCTAATGATCTACAAGTTAATTTTCACCTGAAGACGCAATCAGATTGGGAAACTCGAAACGTTGTGTTCTTCAGATTCACTAAATATGGGAATTATCAGCAATAATCTTTTAAACGCACAAACTCACAACAAAGCCTAAGGCGTATATTTTCAGCAAATTATGAAAACATCTCAACTAGGCTGACAAATTAGGTATAAAGCTGTACTAGCAATTAATCATTCGTAAATAAGTAAGTAATCTCAACTATGGGTGCTCGGGCCAGCCTTTTTAAATTCGGGCTGGTCAGGTAGGGCTTTTTATTGACACGCTGTATATGAAACCAAACAATTTATATAAAACGAAAGGTTCAACTGTCTATAAATTGAAGGGATGAAGAGAGCTCACAAATGAGCCGGGGATGAACCGCTGCACAAGTTTACAAAGGGTATTTAAAGTTTGTCGTCAAACAACGCAACTTGAGAGTTTTGTTCAGAAGAGAGGACTTATAATTTCCAACGCATACTACTTCGGTGGATTTGAGAAGTGGCATTTAAATGCTGGTTTTATCAAAGAACCTTGTGTATTAAGTATGTTTGTAAGCATACTGTGTTCTTAACTAACGTAGAAATGTAGGATATATTTATGAATTTAAAACAGATATGATTTAAAATGTACATTAAAATGTTTTCTATGGAAGTTATAATAGAGTTGACGTAATTTTCACTTGTTGTCTACTAAACTTTGCGTATGTCCATTAGATAGAGTTCAAACCGTTGTTTATTTCAAAAGGAATCGGTTTCTGAAATTCTGACTTTTATTTCCAGCCTAACATAGCCTTATTATACAAGAATATTTTTATTTAAATTGTTTTCTTTACAAGTACAGTAAAACAAAAAAGTCAACGTACAATCAAAAGAAATTAGATTCAAAATAAATAACATTTTACTATTGTTAACATTGTACATTAAAAAACATGAAATACTTGATATAGTAACAATAAGAACAAATAGCTAGGTACCTCATTATTTTATGTTTTCAGATGCCATCAGTATCAATCAGATTTCTTGATTCCTTACCTTATAAAATAATCTATAATATAAACATGAATCACAAAATGTGTTGCTAAGCGCATAACTCAACAACGCCTGGACCAATTTGGCAAAATCTTTTTTTTTATGTTTGCTGGAGTTCAAGGATGGTTTTTACGGCGAGAAAAATTTGAATGATTGCCGGAAAACCCCTTAAAACAGCCCTTTTCTTTTTCTCATACAAACGTTTTCTAACTAAAACGTAGTCAATTTGAGCTTAATTGCTTTTCGTTGCTAGCTGATATCCCTATTTTACAAACATAAAACATATGTTTTTTTCCAAATATCAGGGCGACGGTTTTTTTTCAGGAGAATTTTTTCCCCGATTAAAAAATACAGGAACAATAGGAACAAAAACTGCCACATTACAAATCTTTTTGACAGGACGAAGTCTGTCGGGTCCGCTAGTATAATATAAACAACACACTTTCAATACCTACAGTGAATATATAGTATAAACACCAAACAATGTTTCCATTTAAATAATAATACATAAGAGTGGAGATAACACCGGCCGCAAAAGCCTGAGAATTATATTTTATCAATTTTAAATGTAAAATTATACTATCTTTTGAAAATCTCAAATTATTTATTGATAAAACTTGTTATTAAATAGTTCTGAAATAAATCGTTGTTATGAAAACTGAAATGTTGTTCGCACTAATGACAGTTTTGCCAGTTCAAAGAACAGAGAGCCCTTTGTTGATGATTTTCTCTCCAGATGAATAATAAACGAACGTTCAAAGGCTTCCTCTAAAAGTTTTGTTATAATAAAACTGAAAAGAAAAACCAACAGCATGACTTGAACATATGATATATAACACTTAGTTTTTTGCTCCTGAAAATAATGCAATATTGTCATAGAAATACTTATTTAAAAAAATATTTGCGTGTTCTGATAACGATTTTATACCTACCACTGTTTGTTTTCAAGCAGATATGTGTTTTTTAACATGTAGACAACTCTTGGTGGTTTTGAAAAGTACTTATGAACAAACTGTTTATACAGAGTGAGTTTTAAATGCCCCCCCCTCAACCAATTAACTTTTGAAAAAGGGAATAGTTTTTTAAACTCCTTAAAGGAATGTTTTTTAGAACTCTGTAGTTTGTTTTATGGCACTTTGCGTCGCTCACCCCTCACCCGAAATCCGGAATACATTATCAATTATTATGCGACATTTCTATAAGAATGTACTTTTGAATAGGGTCTTGATGTGGATTATAGAAAAACCCCTAATAACCATAACTTGGTTGACGACTTCAATACAATGTAAATTGTTTACGAAACAACACTGTTATTTGTTCATGCATAACAACCACTGATTCTCAGAATAGACAGAAACAATGATAACTTGTAACTATAGAAAGTAATTTAGCATAAACTGCAGTGTTTTAAGCCACACATGCGTTTCAATGCAGTTCTGAAACTGGTACGGCTGCTAGTAAAATACATTTAGAGTCCGTGCGTTTCTTCGTGGCGCTTAATGAGGGGAAGTGAGGGGACAGAGTGGGGGAACAAATGGGTGTTTTCAACAAGTACTGTAATAGCCTTTCCTCACAGTACGAGTGCCATGGAAAGACTGAACAGGTGGTTAACCCCACCCTCGAAACCCCAGTTATAACTGGTTTTAGTCGTCAAGGTCAAGCGCCATGAAATTGACCTAGACAAACTATGGAATTCTGTTTTTTTTCACGAAGAAACGCATGGACTCTACTCTGTGTGAATGATTCAAAACACGTTAATGATCTTTACCACAAATATTAAAAGACCAAAAGAAATTGCATCTTCAATATAGAAAGTACTACTAAGGTTGGTTAACAATTTGTTGTTTACGCACTATGACCAACATTAGAGCCATTGCGTAATAATTCACATTGAATATATGCCTAATAGTTTTTCAACATAGAGTTTTAACTCAATGTTGCAGCAAATTTTCAATGTTCACGTTGTTCGACCTTTAGACTAGCAAGCGCGAAACTTGTTTACATTTAACAGCTGGTTGTTATAAATACAGTATGTTACGTTTTTTCATAAAATCTTCAATCACGACGACCTTTGATTACGGCATAATACGAGGGAACTCAGAACTATTGAGAAAATTCAATAGTTTTTGAACATTAACGTGCGCTTTGTGTACGTACATGTACATGTGACGTTAAACGTAATAGTTAATTGTTGAACATTCATAATGTCTGTGTTGTAACATTAAACTACATTAAATTAATATATGATATACTTTATAGTTGTACAGTAAAATCCTGAATAGTTTCTGATGAAGTTTTAGGTAGAGATTAATACCTTTTAGTTCATAGTTCTCTTATGGGTGCTGTTGGTAGAAGTAAATCAACTTTCATTGGACCGCTTTACTTCAACGTCTTACCACACTATTTCAACGTGTTGGCTCAAAACAGAGTAAGCTACACTGTAAGCCTATAACGTTGTTTTAAGTGAGATTTTAGACCACAAGCATTGATATTAGTGTTTTTGTAAAATATCTACTTGCAATTTTAATGGTTCTCTGGCCTAAATCACTTTTTTGTTTTAACAGTTTAAGGTACTCAACTAATATCTCCTGTTGAAATGATTGATGTTTTGATAATATATCATTTTGCTTAAACCCATGTACCCAGGGTTTCTGGTAAAGCACTATAAACTTAAAAGAAAAGCACAAATACAACAATTTAGTTTGCCCACTATATTTTGAAATAATTAGATACAAATAAAGGGTTAAGAACTAAGGTCCTAAACAAGCCTCTTCTGCTCAACATTGTTTATACTGTGGCTAACTCTAGAACTCCACTCAGAGTTAAAACTATTATTGCGGACATTTTCCATCAATAATGAGCAAGATGATCACGACCTTTCGGGATCAGAAATTTGATCCCGTCTTCAGGTGAAACGTAACCTAAACATAACACAGAAAATTAGAAAACTAGCTAGCCTAAAGTACTCAGCGTAAGCTGACCAGTCAAGCACAAGCAAACAACATGTAGTTGTTAAAGACAAAATAATGAACACCCATAAGGTCTACAGGCTACAATAACAGGTAACTGAATATTATCAAAAGGCCTTATAGCTGGAAAAAACAACTAATCATAAAATAATGAAGTTGGGAACCAAAAAACCATAACTTACAAAACTAACCTAGAAAAGAAAACATGACTGTGGTTTGGAACTGGTCAGCTTATGCTGAGTACTTTGGGCTAGCTCGTTTTCTAATTTTCTGTGTTATGTTTAAAGTTACTTTTAACCTGAACACGGGATTAGATTGCAGATACCGAAACGTCGTGATCCATCTTGCTCACTAACGATGGAAAACTCATTCCCCTTTAATGGAATAATTCCTGTTAAAATTGTTTTACCTGTAAATGTTTTAAATACCAAACGTAGAGCCACTTGTATTGAAGATGGGATTTTAACTAATGGCCCACCTTTGATGTTGCTCACTTCCTGGATGAAAGGGTTGGTTTAAAAGTTCAGCTTTCATCTCCAAAACCAGTTTCCTGTTGACCTCTCCATAAATCAGCTATTTCAGGGAGTTTAAGGGTGTATTGTTGCTAATTCGCTAATTGTTTTCAATTAATTATTTAATCGGTTATCTCTTCGACTAGTGTTCTCAGGTTAAGACAATATGTTGGCAGTAAACTGATATTTGTTTGAGTAAGACTACAGTAACTTAGAGGCTGAAATGTAATGATTTAAAGGCTTTGTGGTGGACAACCAATGTCAAACAACAAACAGCCAATATGAAAAATGTATAGTCAATCAACACTGGACGACATAGCCGCACCAGACATAACTATTACGCGTACGTCAGTAAAATGCGGTATTTAAGTCTTCTTGAATAGTACGAGTATATTTGTAACGGAGAATAGATTCTTGTTTATGGTTTTCAAAGAACTCTACCCTTCAAAGCAAAACAGTTTTGCTATCTGTCAACTCAATGTTCTTAACGTGCTATACACATCTAAAGAAGAGAATATATTAATTATGGAATATCTTCAAAGCTGAATCATAGACACCCATTTTACACACATTATTGATGAAATGAAAATGTCGTCTCTAAATTTGCTGCTGTGCTTTGATTTTCACAGCCGCGACAAAATCAACCGTGTAAGAAGCTCTTACTTGTTTGTATGAGGGAAAGAACGGTTTCTTTCTGATAGTTATTCATTGCTTATTTTCGCGGAGTTAAAATAGCACACTCCATTGCTTTATTTATCAGAAATGATTGGTGAGACAGTGAATAACAACTATTGCCTGTTTGTGTTAAACCAACAGAAAGTCAATTAATGAAGTAACTCATAAAACGACAGAAAACCTGATTTATTAAAATGCTAGGCTGATGCACTGTCTGTAAAGACATTTCCAGCCAAAAAATAACTGACGTTATGAATTTTGTGACTGACTAAGCTCAAATAGTACTCTGTAACTGTTTTTATATTTTTGAATCAACAAGAAGATAGATTTGGTACTATGACAAAGTCCCTGTGTAAGGTACGTAATGGTATTCCATTTATACAAGAGCCTTTGTAACATTATAATAAGCTAACAAGCTTGATTCCAGTACCTAAGACTTTACTTTTATTTTATTATTAATGTCCACGCAAACTCAAAACAAAATTCTTTGTTCAAAGTTTGTTGCTGTTGAGTTTGAAGTCGTTTTGCAAAGTTTTCTATACTTAGTAATCAAGGAAAACACGACATTTTGAGATCCACATCTGATTCCCTCTTCACGTGAGCTTAGATTAATTACTTTAGGCTAGCTCATTTCTAACCTTTTGTACTGATCTAAGAAAAGAATAAGAATATTGTTTATTTTCTTGAAATTGTTACAACAATTATTACAGTGCATTTTTATAAATTAAATTTAAATAGTTTAGAGTATAATAATAAACTAACATTGTGTACTAAAATTTAAATCAAACTAAACATTGTACTGAGAATAAAAATACAGAATTTAAAACAGTTATCTTTTCAAGAAAATAAAATAGGGCCTCTGAAGCCTGTTAATAGGTTCTATCTAAAAGGTTAATTATAATAGGCGCTTCAGAGCAATTTCAGGACAATTAAATTCAACTTCAAAGTTCCACAATATAAAATAACACTTTTAAACTATGTACAGTAATTATTAACTTTTCTACCTGACTTTTTACACTATTTTATAACACTATACTAGTAAAGTAAAAGAAACACAAACTAAATATTAAATACAAACAAAATGTCTGAAATGCTGCAATTAGCAAAATATATTAAAAAATATTGTTTACCTCTCAACATACAATACTGTCCCTATATCTTCAAAACTATTTATTCAAAATGTAATTTGTTCCATGAAAATCTTTATGTTTGAACAATTTAAAAATTCTTCAGGCGTTCCGTTGACAATTGGTGGTCTTAAGTCTAATGATCTACACGTTAATTTTCTTTCACCTGAAGACGCGATCAGACTGGGAAACGTTGTATTCTTCAGGTTCACTAAGTATGGGAATAATCAGCAATAATTTAAACACACAAACTCACAACGAAGCCTAAGGTGTATATTTTTCAGCAAATTATGAAAACGTCTCAACTTGGCTGAAAAATTAGGTAAAGCTGTAGTAGCAACTAATCATTTGTAAATGAGTAAGTAATCTTAACTATGGGTGCTGTGGCCAGCCTTTTTAAATTTGGGCTGGTCAAATAGGGCTTTTTAATTGGCTTCGGGGTAGTTCTCTTTTGGTCCTGGCCGACGTACTTAAAATTTTGTTTTCAAAACGGCAATTATAGTAGAGTTGTTCAAAGAATCATTATGTTTTATTTATTTTAGTGGTGTTTATATACAAAACTATACATTGTGTATTCAATGTGTTCAATTTTTTGTTAGACACGACTGATGAGATTATTCTCGAAACCAGTCCTGTAAATAAAAATTAATTCAAAGGCACTTGTGTTCTCTTCATTACTACAAATTAGTCATATTATTCCTTCAAAGTCGATTTAACCTTCCCAAAATGATACATATATTATTTCATAAAACATATTCAAACTGCTAATGAAAGGAAAAAACTAGTAATTGTTTCAACTATTGAGTGTTGTAAGCAATTTTCCAAAGTGAGCTGTCACACTGTTTTCCATCAGCGAGTAGTGTTCGTCTCTTCAGATGTTGACCTGCGAATGTTTCCTACACTTCATGTTTCATCGTTTCTGACAACGCTTTCATAATTTAATGTTTTAATGTGTATCCCCCTCGTGAATATGTCAAGTATGGTTCAAATAATATTGGGTAATAAATTAAATATTTAACATTGTTTCCGTTGAAGAACAAATAGAACACTAGTTCCCAAAGTTGATACTTTTGAAACGAGCTGAAGATTAACATAATAATGTGCTTATAAGTGTTGGTACCACGACAAAGTATTGGACACGTAATTCCCATATATTTTACATCTGACTCTGGAGAAAATAAAACTTGACTCACGAAAATTAACAAATTGTCATCAGTATTCATATAGTTTGTAAAAGAAATATGTTTTGTTTTAATACGAATTACCTGTAAATTATTATAACTTTTAATACATACATTTGTATAACTTTGTTAGTTATAAACATAAATTTATTTCCAAATTCTCCATAACATTTTTTTTGTTTAAAGAAGCACTTCCCACGGCCAAACTTTCATATCAAACAAAGCTAATTAGACCTGTAATAGTACAAACAGTGTAGATCCTCTTAACTGCCCTCGACAAACAGTTGAGAATCAAAGTTCCGAGTACATCAAACTCACCGAGGTAAGTACTGTTGGTCAGCACCCACAATACCTTCAAAGGGTCCAACATTTTCACTCAGTAAGCGCCTGTGAACTTGGTCAAAAGTTAGAACATGGTCAACACATCACCAGAGAAGATGCCAGGACGCGCGCCGCGCACGTACTGAGGGTTGAGGGGTTGTGAACCCACCCTCGCTGCCGCACGCGCACTGCTGGCTGCGAGCTCTCTCTTGCAGGCGGGAATAACTTTTTATTTAAAAAATGCAGTTGCAGTTAAAAAGTTTTAAACAACGTACAATGAAAAAATTATGTACAATAAAATGAAGTTCGCAAAATAAAAGAAATTACTACTTACAGTTGATACAAACTTCAAATGATATACAGTATGATTAAAATGAAAAATTGAAACAAACCCAAAAGTCTAGAACAACATTTTTTGATTCGGTAAGGGGTCAAAAGTTTCAATCCAAAGTTTTCAAAGCAAAATATCCAAAATAATTAAATTTTCAATTATGTTTTTTCCAAAACTATACATTTTCAATGTTCCAATGATGTTATATAACTATTACGTCCGCGTGTATAATAATTTATACCAGCTATTTCCATGATAACCGTTCTGGTAACTATGTATTTGTCAAGTTCTAAAATTGAACACGTTAACTAGTAAACACACATCACAACAATTAACCATACAACATGAAGAAAGTAATATAATCAAACAAGACGAGCTACTTACTCATTGATGAGTTTCTGTTCGACAAACATTCAAACAACAAAAGAGTGGCGCTATTGGAGATGCAGAAATCAAGGTCAGTGCTCAGCGCAAACTACTACGGAAGGTGATGGTGCCACACTTTCAATTCGTCGCCATTCCGTGAATGACCATACACACACACCCAACGTAGAAGAGGTAGAAGCTTTAACATTAATTACAAACATGAAAAGAAGGGCATCTGAACACCCTGAGGCTCGTCCCGTGAAAATCACGCGAACTTTGCAAGGTTGGCCGTCATTTATACTAGCTGAACAGCCAGACCGGCATAATATCAGGAAAAGGATTCAGCGTAAACGTGTAAAGAGTATGCCTCCTAATCCTCAAAACATTTTAGACTTCCTTGAAGTTCATGACAAATTCCGTAAAATCACTATCGGAGAACAGTTTCTAATTTACGATTCTCAGCCTCAGAAAGTTTACGTACTTTAATTCGATCAAGAACCGGGTGGGAATATTCAAGACAGCTCCAACAAATTATTCTACACTTGTTCGTAATTATGGGATCAGTCGTTCAATTTGTACAAGGTCGTGAACAAATTGTAGTTCTACGCATTATATAAACACATTATATAAGTACGGCTTTGGTAAATTGAATTTTGGAAGTTTCAATAATTGGAAAATGTTCTTGGAACTTTTGAGTTGAAACTTTGGTTTGGCACTCGTACCCCAATCTTGATTCAACCAATAATATAACAGATATTAAGTGGATAATTTTCAACTATGGTGCCTAAGGTAATCATATAAGAAAATGTTTTAAGAAAAATGCGAACATAAATTTTTTTTCAAACAAAAACCAAATAAATTCAATCCTTGGCAACCCAAACGACAAAATTCAAGGTGAAGATAAATCTTGTGTTCACGAAACTATCTGTCATGACTGTGATTGTAAATATATAGTTCAAACTAAAAGAAAAATCAAAGAACATTATGTAATTTTAAATACAACTACGAAGAAAAATCGGCAATGGCAAAAAATTTCACAGGAGCAGGACACAACCTTCTAACTGTAACTATACTAAAGGGAGTTCAAAATTCACAGCATTTACTTGGTTTATTTTAAAATTTTCCGTTGTTGTTTGTTTTAATATGCCTATATGCCTATCATACATTTGTTTTGGTTTATTTTTATTATTTTCCCCCTAACCTTTTTCATAATTGGGTTTTTAAAATAATGTTTTTTAGACATTTTGTACTAATGCTTTTGCTATTCCTTTCGTTCTAGAGCCTTTGAACATGTTTATTGGACAGTTTGACTTATTTGAAATTATAATTAAATAGGTTTAAGAAAGACTTAAGTTGAAGCGAACTTGTGGTGGAGTAGAATCATGCGTGATCTTGAAGCTCATCAGTCCACAAGTGCGAGTTTGATTCCCCCAGTCACCGTTAACAATTTGTTAGGTGGCTTTGCAGTAACGCTAGGTAAAGGTTGACGTAGAGCGATAGAGAGGGCTTCGTAGTCCTAATTCCACCTCGTTGTACAAGACAAATTTAGTCTTTTTTGTCTTTACCTGAATAATATATTATAGTTCAAAAATACAATGCAAGTATAAACGTTAAGTTAACTGATACATGATTCTAGGCTGACCACGGGATATATTTTTACAACAGCAGAGCCTTTACGTATTGCAATAATATTACATTTAAAAGTCATTAATTATAAAAATGTTTTCCTCGGAATTTTAAAAATACTTAAGAAAATAAGATAGTCAAAATAAAAAAAGTAATTATCATAATCAAAAGTGTTTTTATCTTTAAAGGTTACCCGATAATACAAAACATATTTGCCTTTGAAAGAGGCACAACGCTTACCAGCTATGTGTTAGCTAAAATAATGGGAAGCCCCTTAGTTCAGTGTCCAAAATATAAGTATGCTAGACGATAAAAAATACTTACGTAAATACTACGAAATAATAGATCAAATTAAATTTTTATTCCCCAAAATCAAACCTCTACTACTCGTATACTAATATATGAAAAGGTATAAATGCTTGTAAATGTAACCTTATACAATATTACATTAATCACTTTGTTGTTTAATCTAAAAGCTAAATACAGGTTTCTCAAGGATGAAAATGAATTAACGAAAGAGATTACAATAGATTTTCAATTTATCTGCAGCAGGGTAATGGTAATGGCGGGTAAAATGTAAATTCTTCTCCCAGGAGTCAAAATTAAAATAAACAATAAATCTGGGAACAAGAGCTCCTGGACAGTTGCCAAGCGACAAGATGGAAAGTTCACGCCAATTCCATTAGCTATCTCTAAATGTTGTGTCGTTAATATGTTCGATAGTGAATTAAACATTTATCTTATTGGTAAAAAATAGTACTGTACAGAAAAATAAATAAGTAATAAAAATAATACACACATCTACAGGTAACTACTCGTATATCCTTCAATTTTCTTCTTTGGGCAAGGATGAAAGGACATTAGCAGCAATTTTTCTGTATTGCCAAGTCTTTTTCTTTAATCCAACTTTTGGATTTATTTACCGGTTTTTACTTTGAGCTTGGCATTAATATCTGTGAACCATGCTTTTCCTCATTGCACCCATTATTTAATACCTAGCACGATAACAAAATTATCTTGATTGTATGTTTATCTTAAAATTTTGTGGTCTAATTCAGGCGAGTAAATGTGTCTAATAAACCAAATATAAGTAATTCCAAACTTATCTTCACAAGAGTTGTGTAGTGTTTGTTAGTTATTTTCAGACCATTTTTTAGCTCTTGTACTACACCATCAGTGATCCTCTTCTTAACTCATATGTCTATTTACACAACAACAAAGAAATAAGAGATGACTTAGTAAGACTATTTACAACAGTCCTCGCGCGTATCACGGGATGGGTTTGGGTATCGGGAGGACGGTACATACTCAACTGGTCGAGGGTGTTGTGCGCTCACTGAAGGTATATTAAGTAAGACTAGGGTATGTCGAGCTGGGAACGATCGAGTCATAATATTAATATTAACGTTGCTACATGAGAAATAAGAGTGTAGACATTTAATTAAACCTAGTTTATGTTAGGGAACTTAATACTGAAAACATGTCACATTTAGAAACTGCAATGCATTAGTAAAACACAGTTTGTGTAATGAATTATTATATAAGAGTAATCTTTATATATTGTAGTGTAATACCTTATAATAATTTTTGTTTGTATTCGATGATACAAGTAATGTGATGTAGTTCAAAGGAAATTCTACGAGTTATGTCTTTTAAACATGTTTAGTAATATAATATTTACATAAAAATCAAGACTAGTACGTGATGATCAGTTAAAGTTAAGGGATTCAATGAACATCAATGTAAGTTAAATATTGCCTCAAAAAATGTATTTTTCAAACCCTATTTAAACACCTCAACGTTATAGCTATGTAACAGCGAAATGCTACAAGATTCACCATTCATTTGATTTGCATGTAAGTCTAACTAAATACGAACACCAATAATACAATTGAGAAATACTAAGCGCAATTTCTAGTCAAATCGATCTTAGCTAATTTCATCACTTTATAGTAAATTATCTCTTCAGTTTTCAGTAATAATGCTTAGTTATTTTTCTCGTACCTCTCCATTTAATCTTCACAGTTGTAGTAAGCTTTTCGTTTACAAACCTTTAATTTGTGTTTCATAAACAAATGATGGTTTCATAAACCATGTTTCACATGATGACAAATAGACAAACAATTAAACCAGGTTAATTAAATCGAGTATTTGAACTCACACTTATGAAATGATGTGCATCGAAAATGTGTGATGCTTGTCTCTTGCAACATACGCCCTGAGGTGGGATCTGTATGCCTCTGCTACGCCGACATGTTGGTACTTGTACTCCTATTAGCTTCATAGCATATGTGTGTTGTGTAGCTTTGTCTTGGTGGTTGTGTCTTTCATCTCTGTTGTGGGTTAGGACAAAATAACATTGATAAACCAGGTTACAAATAAATATTAAAGCTTAAAATAATTATCTTACGATAATAATCTAACTACGAGCATTACTCATAATTGTATGATTGTGTTTTTTTATATTCTGCGACTGTCCTGTAAATGATATAGTCTTGATTATACAGTAAACTATCAATCTTTTGGCAGTTGAATTTGAAGATTTGTTAGGGTATTTATAAGAGAGAATTTTGGGATAATCTTATAATTTGCACGTTTAATGTAAGTGGTTTTCAATAGTAAATGGCTTATAATTATTTAGTAAAATGCTTTCAACGTAAATGGTTCACAAATACAAATCTATATTATTCTATGCCATCACAATTGAAACTAGGTAAACAATTATTCTTGAATGTTTACTTGTAAACTAGTAATACATCCAATTTCGTTAGTTGTTAATCAAGTAGAACAAAACTCTGACTTAAACATAAAAAGGCAGCCAACAATAAAACACAATATAAGCTAAAATAAAAAACTGTTATAACTCAAATATTTGGATGGATTATATTAGTTTGTAACGATACTGTTAAAAATTTTGTTAAAAACTCTAACTTATTTTTCAGTGCCTTGAAATTTGGCAAATTTGGCAGTAGCAAAAACTTTGTTAAATAATGGTTGGGTCAGAACTTGCTGTTTACAATTTCAATGATACTATGGTTTGATTTATTTGTGTAAAAATAGCTGCCGCACCCAATTGAGAGCCCGGATGCAATACTTTTGCATATCAATAGAATCCAATACAAAATCAATTAAAAGTTATATCACATCTGATAGCGCCTCTGGGCTCTTGGTTTGCAGTTGTAGAATCACATGTCCGGCTAGGTTTGCTTTACTGAAATATAAAAAATGCTCCATAAAAAACAAATATTTTTACTTTACGTTAGCTGTAAAAGTAATATCCACTATTGTTGTTGTACAACGAGAAATTATACTAAAAGTTTATAGCTTTCTGATAATATAATAATTTTCGCTTTAGTTAAATCAAAACCGTGGATAACAAAAATCAAAACCGATCTTATAAACTTGTATGTAATCATTTAATATTAGAAACATATTTTAAAAGCGACATTATGTAACGTCATGTTTTATACAAACATAATCTCACACTTTACAGTAACGTGTGATGTTGTAATGTTGGTTGAATATGGACGTACGCCACGATACTGTACTAATCTCTTATGCTGGTACATTACCGGTTTCATGCTCGGGTGAAATCATCTAATGAAAGTAAGCCATACAGGGTCTCGGCTCTTCATTTGTAATAACCTTTTACTGTTTTGTACACTATTATTATCTTTTGGGTTCAGAATCATTTTATACATTTGTAGTAACTGGATATAGTAACTTGCCTCTGACTAATTTTCAAAACACTTTAGTATAAATATGCTCGTAGCATAAACGTCCGTTTCTGTAGTACCTACCTTACAAGTGTAAGACTTTTAAATTCTTTAATCTATTTTATTGTTTCTACTTTTGTCTTACTTGAGATACATTACCTAGAACAATAATATACAGTTATATTTTCTAAGTCCAGTTTGAAGTAGGACAAAACAAGAAATAACTCCTTGAAGTAGACTTCTTTTGTTCCAAGCTATTAAGGTCGGGATTTCATTTAATGATTCCACTTGAGGAAGATAAGGCTGCGTCTACTGTAGCAACGTTGCAATTTTAGTTTGTAACATTGTTTACGTAAGAACATTGAAAGTTTTAAACTCCTTTAAAAAGTGTGAATGTTTGATTGAAGAAAAACACAATACTTAATATATAGCATGAAAATTGTATCCCAGATCACCATCTGCCGGAACAGGTTGGTGTTAGGTTAATCAATTATCTTCCAGATTATATAAAATTAGTCAATAACTTTAGTTTATTCTAAATTAACTTAAACCACTTCTTGTGCAAAATTGTTCTACTCAATTCTACTCAATTATCTTCCAGATGATATGAAATTAGTCAATAACTTTAGTTTATTCTAAATTAACTTAAACCACTTTGTGCAAAATTCGTTCTACTCAATTCTACCAATTATCTTCCAGATGATATGAAATTAGTAATAACTTTAGTTTATTCTAAATTAACTTAAACCACTTTGTGCTAAATTCGTTCTACTCAATTCTACTCAATTATCTTCCAGATGATATGAAATTAGTCAATAACTTTAGTTTATTCTAAATTAACTTAAACCACTTCTTTGTGCAAAATTCGTTCTAATCAATTATCTTCCAGATGATATGAAATTAGTCAACTATAGTTTATTCTAAATTAACTTAAACCACCTTTGTGCAAAATTCGTTCTACTCATCACCAATTATCTTCCAGATAATATGAAATTAGTCAATAACTTTAGTTTATTCTAAATTAACTTAAACCACTTCTTTGTGCAAAATTCGTTCTACTCAATTCTACTCAATTATCTTCCAGATGATATGAAATTAGTCAATAACTTTAATTTATTCTAAATTAACTTAAACCACTTTGTGCAAAATTCGTTCTACTCAATTCTACTCAATTATCTTCCAGATGATATGAAATTAGTCAATAACTTTAGTTTATTCTAAATTAACTTAAACCACTTCTTTGTGCAAAATTCGTTCTACTCAATTCTACTCAATTATCTTCCAGATGATATGAAATTAGTCAATAACTTTAGTTTATTCTAATTAACTTAAACCACTTCTTTGTGCAAAATTCGTTCTACTCAATTCTACTCAATTATCTTCCAGATGATATGAAATTAGTCAATAACTTTAGTTTATTCTAAATTAACTTAAACCACTTCTTTGTGCAAAATTCGTTCTAATCAATTATCTTCCAGATGATATGAAATTAGTCAATAACTATAGTTTATTCTAAATTAACTTAAACCAATTTGTGAAAATTCGTTCTAATCAATTCTACTCAATTATCTCCAGATATGAAATTAGTCAATAACTTTAGTTTATTCTAAATTAACTTAAACCACTTCTTTGTGCAAAATTCGTTCTACTAATTCTACTCAATTATCTTCCAGATGATATGAAATTAGTCAATAACTTTAATTTATTCTAAATTAACTTAAACCACTTCTTTGTGCAAAATTCGTTCTACTCAATTCTACTCAATTATCTTCCAGATGATATGAAATTAGTCAATAACTTTAGTTTATTCTAAATTAACTTAAACCACTTCTTTGTGCAAAATTCGTTCTACTCAATTCTACCAATTATCTTCCAGATGATATGAAATTAGTCAATAACTTTAGTTTATTCTAATTAACTTAAACCACTTTGTGCAAAATCGTTCTACTCAATTCTACTCAATTATCTTCCAGATGATATGAAATTAGTCAATAACTTTAGTTTATTCTAAATTAACTTAAACCACTTCTTTGTGCAAAATTCGTTCTACTCAATTCTACTCAATTATCTTCCAGATGATATGAAATTAGTCAATAACTTTAGTTTATTCTAAATTAATTAAACCACTTCTTTGTGCTAAATTCGTTCTACTCAATTCTACTCAATTATCTCCAGATGATATGAAATTAGTCAATAACTTTAGTTTATTCTAAATTAACTTAAACCACTTCTTTGTGAAATTGTTCTACTTAATTCGGTAATCTTTTGATAGTCTGTCTTAAAGATTAAATATAAACCCATGGATCTAAAGTTATATGTGCAATGCTGAGTAAATGTTACAGGTTTGAATGTAAAACTCGATGTGTGTGAATGTTAATGTCTACGTGTGTTTAATGTATATGGCAATACAGATTTTATAGTTTATTTAATTTTAATGCCTTAATAAACTTTGTATAGAAATATTATTCCAACTTATTATTAAAGAAATTTGAAGACAAAAATGTTTGGACAAATCGGACAAATAAGTCATTTGATATAGTATTTAAATTATGTTTGTAATATTTCCATCTTGTTGATTTAAAACCAATATTTGACAGTCACATGTTTCGCATAAACATTTAGATTTATCGTCTCTAAATTTGAAGACAAAATAGTTGGGCCGGTTGGTAAAGTGGTGAGCGGGAGACCGGGTTCAAGTCACGGTTCGGTCCAAACATTTTGTTTTCAAATTTCTTGGTAATAAATTAGCTATTTAGCGTGTATACAAATTAAGATCTATTATTCTAAATTGTTATAATAGTAACTAGTGACTTGAAATGAAACATATGAAATAAAACATATTTATTTCACTCAAAGTTAAAGAAATTAATACAACTTGTTTGTTCGGACATTTCAAACCACCTTCTCCTGTACCGGTGGTAGATACAATGAAATTGCACTTCAATTAGTCGCTACACTTCACTTGCATTATTTTGTACACAAACTGTGGCTGACTAAAATTAACTAAGCATCTTGTTTTACATAAATATTAATACAGATTTAATCATAAACACGAACTTAAACTGAAATTACTCTGTGTAAACTAAATAACAAAAAAAGCTAATTACAAATAAAAGAAAAGTACATTTCCTATAATTGCACAATGGAAAGCTTCAAGAATTATTCACATCAGAATAGTTGATAACCTATATGGGTCATTTAAAGGGTCTAATAACCAAATTTTTAAGAGCTTACAGAAAACCGCTATTCTCTTAGCTTCTTTCATGGACTTGGGCAGTCCGTTAAATACTTTCGTCCTAGAAAACAAAAGATCTTTGGAAACATAGCCTAGTTTGTTTATTTTTGGCCTTCTCTTTAAATAGATTAGTTACCGCACTCCTTGTTTGGTAGCCATGCTCGTATGATTTAGTCGTTCCACTGTTTCCACACCTTTTATAGAACGTCCTTAAACTTTGTAAATGAATAGGTCCTCGATTGGGAGTACATTAATTTGTCTATAAAGTGGAAGTGAGGACTCACGTTTCCTTTTAAACAACAATATTCGAACAAACTGTTTTTTCTTACTTCATTAACTAGGATCTTAAAAGTCAACAAGTTACGCCGTATTCCAATCTAGAATGGATAAATGCATAGTACAGACAACGGAGCATATCAGTATCCCATTTACTTCTCAAAAATAAAAATTCCGGATGTTTCTTCTCAGACTTGCAGCACGCTTGAAAATATAAGCGTGCTATCAAAAGCGCTTGTTTTCAAACAATTTGTTTTATTAGCCTCCCGTTTTTAATAAGTGCCAATGTCTCTACAAGACGGTAATCACTTCTTGCGCCTTGGCCAATTATCGAAATGTATTGTCTAAATATGCAATATGTATCAAAACACATACACTAAGGAAACTCATCTTTAACTATACTGTTGAGACTGTTAATATTGAGCAACGGAGTAAATGTTAAACACCACGTAGCTACATGTAGCAAACAAAAGTGTTCAACAGCTGTTATGCCCCCTATCGGCTTAACTGGTCCCTGGTACCCGTAGCTACTCAGGTATTGATAACCATTGTTAGTGCAAGGCTACTAGGTAGTATGATTATGAACAATACTGTTGTGCATGGAGCGCTCTCTTGTGTCACATTGTCTGTAACAAAGTCTCATTTCGTCTCTTCATGAGCAAGTCTTTGATGAGTTTTTGTTTTGTAGGTGATGGTGTTTACACGAAACGAAGTTTGTTTTACTTGCAAAGCAATCTTCACACAAATTACGCTAGTTCTAATACATACTATAAATAAATACGTTGAAAATGTGTATTCTGCATTAAGAAATGGTGGATTAGGGCGACTACGCTGTGCTTACAAAAAAACAACACAATAGCATGTTTTCGTTGAAGTACAGAACGTAGCTAAGAATGGTGAAAAAATGCTTAAATTTCTTACACCATTTAGGAGGATTGATCAACCAAGCAAGAACCAATTTTACCACTGAAATATTGATTATTTCTCCCCTGTAGATGAGGAGTAGGGTAAGTGGAAATTCAAGTTTATTTTTGTTTCGAAACAACTGCTCTAATTAGGTTGTCTTGTCTGGCTCAGTTCTTTGTAGAGTCACCCGGCCCGCCGACCTTGCTAGTCCAGAGAAATTATAGTAGCAATATTCTAACTTTGCTCCGCTCACTCAAAATTAACAAAACATGGTTTCGTAGTCCTCTATTTCGACGCCGTTTAAGAAACCGAAACGTACAAATGCGGGTTTTATATGATAAGGTAGGAGTGGTTCTATTTTCTTTATACACAAAAATGCTTGTGAAAAAAATGTTGTACGCTTTAAAGTAGCCTGTTTTGGCCAACTTTAACATTCTTTGCTAAAATGGCTAAAGAATTGTTTCAAAACCAGGTTATTTTAACCTAGAGACAACCTTTGAGAACATGGAAAACAACTTTTCTAATCTTTACAACAAAAATAGCGTCTATAAACGGAAGACTACGAGAGCATGTTTTGAGCAACTTTTTATGGGATGATCAATCCTCTTAAAAAGCGTGTTTTAAGTAAAGTAACGTTAAGTTCAGGACAAAGTTTTTTAAAGAGTACAACTCTCCATGCCAATGTGAAATGAGCGAGGTTACAAAATACAACTATAGAAGTGTGCACACGGAATAATATATTCACATGTGTTTTGCATACACCGACAAATGTTAGTTGCCACACAGTACATTGTACAATGTTAACATTGTGTCCCTTGAGGTTGTGTTACATTACTGTACATCCAATGTAGAATATTGTGCAACTACAACCTATTAGTACCGCAAGTTTTCTGATTTCAGTTGATGACACATGACTTTATAAACTTTTCCAACTTGAAGGTGTTCTTAGTTTCATTTTGTGCTCGCTGTGGAGTACCATCTTCAGTCACTGATTGGCTGAAACTGTGACTGATTATGGATGGTACTCCACAGCGAGGCCGAAATATATCAACCTAATTATGACGCAGTGTGAGCCAGAAAAACTTCATTATAGTTGTGAAACTGGCCGCGAAAGCCTAAGAGTTACAAGAAGCCTACTGTAAGTTTTGATGCTGTTAGTGAAAATGTAAGAGAAGTTATAATCTCGCCAAATCAAACCACTTCGAGTTAAAAGTATGTTCGCAGTTCTGAATAATCTCTTTAATCTATCTGAAATATTTCAATTTGTTAACAATAAATAATTAAATTTATCGCAATACTCGACATAGAGCTTCATTATTATCTGATTCGCCACATAGAGCAAATTCGGATAATAAATCATTTACTGTCACTGCGTGTCGATTATGGAACAACCTTGATGTTGATAACAGAACAATAGATGATTGTGTTGGGTTTTGGAAGAAAATTAAAAATGATCTAATACAGGATCTTGAGGAGTGATCTTTTGCAGAATACTTCAAACTCTTCAAACCAGTAAATAATAAAATGTGTCTCCTTTTGTTTTATTTACCGTTTTGTTTTCAAAATGTTGCTATTCCTCTTTAGTTTTTTTTATGATTGTTCATTTTTCATGTGACATCTTGTTCGTTTATCATTTTCGATTGTTTGTCAGTATTAATAGTGTTTTTTTAATGAATATTGATAAGGTTAAGTGGCAGTAACTTTTGTTGTATCAATAAAGACGTTTTATTATTATTATTAGAAATTGATTTTAAAGTTTAACTACTCATGTCTCTTGAATCTTTTGAAACAAGTTTTTCTTTTGCGATTTTTCCCTAAAATAGTTGCTTTTCAGAAACGTATTGACGCGCAAGATGCATCTTCATTTCTGAGGAAAGTTTGTTTTGTTGATATTTTACTCCTTAAAGGATAGAAGGAAAGGATAGACAGGTTATTCTAACGATTTTTATTGTAGTATGGACATCGGCTGTTTCAACGAGTTTGTTTTTAACACAGAGTATTTATTGCTTTGAATTTCAACACTATATTATAGTAAATTATTGTAACAGCTGTTTCTTTAAAACAGTATAAATCTGTCAGCTGAGTTCGAAACACTGTTTATTTCCAGTGTCTTTATAATATTAAAACCATTTATTGACCTCGGCTGCGAGTCGGGCTAAACCTCGTGTCAAAAGTGCCACTTTAGACCCTAATGAAATATACTATTGCTTTGTATGTATTAAATTTGTATTGTAGTTTATTTTAATAATTTGTTATATGTATAAGTGACTTGAATCAGTTGGCACAATTTCTTTTGTCATTTTACTTGCTCCAAAGTCAGCTGCTTTGGACACATCTGTGATGACGTTCTTAACAATCTTCACTTTATAATATTAATAATAATATAATTTGTGTTTTATAATATTTAAAAATTCATATATCATTATAACTTGCTAGCATGACAGGTATTGTTTATCATTCGTTCCTAAAGTGTATTTTCAACCTTCGCTTTTTTGACGTCGTCGGCTGCACCTTACGCTTGTTAAAAATGTCTTTTTAGGACCTCGTAAAGAACTATATTATTTGTCAACAATTGTTTAAAATATTTTTAATAATTGTTTGTTTCCTTTTTGAGGCTAGTACGGTTGATTACGTTTTAATTCACTGGAAACTCCTCGATCGTTTTCCTTTTTTCCTTTTGATTTATATTTTTTTATTGAAGGTAACGTTACACTTAATACTCTAGTAGTGTCTTCAAAATGTTCGTTTGTCGCTAGTTATTTTGGCAATATTTCTCTCACAGAACATAGCCCTGGGGAGGAATCTAACGCCTATGTTACAGCCGACATGTGAATACATGTACCCTGATGTACATCACACTGCACATGTGCTAACCCATGTCATATGGTTGGCTTGGTCCCAACTGCACTCTGTATGTACAAGACAGGGTTTTCCAATAACTCAAAGTTGTTATTTTATGTGTTATCTTTAAGGTTGCAAATTAAAGAAATACAATTGATTTTTTACAATTCCTATGAACGTAGACCAGTATGAGAAACTCATATCAAATGATAATTAAAAATTAACTCAAATAAAACTTTTATAGTTTTATAAGACGTTTCTTGATCAATTGTATAACTAACAGGGGTCCAAAACCATTTCAAATTTATGTTTGAACATTTTACCGTGCAGTTCTAAGACACTTTCGAATGTCAACGTATACCTAACTGTGTATTTTATTTAAAACATAATTGCTGTTCAAGCCAGACTCAGTTTTAATTTTATTTTATTACTACAGTACCATTCTTTTCTCGATTCTTACTAATATTCTTCTTACCACTCGATTCTAGTTTCTTACTACTATTCTATATAATTTATATGAATCTAATTCACATAAATCTCAAAACCATATTCTTTAAACCTTGTTAACCTGCTCTCAAGTCCATTCACGAATTCAGTTTATTTGCGTAGTGTATTTCTTACCCCTCTAGCTTACCCCAGTAAATAGTAACACATCTTTATTTTTATCTCTACTAAAGCTATTTTAAACAATTTAATAGCTGAAAGTTCAAATAATAGAAATATAATACGCCTGGAATAAATAGTATGAGCCCGTCAATCCATAATCCTCATTTTAATACTGAATTATGGCATCAAATTTAGTATAACTATTAAGTTCTGTAATTAGAACATAAGAAACACAGTGGCCTAAGGTAATTCACAGAAGCCTGTTGCAGCCATAATAAACACATATATATACAGAAATATCAACGTACTATCTATGCCAACTTTGTAGGTGTTGGTGCCAACACTTTGTCTATTACACCGCATGTCAATACAGTATCAATAATCTCCATATCCAGTCTAAAGACTGAAGTGACCTAATAAAAACGTGTTGACCTAATTCTTAATGTTCTGTAATTTTTTATTCTCCTTATGTCCTTATTCATTGTTATTTATGAGTGTTTGTCAAACCTACATTTGTGGTGTATCCATTGATCATTTCCTCATTTGGAATTCCAGCTGTTCAGAATTATTGTATCCAAGTCTGTATTGTCAGTTCTAGGCCTAATGGGCTACTGGAAATAGTAAATAATAGGCCTGTTTTCTATTCTGAAAGTTTAAATAGGGTTTTCAGCTCTTTACTGATTTAGCGTTTCGAGAACTTGGTACACCCTTGCTTTCTGCACAGTACCGCGCAGTGCGATTAGAGAGCGTTGTTGAGTGAGCGGCCGACTTTGACTCTAGAGTGTTAAACTACAGGTGGCGCAGATGTGGCGGAATAGTTTGGTACCACTGGTGATCGCACCATGTTAAATACCGAACTCTAACTTAAACTACTGAAAAGCCACCGTGTTAGTAGTATTACCGCATGCTGCAAGTGATTATATTAGTTGTTGTCGTGGGGATATTTTTCATTGATTGGGTGTAACGAGACATGTATGAACATCTGCGGGTATATTAAAACATACAAGCAAATTATTAATTTCTTAAGTATAAGGCGGCAGGTTTTGATTGTCAATTTGTCATTTGTAATTTTCGTTGAATAATTACGAGTGTAATACAGATTTATTAATAAAACCTGTTTCAAAATTCTACAAATTCTACTTGAACAGAAGTACCCAAAGGTTTCGGAACATCCTTTATATGAGGCAGAAATAACCGGTGATCTGTGGGTGTACCTTCATCTGACCTCAAACCCTAAACTCACTAGACTGTTACTAATCCACTTTAATGTAAACCATTCAAATCTAGGTTATACTTATCGTCAAATCTAGGCTACATCCAGTTTTAGATATTGTTTTCCTTGTATCTTTATTATACCTGAGTAACAGTTTATTTGCAGTACTAGCTCGTACATTGTTTGAAAACATGGATTTTTTGTGTAAGATAACCAATTAAGCTTTTCTGTTTGTTAATGTTATTTTACATTATTTTGATTTTATTTTTAAATAAAGTAAATATTTTATGCAAATTCTAATGATATGCTATAATGAGAGTTAGTGTAGCTAGGAAACCTTAGTAGCGGTGGTAGATGTTTTCAATAGTTTGGTGTTCTAAGCCAGCCTTGTGTAGAGGTCCACTCAAAACTTAGTTCACTAATATATGGTTACTGTTAAGGTCATAGGGCAAAGTGGTCTTAGACAGGACTTGGGCTGGGGTGGGGTGTGTTTGGTGTTTGGGGTATGGCTTGATGGTGTTTGTACCGGTTAAGCGTTAAGTTCTGTTGGTTGTGGATAAATTTGCTTATATAAATGGTATGAAATAATCTTACAGTAGTACCAGTTTAATAATCAGTTACGTCTGAAAATGCACGCTTTTCATTCGTATTGCGTTACGCCCCAAAAAATGTGTACAACGATGCTTTTCCGTTATACTTCAGTTGTACAGATAAGTTGATTGCGTTACAGTACAACATTCGTAACTGGTACATTTTAATGGGGCTCTTTAAAGAGTTCGTTATTTGTTTCTGTGTTCAGCCTACCTTTTGTGCGAAAAAGAACAAATGTTAGTTTAAAAATCACCTTTTTCTTTGGATACTGTTATATTACAAAATATATATAAAACACTGTCTACTCATATTAACTTACCAATGAAATTACATATAAAAATCAAATTGTTTTCAATAATATTTTGTACATCACATCTCAATTTGAATCTTATTTCAATGAGGTGCACCCTTATTATAAGTGAATCTAAACCTTCGCTGCACTAAAATCATTGACTTAAAAAAAATCACTAAACCACAAAACACATTTTGCTTTTTCTTGATCGGAAAACATTTTCAAGATAAAAACACAACTTTTACTTTATGGACAACAATAAGGTTAATAACCAAAACAGCTGGTTGTTATTAGAATATGTAAACAAAACTGTTTGAGCTACCGAAAACAGTGATATCACTCTGAGCGTTTTAACATGTTGTGTTACAGTTTTATATACAGTTAAAACTGCACCATTCTTTTATGAAAACCCTGTATTTGTCTTCAAGTGTCTTGAGTAATATTGTCTAAAACATTAAAACCTCCAAGATAATGTGTAAATACATGAATTAATTGGTTTACCTTCTACATTGAAACGTAAGCCTGAGAAGAAATACCGGCTTGAGATGACGTTCTTTTGTTTCAAGCTATTAGGCTCACGTTTACTTTTAATGAATCCATTTCCGATGGATTAGTCTGTGACTTCCGTAGTAATATTGAACAGCTAAACTTTCCAATGATGTATTTTAAAACATCTTTGTTTATTATGAACGCCTTTTATATTTTAGGTTTCTTAACAAGAACCGTTTATACCATTTCAAAAATTAAAAATAAATAGTACATAGCATGATAAAAAAGTATCGTTCACTCAAAGGGTAATTTTGGTTCTTCGAGGACGTTAGCTTCACTTTAGGCCCTAATGATGAAATATACCATTTCGTCGCTGTTGGTTTTCAAGTGTTTTACTTTTTTTTAAGTTAATTCACCAGTCACTTTAAAAGTATTACCTTTCTTTTTATATTAAATGTACTTTTATTTGTCTATTATTGCAAGCTTTTCTCTACAGTTTATAATTTTATATAGGAATAGTTACCAGATAGCCACTGAACAACTTCAGTTCTGAGATGGATTTTATCTGATAATAGGTAAACTGTTGTCAGAAGTCAAATAATGTTATTTGTGTTTCATTATAAAGTTTGAAACATTAATTTTTCTATTATTTAAACACTTATAAGAAGGGCTCACGAGGATATTCCTGCGGATTTACTTAAGGTGCCGTTTACCGCACTCAGACATTAAGACATCACTATTTGAGATGCCGACCACTCTCATGAGGGTATTTTAAGGCAATTATGTGTTGAAGGAAGAGTGTGATGAGTGGGAGTAATGGGTTAAGAGGTGTAGTCTTGTTACAAACTAAGGCCGACTCTTAACTTAGAATGGGTCATTAGTTAATAGCCCAACGACCAAAGGAAATACAAGGACCAACGGCTTAACGTGACTTCCGAACCACACAGATGGTCTGATATGTCTAAACGATGGTGGGAGTTGATGCGGGTATCATCAGATGATCACTGATACTATCTGAGCCACTTTAGACCTATATCATCCTAAAAACCTGACCTCCATGAAGCATAAGATAGGCTGAACGTATAACTCAGGTAAGCACAACGTCTATTCAGTAACATCGTCCAACTGGTCTCAGGGTGCAAATAGCTACTCTTGTATTGATAACTAAGCCTAGTGATAACATTATCTTACGCAACAGCCGCTATAACTTTGCTTCTAGGCTGTGTTTTACATGGAAACATTGCTCTCAAGCCGTCCTAGTAAGCTTTAAATTGATTTTATGGATATGAGTTATTTGTTTATTTCCTTTATGGCAGAGAGGTATTCAAACCGTAATTAGTGGACAAATTGTCCTGTATGCTAGGCTAACTCTAAAATAAATATATAAGAAATACAATTCAAGTCTATGATCAAATCGGTCTACATATGTTTCTGCCCGCTCACTTTGTGACATTTGTATAATATAAATTATGCTTAAGCTAAAACACAAAACTAATGCAGTATAGCTGAATTATTTCAACTTTTACGCGCTAAACCTAAATTATGTCTATACTTAAAACATAAATTTAGGCAATAAAACATTAACTTTGGCTCTTGAATATCAGGCGATTGGGCAAAATAGAAATCCTTAAGATTGGCTGAATCATTGCAAAGTGCGTTCACTTTATTTATGGTTTACTGCTTGCAAGCCATAACATGACTGGGAGTCGTGGCGTGGTCCTGTAATCCAGCTTCGTGGAGGTTAGGTTTTGAGGATGATATAGGTCTAAAGCGGCTCAGATAGTCTCCATGATCATCTGATGATACCCGCATCAACTCCCACCATCGTTTAGACATATCAGACCATCACCTGCAAGGTTCGGAAGTCACGTTAAGCCGTTGGTCCTTGTATTTCCATTGGTCATTAGGATATTAATTAATGACCCATTCTAAGGAAGTGTCAGCCTTAGTTTGTAACAAGACCTCATAACTCATTACTACCACTCATCATACTTATTCCTCACCACATATTTGCCTTACATTACTCTCATGAGAGTGGGCAGCATCTCAAATAGTGATTTATATAACGGTATAAGAGCAATTGAACACCAATTTCCCAAGTTACATTTAGAAAATGTCTGTTTGCAGGACGATAAAAGACTTTTAATGTTAAATCTCCATTTGAAAGATGGTCGGCACCTTAAATTGTTGAATAGTTAACTTCAGCAGTGTAAGGAACAAAGAATCTCAAACCCATCCTTTTTCGCCTGATTATAGAAACAGTGTAAATACAAAGGTTTACCTTGGAAATATGTTGACCAAATGTTTTACATATCAAGATTACTAAGTGTGTACTTCACAATAAGAAGCTGGATTATACAAATCTTCGTACGCAAATAGAAACGAAAGGTGTTCAGGACACAGAACTATACTATGCAACGACTACGTCTATGCAAACAGTGATCTATTTTAGTTGCCGCATTGTACAGCGTAGCACCGTATCCCTTGAGGGTATGTTACATGCATGACAATGGTGATTCTAGAATGTATCTTCTACAAATAGCATTTGACCTGCGAAATTATATATACGCAATTATACTTTGGCATTTAAAAAAAGTCGTTTTGAGTTTTTCTTTTGAGTTATGGTTAGCCTTTAAGCAGGGTATAAAGTGACCATTAAAGGGAAGCCACGATTTAAATTGTATACCGGTATTATTTTTTAGGTTGTAGGGTGTTACAATCGGAAATCTGATGGAAAATCGTCAGTGTGGAATAAACATTTCTTCAACTTGTTTTGGACGTGTTTACTATCCCTATTAGTTAATGCACAAATGGCATTTTAAAGTTGTAAACTTAGTAAGTTTCAATAAGTTGGAAAACTTTTCGTCAGTTAAGTAAAGTGTTTGTTTTCCTCATTAGTTGTAATATTGGTAAACAACATGGTTGACAAGGATGCTTAGATATGTTTATTAACATTATTTTTAGTTAAAAGTTCAAATACTGTTATTTTATAGCAATTTAGCTCATACTTCAAGCAAAATCTTAATTTATTAACATGTGATAACATGAAGTTAACAAACCTGTTGTTCTTGTCGTCCGTGGCTCGACCAAGCCAGCTAATGTGGCTGTCTGATGAAAGGCCAGCCGATTTTAATCATTGGGAAGTTGACATTAACATTGACGTGCTGGATTTCTCTGTTTTTCTTTCTTAATATTTTGTGTGCATGTTGTATTGTTTTCTAGGCTATTTGTTTTAAAACTAAATACCCAAGTTTAAGTAAAAAAAACTAATGTATATTGGTGGTGACTGGTGGTGGGCTTGCACCGATTACTTTAAGCTTATTTCCTAATTTTTTAGCTTACTATCCTGAAGACGGGATTGGATTCCAGATCCCGAAAGGTCTCGTTCTTTTGTTCCCTCAAAAGATGGGAAACGTACTTAATACTATTTTAACTTCTAAGTGTTTCTTTATTGTTTTCTATTTGTTGAGCTCACTGGATTATATAAGGTTTCAACGCTGTTTGAGAATTGTCAGCTGTTAAACTACGTGTTGGTATGTATTGTTGCAGTAATATAGTGGTTTTGATTTGCTAATTCGATGTTATTGTAAAAGTAATGCAATCATGGTTTTTAGCAAAGATCAAAGAGTGCTTATTGTTGAAGAACACTTAAGAACAAGATAATATTTTTTGTCTAGATGCGTTTAAGATCAAGAGTCCAGGCGTTATTAGGCTATCTGCCTTTGTTGTTTCAAAATGTTAAAAGATTTTTTAGAAGAATTTTCTAATCCAACCCTAACATTGTCCGTCACTTCTTCATTCAGTACAGGCCGCCATCTGTTATGTTTTCCATTCTATGTAGAACCTATTTTGTTTATCCTTTTTACAAATTTGTGAATTTCATATTAATTTTGTTTGAAATATTAACACCTGTAAACTTGACCCCAAATTCCTCTTGGCAAAAAAATTTACGACCTTATAGCGCTAGTAAAAAATGACTTACTAAAGTTTGAAAGTTGGGCTGCGTTAAAAACAACACCCTGTATTCCACAAAAACAGTCAATTTTAGTTTGACTGTGTGTGGAAGCTTTGCGTGGTACAAGCAACGCTACATGACTTTGTCTCAACTGGCCGGTAGTTTCTGAAGAGCTAGGGGTGGATATCGGGCAATCCACCCTCGAAGTGGTAGAGTCAATGTCAAACAGAATATATCTGACTCAGGCTTGGCCAAAGCGGTCTGAGTAGAAGGTGTCACTGCAGGGCTCAACAAACACGTGTAATCAACAATAGACGTTTTTGACTAATACGAATTTTGGTTTATTTGTTCTTGTATTGTGAAATCACAAAGTCTTAAGAAAAGTGTACTGCAGCTGAACACTAAAGTTCTACTTAGAGCAAACCTGTAACCGTCTTTACCCGATCCCGTAAAGAGATAGAAGCTCGAGATGTAAAATGTTATTGTTCATTGAAAATGGTTGATATTTGAGTAACTTAACTAAAACTTGTTCTACGTACTCCTCAATATATTTAGATAGATTCGAACCATACTAAAATAAAACCTGAGCCATTATCTTCGATAAAATATTCTTCATATCAATTGCCTGTTATGTGAAAATATCTGTAGCATTATATATTGTTGAAAGTTTAAAACACTGTTCTTAACCGATGGGGCTTATTCGTTTGTAAAGATTTTGCTCAGTACGTAAAAAACAGTTTAAACTCTGATAGTTAATTGTTTTAAGCTACTAAATCCATAAGCAAATATTGATTGTACAAACGTAGTCTGATAGAAACTGCGAGTAATAGAGGACTCTCAGTTCCTGTGGTCGCAAATAACGCTTTAATTGGCTTTTATCACTAAAACCCATTTGTATGCAAAATCCTTCGATCAGTCTACACCTTGTTGTTTAGAGCCTGGGGTGAAACACGATATCAAACGCACACACTGCAGTGGTCAGCAGTGAAACTATGAGAAAAAAACGCTTGAAGTGAACAAAACAATGATATAATTTACGACCTTTTAGGCCTAGTGTTCGTAAAAAATGATTTACTAAAGTTTGAAAGTTGGGTTGCGTTTAAAAAAAACACCCTGTATTTGTCGAACAAAACATCTTTTATGTTTTCCTTTTAAGTTCAGAGTTTGGCATTTAAATTTGAATTTATTTTTCATTATTCAAGTACACTAAACAAAAACCCGTTGAAACCGTTGTTTCTTTCAAGCTAATCTTTAAAAAATGATGGTTTGTCGAGGAAGTCATTTTCAACTATATTACTAAAGTGTTATGATACAAGATTCTATCGCTTCATTTAAGGTTTTGTTGTATAAGCTAAAGAGCGAAACAAAAAATTAATGTTAACTACAAACCTCACTAGTTTATACAATCTTTTATCACACAAAAGATTGCTTTATTATACCGATATTAGTAAGGCGGTACTGTAGCAAATGCTACGCGTAATGCAAAGCCTGTTAATTCAACTTGTGCAGTAACATTAGCTAACTCGTCTCTTGTCACCTTAGACTACATGCTACTCAGCTATTTATAGCCTTTGTCATTGTTAAAGAGTACCTGTTAGTTAACAATGTAAATATCTGTTACCATGATAGTATCTAACAATGGCTCAACTTTGATAATGGTCTGTTCATATGAAACATTAAACAGTTTTATTGCTGGCATAAATACACATTCGTATGTAAGGTGTCCCATTGTTAATGTGTCTAACCTCAAGAAATGATTAAATGATTTTCCTTTTTTCCCAAGAATTGGTTCTAAAAGTTTGTCGTTTAACTTATGAGACAACCTGTTTAGTATACACCTTTTCAAACCAATGTATTATTATCATGAAAGGCCAACTCCTCACGTTCCTTTCGGGTTCATTCCTGTATTGGAATCGTCAAATTCATATAGTGAAACTATCCTTCTGTTTTGGATTAAATGGTATCTAATTAAAGTATACATGGTTTATCAGAACTCTCTACATGTACTTTAAGGCCTTTTATGAGACTTTTTGCGCGATTGAGTTTCGGTTTTATGTGTGTTTGTTAACAGTTAATGGATTTGGACCAGTTTAGAACCACGTTACTAATATTTTTAGTAACAAACCCGTAGTGTTGTTGTAATTTTCTGTATTTTTGTCTACAAACTATTTCTCAGTGCTTATATTTAAGACTAGCAAATTAAAGATGCCTTTTAACGTTTAGTATTTTGCCTATTTAGTTCGATGTTTTGTACCTTAATTCTGTATATTATGAATTTCTCTGAATGCTACGTTATTCCGTACCATTAAATTAGCGGCAATATTTTGTTTCAAACTCTACTTTGAAGCTAAACTCTCTGCAATATATACGATGGATGTGCTCAACACATTAACAAATCTGCCAAAGTGAAAGGAAATCTTACAAAGAAATGCTTAGCGAGAACTGGACGGAAAGTTAAACAGTTGAGGGGCGATTAAGCTCGGGGGTCAAATATTTACCGAAACTCTGGCCAATTCCTCGTGTTTCCTTTGGGTTCTTTCCAGTATTGGATTCTTCCACTTTGTTTAGCGAAACTATCCTTCTATTTGTGAGTAAATGATGTAACTAAAGTACACAGGATGCTTCAGAGGTATTTACAGATACATTTAGATATGGTTTCTTGGCCAAATACTTTAGTGAAAATATCAAAATTATCATAATCTTAAAGTCTTTGTTTACTCAGTCAGATGTTTGTGTAGGAACCTTTATTTTTATCGGATGAGCGGTTTTACTAAATTAATAAGACATTTTGAAAAATGTATACTATTCAACTTGAGTATAACAGCTGTATCTTTAAACAATATAAATACGAGTAATAAAGCATTGTGCTTGATGACATAGTTGACTTAAAACGTTAGCCGATTAACATTTTAATTAACCGATTTAACTATCAATATCACGCATTTTTTTACAAAAATTATGGTTCGTCACTTGTTTTAAACATGTTTTTTGATCCACGTTCATTCAACGTCCTCGGCTGCACGTCGGACGTTAAAACATGCGCTCTTATCAAAAAGCTTACTTCAGAATTAATCACTTCCGCTCGTAAGTTTGAATTACGCCCAGCTGTACAGAGAGAATAAAGGTTTCTGAAGTTGTGTTAATGTACCAATAAACACCTTGCCGAACTTCTAATAAAACAGAGATAGATTTCCTCTATCTATTTTGAATTAGACAAGATTCTCTGATACACTATTAATAATGTGTACAATTGTGTCTATTTGCTTTCTTTATTCACTCTATGGTTTTGTAAACTAAACAAACAACCGCTGTTAATGGTTTAGTATTTGTTTTGAAATAAGAAAGTTGTTCACTTTATTATCCAAGTCAACCTAGGCTAGTAAATTAACCAACTACCTAATTTAGACATCAGTTAAAACTAATATCTGTCCAGTTCTCTGAATGTCAAAGTGAAGACATACTAAAAAGCTAAAAAGCTTTAAAACGGTAAATTCTAGAGCAACGGAAGTTGTTTTGATCGATTGAGAAAGTAAAAATGTACTATACACAATACAGGGTTAACTTTGTATTCGTTTATGGTAAAGCTACAATTTTATAGATAAAAAACTTTACCTATAAAACAGTCGTTTTAAAATGGATGATCCGCTCTAGCTGGTTAACGAACTTCACTTGGATACTTGCAAAAGGGACATTTGTACCAAGTTCGAAGATCGAAAATATGAATAAAGTTTTACTCAGGAGGTGTTGGGAAGCTCAAAACTGTTTCCTCATGTTGATAAAAATCTCGTGAGCAATTTGAAATGAGAATTTCCAAGCGGTAAACCGCATCTTTCTACTAAGTTTCCAATCTTTGGCAAGAGAAATAAAAAACTATATTCTAAGTAAGAATTCGCTAATAACTGATGATTGTGTAGCCATCAATTTTATACTAATTGCTTGTTTAAGGATAGGCAGACAATTTTATTTGTAGTAATTGGAAGACCTGGATACACCACCTGCTTTTTGTTTGTTTTCAGTCCTTAGCGGTGGGGTTTTGGCGAGTATTAAAGATGAGCTAGCTGTGTGATTTGGGTTTGTTGTATTGCAGAGCTAAATGGATCGTGACAAATAATTCGTTGTTAGAATTTCTTGGGACGAAAAGAAAGGACTTAGCTTAAATAAAAAGAAAAGTCAAGTTATCACCCTTAAAATATTTCGAATATTTATGGTATCGTGCTGCTTATTTTAAATGTTTAAAGAGGAGGCCTCTTTACATACAATATTAAACAAATTTAAAAATTAATGTTTGGGAAAGTGTGGGACTGGCAGTTTGACACTTCTTGTTTTAGGCCCAGATTTAAGTTGACAAACAAAACAATTCCCGTGCGTAATATCACCTTACGCATAACAGTTGAAAGTATCAACTTCACCGATAACTTCTTGCAATACTAATTACTGGTATGTTTGTGTTTATCTGCAGTTTTATGTCACATTTTAATAATATATTTAGCATTTGTTTTCAGAGTAGATGAAATTTATCTGAGTCCAAATGTAGGTTTAAACAATAAAAGCATGTCTTTGTACTTAACCACTTATTTTCATAACAAACCTACTCTAAATATTTTAAATCATTACTCATTTTTTCAAACAAATTTCATATAACTTTCAAAGCAAGAGTGCTTTCGCCGGTCAAGGCATCATCAGTTATATAACTATATCAGCTATATAACTGATAATGCCTTGACCGGTGAAAGCGTTCTTGCTTTGAAAATTATATGAAACTTGTTTTAAAAAACGAGTAATGATTTAAATCCTCTAAAGTTTCATCAAGAACCCAACGAAGAAAATTCTAATATTTTATTTTATGTTATCAATTTGTATTTGGAAAATACTACAGTACATCGTTTTTGGGGGCGTAGTATATTAACACCACCACATCCAGAGGAGTTTTGTAGCAATGAAAACAATACCTAGCTTTGGAATCAACTTGGAATTTCAGACATCGGACGCTACCTTGTGGAATAAACCGGAACCAACGCTAGCACAGTTTCACTGAAATCTGTGCAGAGTGCAGCAGCTGCCTGGTGTTTAGCACGATCGATTTTAGCGCGCGTGCTAGTTCTGGGATCCACCGCTAGGTTTCTCCCCCAGTTTCATATTTGGTTCATACTAGATGTATAGAAATTATCTCTTAGTAAAGAGGGTACTAATAATAATTATTAACTCATTCACCTTAGAAATCATGTAGGCCCTGAAAGGTTTGATTGTTTTTTTATTGATTTCACTTTAAAACTAATCATGCTCACACTTATATTGGCTATCCTTACATTTTAAACCGTAAACCGTAGGGCCTAGTAGTATTATTAATTTAAACATATACTTTGTTGAGCAAAGATATTTCCAATTTAAGATTTTTGTGAGACGTTGCTGCATGGATGTCAAATTCTTTTGAGTTTTTGGAATGCCCAAGATGTGGTGTGGTGGTTCAAAACTCTGTTAAAAAGAATAGGCTAACAAATTAACCAAGAGCTTACTCGTCATACTTAATTTTAAATCAAATTATTAATATACAAATATGTGTATTTCAACACGTCTATTACACCGTCTCAATTTCTTAAAACTTTAACACACATTTTATGGGTTATTAACGTTTTTTGCAGTCGTTAATAAAGCAGCTCCAAGCGTCGTGTAGCTGCCAGTTAAAACATTTTTTGTTAATTTGACTCAATGTTAAATTTGTCAACGAGTACTAGTTTAACAACACTTGTCCTTAAACATATATTCAGTCTCTTAGTTTAACATGTAGGATAATTTATTTTACTGTACAAACATTACATGAATCAGAAGCAAACAATGTAAGAAACATTTGTACAAAGACAAATCCACAGCCTTGCTGAACATATGAAAATGTGCAAAGTTAAATTGAAGAGATCTCAGATGTTTCAAAACGGAAACAATCTTTGAAACCAAGGAACAGTTTGAACGAATTCCTCTCTGGAGACCTCAGGCATCTTGTCTACTGTTGTGTCTCAATTCCCTGACAAACTGGCAAATAAATGTAAAATGCTACGAACTTTTTCAAATATGCTACATTTTAAATTCGTAATAGTGGCAGATCAATTTAAATAGAAAAACGTAATTTTCCGGCCACTTCAGGAAGAAAACTACTCCCTACGTTTTTGGCAATTGGGAAACTCCACCCGTTCTCAAGGACCTAACCTAAACTTACGCAACATTATAGATTATACTTAGTCTAACCTAGTTAGGTCCACCGTGGTGTGCCGTCCTAGTGAGATCAAGCCTTTTCTTTTTTCTATTTTTAGGTGTTATGTAAATATATTCCTCCTGTCAATATTTGTCTTATTATGTAGTTGTAAACATTTCATTTTGTCTTGTTCTCTTAGGTTAAGGTTAGGCTAAGTGTTATCTACAATGTAGCGTTAGTTTAGGTTAGGCCCTTGGCAACGAGTAGAGTTTCCCAACTGCCCGAAACGTAGGGAACAGTTTTCCTCCTGAAGTGGCTTTTCTAAGTCTTGAAGAAGTCCGGTTTTCTAATTTCTCGAACACTTTTATATATTTATTTCACAATAGTACATGCACTAACCTGTCCAAGAAGAACTTGATGGACAAGGCTGGCTTTAACTGTTTACATGCAGAAGTGGGTTTAATGTATATTTGTATGTTAATATATAATATATATGTTAATATATGTTGACGTAGTCCTGTAATCCAGCTTTATGGAGGTCAGGTTTTGAGGATGATATAGGTCTAAAGCGGCTCAGGTAGTCTCAGTGATCATCTGATGATACCCGCATCAACTCCCACCATCGTTTAGACATATCAGACCATCACCTGCGAGGTTCGGAAGTCATGTTAAGCCGTTGGTCATTGGGCTATTAATTAATGACCCATTCTAAGAAAAGTCGGCTTTAGTTTATAACAAGACTACACCTCATAACTCATTACTACCATCATCACACTCATCCTTCACCACATATTTGCCTTAAAATACCCTCATGAGAGTGGTTGGCATCTCAAATAGTGGTTAAGTGATTTAGTGATGTATGGATAGTACGTTTGATAATACATTTAAAAATTCTACATAGTGCTATGCAATGGAGTAATGAACATTTTATTTTTTGAAACAGAAAGGTCATGTGCCTTTTTTCAGTTAAAAGTATAGATTTATTTTAATATATGTGGCTGGTATTTCCTTGTCCTTATTTCTAAAAGTCTCAAAGTCTCAGTCCATTAAATAATGTACAGTACTGAGGAAAGCTTTTTAAACATTCTGCCAAGAACTTCTTTTAAAGCATCCAAAGGTATGTTTGTAATTTATAATTCGTAAACTAGCGGTGATATTGCTTTTTAGTAAGTATGTTTTGTTTGGTCATTAGCTGTTTACAATTTTATTTTTCAACCAATAGAAAAATATACAAACTAGCTGTCAGAAAAAACACTGTACGGTTCACGGTTCAGTCGGGTTTTAAATAAAAATACACACCAGTCCCTATCTAATAAGTTAAAGAATATAACCGTATGTATAAAATACACAATAAATCTACTTCTACAGATTTATTTTTGTGCTTCAGTTTAGCTTGAGCACAGACAAAAGCAAAGTTTGCGCAGTCATTGAATAGAATCCGGAAAGCAGATAAAAGTGCACGTCCGAAATCAGATCAGAAGTCTGAACCTTTCCTAAGACTCCATTAACCTGCTTGAACTTGGCTTTTCCTGGCGAACTAATGTAAATACCTTCTTTTACTTTCAGGTTGATCTCTTCGACAAGGTATGTTTATTCACTGCACAACTATCACAAGTATAATGTTTAGGGTTTAGGGTTCAGTCAGTTTTTAAATGAAAATACACACCAAATCGTATAGATAAAATACACAATAAATCTACTTATACAGGTTTATTTTTGCGCTTTAAGTTAGCTTGAGCGCAGACAAAAGCAAAGTTTGTGCAGTCATTGAATAGAAACCGGAAAGCAGATAAAAGTGCACGTCCGAAATCAGATCAGAAGTCGGAACCTTTCCTAAGACTCCATTAACCTGGTTGAACTTGGCTTTTCCTGGCGAAGTAATGTAAACACCTTATTTTACTTTCAGGTTGATCTCTTCGACAAGGTATGTTTATTCACTGCACAACTATCACAAGTATAATGTTCCCAAATTTTCATCATATGTTTTTGTGTTCCAGATACCTTTTTCTAAGAAACGTCAATACGGAACTGTTTAAAAATCTCATACAAATTAGTCATAGGTCTGATCTATCTCTACTTAACGTCAATTCAAATGGTATAACCTGTAATAAAAAGTGTACGATTGAATAAAATAGACTTTTAAGGCTTTGAAATAGATTTAAATAAACTGATTTTACAACAAAAGCTCTTTGCATTTTGATTTACTGTATCCCATTGACTTGCTTTTGGAATTGCCTTTAGGGCAGATGATTGTTACCGATTTAAATAGATACAATTCGGGGTTCTGACTATTACATGTCAGAAACATACATTGATCAGAACTATTCCATTTTTTGAAATTAAACAAGTAAAGTTACACATGTATTAAAGAATGTTTCGAGAAAATCAAGAAAGTAAAAGACATTGAAGCGTACTCAGTTCAAGCTAATCAGTAGAAATCTCTTACCATCACAGACGGTCGCGCTAAACCTATATCAAGCCAAATCGTAAACAATACATTACTATTAACACAGCTGTGTTTTAATCCATAAACTGTAGAAATCGGTGACATTGGCTTGAAATTAAGAAGAGGCAAGATAAATTTAGCCTCCCGTTGAAATTATTTAGTGTGATTTTGTGCGATTTAGAGTGGGGATATTTTTATATTGAACAAGGTTGGTAGCGTATACAGTATACAGGTTTACAGGGTAAACACAATTCAGCTGTTATTCAACCTCAGGCTGGATAACAGCTGATTGTGTTGCTGAATAATGTAAACACAGGTTTATTTATTCAGCTATTTGGACACTAATTCGAATGATTTGTTCTACTAAGCAATGTAACTCATGTGCGTGATTTTAAAAATACGCGAATGTTCCGCAAATAAAGATACAATTTTAGGTATTTTTAAAAATATATATATATTTTGGGGCTCAGTTATCAGGGTTTGTTTATTTAAATGAAGGTTGTTTTACTTTTCTTCGTTATCACAACGGTTATATAAGCCCATAATGTTTTCCGAAGAGTTATCCTGTAAAACTGATTTCTTTAAAAACAGTACTTTACATGTACTCAAGAAAATCGTATTTGCTTTAAAAAGTATTTTTACTTACCCGTTAGAAATACGCATTCAATGGTACTAATACAGTTAGAGCAGAAGGCAAAGTATTTAAAACTCGTTAGGGCAGTTAAATAATAAAATTGTTTTTTAATTTAACAATGCTGATAGCATGTATTTTGAGAAATAATTTACTATAAAGGTGCTTAAAATACGGGTTTCAAACAAAGTTTCCCTGTTAACTCTTACTAATAGAAAGCTCTGGAAAGAAGTATTAGCGAAGTTGTAAAACTGCTTTCAGGCAGGCACTTACACCAGCGATGGAATATTTTTATTTCTACATTCCAGCTAACTGAGTACAGTGTGGTGTTTTCTATCCAAGGGTCAAAGTGCTTAAAAGCGTTGTTGTGTACTATTAAAACTATACAATATTGTATACAAGGTGAGTTTTAAATGCCCTCACCTTCAGTGTTAGAAAAAGGAAAAATCTTGTTAAATCCTCTAGGAAAGAATTTTTAAGGGTTCTGAGGTTTGTTTTGACGTACTTTGCGCCCCCCCCAAAAACCGTTGGAGGGGAGCTCCTTCTAAGTGAAAAGTGATTCACTTTTAGTGCTAAGAGGTTTCATATTGGTGTGAAACAAATCAATTAGTTTTCAAAGGTTTAACATAATAATAATAAGAAAATATACCAAAAGCTCTTTTCTACCTGTTCAAAAATAGTCCAAACAAGAGTTTAAAATCAGGAATGTACAAACAAACACTTAAAGTGCAATGTAGCTTGGGAGAAGTCAAGGGAGTGTGGAATTGTGGTAACGCTACATTTCTGTCGTTACGACCTACTTTTGTAGCGCGGAACTTCCGGATTACTGTGACCAAATTTCTATATATCCACTACAGGCTATATATTTCAATTAGTTTATTTATCAGGAAAGGATGTTTTGCC
The DNA here is from genome assembly GCA_018831715.1 of Matsumurasca onukii. Classification (NCBI taxonomy): domain Eukaryota; kingdom Metazoa; phylum Arthropoda; class Insecta; order Hemiptera; family Cicadellidae; genus Matsumurasca; species Matsumurasca onukii. The sequence goes on from CM032065.1 coordinate 23,571,433, forward strand.
TGACTAATTAAACGTGAAATTTTTTGTAATATAACTCAAGTCGAGCCTATAAAATTTGTTTAAATGAAATTTTATTTTAATACACATTAAATTACTCTCGTTAGCTCAACACATTATCCATCGCGATTACTTCAGTAAATAAATACTCTTTGAATTTGACTTATTAACGCCTTAGTCAAACCGATTAGGCCCTAAATCTGCGTTTGTACTATGAGGGTAATCTAGTTAAGAGTGCACCACCTGTTGGCCATTTTGTTTTTGTCCCATAAGAACAATGTAAAAACAAGCATTTTCTTGGGACACTTCACGCCCATAATATGCATAAGATCTTTTTGAAATAAGTTTTATTTGAAAGATGATAATTCACTGCAGTGTCTCCGCTGACCACCTTTTTTGACAATTGTATTAGTTTTTACAAGTTACCTTTTGGTACCTGTAGATTCTACTGAAGATTCTTCGTACAGATGTACATTTCGGGACTGGGGTGTCCCATCATCGGGACACCCAAGTCCCGAAATGTACATTTGTACGAAGAATCTTCAGTAGGATCTACAGGCACCAACAGGTAACTTGTAATAACACAAGGTCCTACAACTGGGAAAATTAAATAATTTAATATATGTATTAGTTTAAACGGAACAAGAAGAAACTCAAATATAATGGTTTTATGTTTTGGATTTATGTCACGGTTTGATGAATAAGAAAATACACTTGAAAACTGTACTGAAAACTTAAAATCCAATGAAAACTGTAGGCGTGAGGTGTCCCAAGAAAAAGCATGTTTTTAGAATGCACGTCTTATGGGACGAATTCAAGGTGACAGTCACTACTATGCACTCTTAAGGTTCATCTGAAACAGGCCACCAGCACCGTGTTGACTGAGAGTATTTTGAAATCCACACAGTTTGCGTTCGGTGGGGTTAACGTTTTAGGGTTACTTTGCTTTGACAAGCAGCTTCATAAGCTATGCCTACATATGTATAGTCATAACAGCTGAAAAATAACAGATTAAAATTGTCCCTATTTTTTGCTCACCCGTTATAATAAACAAAATAACACGCAAGACTTTGTTACAAATATAATCACGGACAATAAAATTTAAAATTTTTTAAACAAGTCAAAGATGAAATGTATAAACGTAACCTGTATAAATGTCAGATAGCTACTGGCAATATTAAATGTTACCTCGTTATTGACAGTTTGAGAATCCCCAGATACAACTTGTGTCAAACTTTAGAAAAGAGATATAGTGACTGTCAGAGCTTTTAAAAGGAACTAACCTATTCATACTCATAAAATACTGAAAAGATGCGTTATGTTAATTCATCTAAGAACACACATTTGAAAACACATTTTTTTATTGCTTTATCGTAAAATCTCACAACTTTGCATTTTACACTTCTTTTAGCCCTACATAAGTGCAACTAATTTTTTTTTCAGGAAACCCTACCATGGTGGCAGTTTTGCACAGCACTTGATGGGTTTCTTACTACTTGAGGTGATAAAATGTGTGTCAAACTTTGTCTTCAAATATCTTCGAAGTAATAAAATTAAGTAGACTAATAATAAATGATATTAAATTATTTATTTTTTCACAACTCTACATGATACAGATATGGACATATGCTTAAGAATGTTTACAAGATAACTGAGTCACTAATTTTTACGCAAAATAAGTCATTTCCTTAGTATTTTAGTGGTCTAGCGTACGTACTTCATTTTCAATATTATAGGTTTTCTTGAACTATTTAATAGTTTATTTAGAGGCGCCATTACACAAATACACAAAAAGAGTGAGTTAATTACGAGCAGACTAACAATTTCTATGTGCACTAAAAAAAACTTAGGAGAATGCTTTCCTGACACTGGAACTTATACAAATTACAGAAAAGACATATTGAATCTACCCTAAGTACAAACATTTTACTTAAACAATGATTATAACGTGGAAGAAGAACAAATATTTCTCGTGCTGTAATGGGTTCAAAATCTACTTGAATGTATTTACGATTCGATTTGTGGCCGTACTTCAACATTTTCTTGGTCCATTAATCATTTGTTTGACAAATTTATAACTGTTTCCTTCTGCTCTGATGTCTTCGATTACTGATTTAACAGTCCTGGCGCATTAAAGTTAAACATGTTTGTATACGAAGTTATATTTGGTCTAGGTATTACAGCTCTGTTTACATTTCTTAAACCAAAGTTGTAATGATTGACAATTTTATGAAATAATTTAGTTGGTTAAAACTGACAAGTCTCAGCCAGTCAACCAGCTACTGAGGATGACTCTCCACAGCGAGGTCGAAACGTTTAGCAGTAGTTATATTTCAACTGTGACGTGTGTAAACCGGAAGCCTTAGATCTTAGAAATTACATAATTTTGCCTACATACAGACTTCATAATTCAGTAGTCCTTTAACAAAGTACACATTGTGACTTTAACAAAGCCCAAATATAGAACTCAGCAATAAAACTTACATATTATGTACGCATTGCGGAATAAAGTCACACTAGACTGCATTGTGAGCTGTGTACTCATACTAATAAAGTATCTTTCATACTCAACACTTGAGGCCAACGCAGCGGCAAAACAACGTCTGTTAATGAACTTAGTTTTAATGGTCTAACGAAATATTAGTATATGCACAAACACTTTCTTCGTGTTGACTTAGCAAAGTTGGCCATACTCGGATTGCTCTCTTTGGAATAATAAATATCATAAGAAATGTTTGAGCAGAAAACAAACAACAGAATATAATTCCATAATTTATGTAGGCTACGATTGGATTAAACCAAAGTAGGTCATCCTTAAAATATCAGATTAATCCATAGTATCAACCCAGAAAGATGATTAAAGTAAATTTATACCCTGTCTAAGCTAATTTTTTTACTCCAGATTAGTAAAGTTTTATTTTTATTTGTTTATTAATATACCATAGTTCTAGGCCTAAATCATTACACACTTGATAATGGAATTATTTCCGAAACTAGTCGTGTGGAATTAAAATGTTATCAGGGTACAGTTCTATGTTTTATTGTGTGTTCTAATAATTTTACAAGTAACCCTTTATATTGAACTTGTCCTTTCAAATAGCTAATAACGTATTTATGTATGTACGTATATAAATATATATCTATAAAAACAAAAAACTTTAAAAGTGCTCAATATATTTTCAGCAATGCCTTTTTAAACTGTAAATAAAAACAATTTAGCAGTTAACCAAAACATACACAGAAATAATATAAACACATGTATAAAATAAAAGTTGAAGAAGTCTGCTGAAAGTCTTGTAAAAGAAGTATAAAATCTATATAAATATAAAATAATGTGAATGTATAAAGCTACCTAATATTTAGGCCATCAAGAAATTTTGATTTAGAAATCACTTGATAGGATTGTTCTAAACTTCTTAAATAGGGCACACTTGAATGTTGCCCATGGGCTGTCGAAAAATGAGAACTAGACCTTAAACCCAGTTTTGGAGGATTGAAAATGGATCTGTGCACCTTACAACATAACATTTGAAAAGGCTAAGAGAGTCCAGTTATTTCTATCCGGTATTGAATATTTTTTGAATATAAATACTCATATTATTCAAAACAGCTAATAGATGAATGACAAAAATTAATCACAGAGGGGTGGATTGGAGAAAGATAGATTGTTGTAAAGATTACTTATGGAATAGGATTGACACGGGATTAGAGCTTGGAACAAATGGCTTGGATCTCTTACTTTTTTCTGTGAATGCTTTGCTGCTGTAGAAAATAAAACTAAACTTCGGTTTTGGAAAATTACTATCTTTATTAGTGTCCTGAAGTTATTCTAGCTTTAAAAAATATAACATTTGTATTAACAATAGTAGCAAAGAAATATGGAAAAAAACATCAACGGGAAGAAAATTTCAAAAGTCGAACGACAGTTTTTGGTTTTGATGTGTATATATACATACATAATTGTACAGGTCGTATTTATGGTGTGATCTCCATGAAATTTGGTTCAAATGTTCCTTTTGCAATTATCTAGGTCAAGTTCTTAACCAGATAGATCAGGTCATCTGTTTTAAAATGGCGGTAATTCAAAGTTATGTTGTTATAAAATTGTAGCTTGACCATAAATTAATAAAACGTTCACCCCGTATATCTTGTATTTTACTTTTTCAATATATCAAACCAACTCCCGTTGCTCTATAATTTATCGTTTAAAATGTATTTCAACTTTATTATTAAGTCAGAATTTCTTCACTTTGACATTCAGAGCACCGGGCAGAAATTGAGTTTTGTCAACCATGGTAAAGATAACTGTGTATAAATAATTTAAACAAATAATTTACTAGCCTACAACAACTTACAGAAAGTAAACAACTTTCTTGTTCAAAACAAATACAACTATTAACAGCTGTTGTTTGTTTACTATACAAAATTATACAGTAAAAAAAGGCAAATATTAAGAGAAATTTGCTAATACTAATCTTGTTTAAAAGAATTCCGTCTAATTAAAAATAGAAAAATAACAACTTTTTCAGTTGTAGCTAAGAATTGGCTAAGATTCACCGTAACGCTTGTGGCTACGTGTTGGCTATATTTTATATTTACGAGAAGATTGTTGTCAAAGTGACTTAATGGATTTTTTATCCGGCAGAGGCTACACCTTGCTAACAAACACAACACCTTCTGAAGTATCCCTCGATACATAAAGGACAGATGAAATGTATAGTAACTTTTTTATAAAGAACAACAAATTAAATAATTTTAGCTTTAAGATTCAGCTTAAAGTGGTCGGTGTCTAGCCAAACAACACATGTAAATCTTAAGAATGACTATTGTAATTTTAAAGATTATCAAGGATTGCAAAAAAATAATGTTTAGTTTTTGTTGGGATAATTCTATTCGAGGTAGAGAGCAGTTTGTTTCGGTATTTTATGTTTGAGCTTGAAAGCAAATAGCTGAGACAAAGATTGTTTGCTCTCCTCATTTCTATTATATTTCAATTTTTTATCTATTTTGAGCTTGAATATATCTTACGTATTAAGTTATATTATACGGGCTAAAGTACATCTTTGTTATACAAAATTATTTTATTGAGTTGAACTTTGTAGATTTTACTGTCACAATGTATTGTTAAGTAAGAAAAAATAAACATACACGAATAAACACGACTATTATGTACGTACCAAGTCGTTCTACAGTATATGAAACTGAGGAAAAAATTTACTGTTGGAATTATTGGTATCACTGCTGGAATTCATTCAAATTTAATACTAGATTGGTGGTTAAATAATTAATTATTTTCAAACTGTAAAAGTTCCGCATAAAGGATTCAATGAAATGTCGGTGTTCCTTTGTTTGTCGCTTGTATTCAATTCTGTCTTCAAAAAGTTTGATTTGATATTTATAACGCTATATTTTGAAAATACTCCAGGCATTGTTACTAATAGTTTCAGTTTGTTGGGTACCTTCAAATTTGTTTTATATATTTACTCTAAAGCAAATGTTTCCAAACAAAAAACAGATAGCAACACATTTGCTTTTGCTATATCTGATGCTATATGTTGTAATTTAAAATCGCCTTTATTAGAATTTCCCAGATTACAAAAAAAAAGAACAAAACCAGACTGTCCAGAAATTTAACCGACGAATTAAAAAAGGAAAACAATATTATCATGTTCAAGGACATTAAACAAACTATTTACAAGAAGGCAGAAAGCAGCATGCTGCATGCCGAGAGAAGACAAGAATACTCTCTACTACTGGGATATTTTGTCTTTTTAAATCTTAAAAAATTAAAAAAACAAACTAGAAATATATAGCCAAACCAAGTAGATAATGTATTTTTTGTATTACGTAAATATGCTAGAAACAAATCTGATGAACAAGCATTATGTCCAGATGTGCTGACTGTTGTTGCTAAACTTGCAACCAGTCATAACCGGATGTAACCAAATCTAGTGCTGACTAGTGCTACTGTCTTGTCACAGTTAATGAGGGAGGCTCTGTCTTTGTGAGCTTCATTCCTGTATTAAACTACTTAGACTAGAAAAGTTATAGTTTGTATTATTTTATAATATAAAAGGTGAAGATAGTCTTGTTAAACGAGGTGAAGTTAGGACTACAAAGTCCTCTCTACCACTCAACCTCGACGACCAATATAGTCTTATGGTTTAAAAGTAAAAACTTAATTCTAGTATAATCGAAAAAGCATTTTTTTAACATCTTGAAATCAAACATCCTCTGTCTAATTAACAGAGTAAATTTTTAGCATTTAAAAACCATTTTGAAGCTCATAATTCTTTCAAATTATCTGTATGTTTCACGTCAAACACTACTCTGTTTGTCAATCAATGTTTAGTTCTTAAGTCCAATTGGATGCACGTTATGTTCTAGATTATCTAGTGTCTTGTTTGTCTGCTAATGAGGATATGTCAAAGGAGGCAGAAGAAGCCTTTCATCAAGCAAGAAGCCTTGATGGCAAATCAACAGCATCAGATCCCGAGGTGTCTTTCAATGTTTCTCTACGAGATGAAAGGTGTTAATTATCCTTGTGAAAATGAGACCAAATTAACGTATGAATTCCTTTTAGTTATCTGTATGCTTGCATTGACGTAGATTGCAAGTTGAATGCAGTTTGAAACTAAATTTCCAAACCGATTTATTTACTTGGATAGTTTGTACTAATTGTAATTATATTTCACATTTTTTTACAACAGATGAAATGCGTTCCTGCTATCCAAATAATCGAATTTCGTTTTGGCTTCTTAACTCTCTCAGAACGTTTGTCGACTCTAGACACAAATCTTTTCGTATACACACTGCCACCACATAGATACACAGTACACAACCTCAGAGGGATAAGATTCAAGGTTTGAGTAGGTCCTTCTACTCAAGTTACTGGTAGAAGAAAGTCCTTCCACTCAAGCGAAGATAGTCCTTCTTCCCTATAATAAAGTTACTGACGTGACTATGTATATAAAATCACTAAATCATTACATATTGTCTACATATTTTGTCATGCATGTATGAACAGCAATATATTACATGATATTATAATTACATGAGTAATTGTCATTCGTTCAATACTAACCTAACAAGTTGCCCGAAGTGGACAAACTTTCTCAAATATATACGGTACATTATTTTAATATCATCAAAGTGTGTTCATTTGTTTGAAAGATGGCTTGTAATAGTTAGTCCTTTAATTACTGCAAATAAAAACTTTAGTTCCAAAGAGTGTTGATTGTGCTTACTGAACCGTACATTTAGTTAGGGTTCCAGGAATGTGAAATCTCCAACCCCAACAATGTTTACTTATCGTTCACCAGACCGTGAAGTGCAAATTGACGTGAAATGCGGGTAGTCTGTCACACCTCTCAAACATTATCAATCAAAACATTCAACTAAAATGTTAGTGCACTTTGACGTATACTTGTTTGTTTTATTTCTTGTTCTAGAAAATGGCAAGTAGTGTTTTAGTAAAAATGTGTTTGTAGTTTAGCTGGACGGCCATCCAGGTAAAAATTAAGTAGGTTTCTTTTACTCCGATAAATGTAATAGCGTGTAGTTTAAACTGTGAAGTTGGTATTGCCAAACAAGCGACTATAATCTAAATACATATTGGTTCATAAGGTAAAGTAAGTTAACGGCAGAACTTTTTACAATCTTATAAAATCAAATAAAGTGTGGATTTTTTATCACGAATAAATTATTGTTGATTAGCTTTATTTGCCAGGCTCACAGTTACGTTCAAAAACTATTGAAACAAAGTTAACGTTAATGGTTTAGTAAGTTTACTATGTATATTTATATAATTTACTTGTAAATTTGTAAAATTAAAACTATTGATATCTGATGTATAATTTACTAACAATACATGTGTTAAAATATCGCTCAAGACTGTAGGAATCCGAAGTTTGCAGGTTCGTGCCCCTCCCTGGCCGACGGTCGGTAGTGAATTTGTCGCTGAGGTCACCGCAAAGGCTGTAAAGGCCCTTGGTGACTGACGGGATAAATTAAAAATGTTAAAAGTTTTATCAAAAGAAAAATAACTTTCGCAACATAATCTTTCTCCAAAAATAGCCTTTGGAATACCTTGGCGTTTATCCATGGTTAGTATGCAAGACAACTCGAAATAGAAACCTGTTATTATTCATCACGAAAATCTGGGGTTTTAGAGTTGAGATGAACATGTATTACAGATTATATTAGCTCTCAGGCCAATACAACCTAGTAAAATGCAATGCCTCACATAAAAAAGTAGCGCCATCTCTATCATAACTTTAAGTAATATTTTATTTTCAAACTTCTTAACTTATTTTTCTGTACTAAGAGCCAGTGTAGCTTTTCATCTAAACTACCATTGATTGCATTTTGTCAACACAATGAGCCTCCAACTCATCAACATATAGTGTTTTGCCTCAATGTGTTGGATGAAAAGATCATTTTACATAATGGAGCTGGCCAATAACCACTACTGAAGTGTAATCAATGGTATATCAATAAACATTATTCTTCATATTCGTTGAATAAAGTGTTATTTTCTTAGGTCTATTTGGTTTTCCAACAAATTACCATAGACAAATTTACAGGGTTTATTGCTAATACCGTACCGGTACCAAAGGTTCAGCATACAGTTCGTTTCATTTTTACTTCAAATTTCAGTATTAAAGTGATTATTTAGAAATGTACGTAGGTTTAGCACTTACTTGCAAAATAGACTACATGCACCAAAGTTGTCCTGAAAAGAGAAGACATTTGAACATTTTCTAATACAAACACGTTTCTAAATACGAATATATTACACTACTTTTGTGGAAGTATGCTAAGTGATTTTGTTGAAGTGTAAGATTATCATTATAGCAAAGTTTATTTATGATATGGTACGATTCAAGATTTTAATCTTAACTATTTTGCGTGTTTATTTGTTCTGCTCATCTAGGTTTGTCCATGCACTAATGCTTTGTAATCTAAGAAAATATGTACATCTCTTTCTCTGTAAGAAATACTACAGAGATTTAAAATTCATAATAGTAGTGGAGATCGATTATTAGAAAACCGATAGTAAACTATATATTCATATTTATGTAATTATTCATGCATACTACTGCAGATTAATATTCAAAAAAATTATATTTAGAAAAATAATTAGGTATTCATAATTCAAACCCGTTGTTTTGCACTAAAAAAGAGTTTAAACTTAAAATTATAAATACTCGTCCGACGAATCTGAAAATAGCTCAAAATCAATCAAAGATACGATTTGTTACACGATTTGCCTTGTAGTGAACGAATTATCTTCTGACGGCTCTTCGAATTGTAAAATACCAAACTTTGAAATGTTGCACTCGTAATTTCAATCTTAAATATTCAAATAGGAACTTCTGCTATACATTGTCGTGTGTATTTACTGATTATTGCCACAGCATAATTTTGAAAAGCATTGTGAAACTTGAACTTAAAGGTACGTGCAAACTTGATTTAGGTCTGAAACCTACATGTTACATTTCATTTGTCAGAGCATTGAGACACAACAGTAGACAAGATGCCTGAGGTTTCCAGAGAAATTCTTTTAATTTGTTCCTTGGTTTCAAAGTTGGTTCCCATTTTGAAACATCTGAAATCTCTTCAATTTAACTGTACACATTTGTATATGTTTTTTGTTAACTACAACATAGTTTAAAAAAAGTTAAATAGGTTTACATTGTATTTTTGTACGTTATTATTTTTAGTATTGTGTTTTTAGTATTATAAAGGTAAAGTTTGCCTTGTTTAATGAGGTGAAGTTAGGACTATAAAGCCCTCTCTACCACTCAACCACAACCTTTGGCTAGCGTTACCGTATAGTCACATTACAAATGTAAGTGGTGGCTGCGGGGATCGAACTCGCGCCAGCGAAGTGATCAGCTCCGGAGTCGCGCACGATTCTAAGCCGGGACAGCTAAAGTGTTTATTTCAAAGTGTGAACACAGCAAATGTGTTATTTCTTTGAAGGTTAATGTATTAACCTTCTCACTTGTTCGTGTTTTTGACCAAGCAGTGTAATAAGTATAATGATTAAAGTAATTTATGAAAGTTGAAGAAAGTTTCACAGAACTCAAAGTGGGAACCTCAGGTTATGACAAGACACAGATAACTGAAACCTTCCTCCTGATCAGTTTATGAATCTGATCAATACTTCCATTCATCTGGTATTAGTGTTTCACAAGTATATGAGGCTAGGTTAGGTGTATCTATGAGACACTGATATCACAGAATACGCTATCTACGCTGATACAGTACAATGAAACCCACCCTCCAGCTGAAGAATGAGTTGATAATACATTCTTGCAAGACTGAAGAAGGTTAATATATCCGGTATTTAGGTCAATAGGTCTAATATTTTAATATATATCTATGAAAGCAACTGATACTGCAATGTGTTACTAACAGTTCACTATGAATTGATTGATGCAGTGTAATGTGTTATATATAACATTAGTATTCTTTGCATTATTGGCTCTACTTGTGGTTAAATACTACGATACTCGTACATTAAAATTTGCAGTATTGTGTCTCTTGTCGTATTTAGCGCCATTCCACACTGGTTTGGTCCTGTTTAATTTCACTGCTTTATATATTTATTATGCCCAATGTATTTTAGCTATTCACTTCTCGGAAACAAATACATTTTAACGTCTAATTATACTCATATGCACATGAATGTAACAAATTTAACAAAATTATTCTACTTGACAAAACAAATTATGGAGGAAACAATTCTTGAAAGGAAAGCCTACAGCCTTGCTGAACATATGAAAATGTGTAAAGTTAAATTGAAGAAATCTCAAATGTTTCAAAACGAGAACCAACTTTGAAACCACGGAACAACTTACAAGAATACCTCTCTGGAGACCTCAGGCGTCTTGTCTACTATTGTGTCTCAATTCACTGTCAAATGAAATATAACATGTAGGTTGTTGTCCCAAATCAAATTTTTACGTATGCTCCGATCAAGCTTGACAATGTATTTCAAAATTATGCTAAGCAACGCAATATTTAGTATTTTAATTTCTAGTACTAAAAAATATCCATTACGTAAAAGAAAAATGTATTTTAATGCAGGGCTGTTTTCATTGTACCGATAGTTTCTGAAATTCTGAACCCAATGAGTAAAGTTCTGCAATAAAGCTCCAGAACTTCGGCTGATACAATGTTTCTTGTGGCCTCTGAACATATGTTCTTAAGTTAGTATTTGTATCTAGACAGCGACTATTTCTAACTCATTTGTTTTGCTAAGTTTTCATTAATTTAGTCAAATGAGTTTCCAATAGAATTAGATTGAATATTCCACTTTCTCATCTTCATCATTAAAATTTGCAACTAACATATTAAAACTACACGAACCAGTTATCAGAATACAAGAGTTTAGTAGGTTAGGGGTATCAGTCTATTTGATGCAAAGAATTACACACCAGTTCCAAAATCGTGTTCAAAGAATAAATCCGTTTATGAACCAAAACGTACAAAAATGCGGGTTTATGTGGTAGGAGTGGTTCTATTTTTCTCATACAAGAAAAAGGCAAAATATGTTTGTGAACAAAATATAATAATTTTTTTAAAATAGCCTACTATTGGCCAACTAACATGTGTGTGCTAGTTTTGGCGTAATTCTTTTTTTGAACCAGGTTATACAAACCTAGAGACAACCTTTAAAAACATGAAAAACATCTTTATAGTCTCTACTCCAAAAATAGCGTCCCAAACGGGGGACTACGAGAGCAATTTTTTTGGGGATCAATCCTCTTAAAGTAGAATACAGGAAAGTCCGCCCAGTTATTGAATGGAAAACGGAAAGCAGATAATGGCACACATCCGAAATCAGAAGACTCCATTAGCCTGCGCGAACTTGGCTTTTCCTGTGAGGTAATGTAAATACCTTTTAACATTCAGATTGATCTTATCGAAAAGGTATGTACTCGTATTTTCATTACACAACTTTACTGTTCTAAAATTCTATTTATTTAATTTTGTTGGATACCGTTTGAAAAAAGGTTTGTATACCTTTTCACAACAGAAAATAATACAATATTTTTGAAATGCTCATAAAATGATTTATTGGTCTGATTTCCGCTATAACATCTATAAAATCGTATGGTTACCTTTATTCAAAACGAAATTAATAACGCTTATAGATGAATTAGTATAAATTATTGAACTAATTTAAAATAAACCGCTATATCAGCTCAAATCAAATCAAATGGTTTATTGCACAAACATGTTAACAATGCATGGCAATAGTCAATAAATGTTGTGTAAATAAAGTTCTCCACCATCTTAAACATCGAGATCTGTGAATCGAATTAGAATTCCATTTTGGATGTACTCTATTTACTTTTTATAAATTGTTTTTATAAAATCAAACTAATAATGATCAAGTTTTTATATATATTTCTAGCGATTGCTTGAAAAAAGATTAAATAGGTGAAGTAAGTATTCGTTAAAGGTAGGTCGCGTTATAAATATTTCCCCAACTGACGCTCAAGCAAAGCTTACGTCAAGCCAACTAGCGTCAAAAGATCGTAAGCGAAATATAGATTACTATTAAACACAGCTGTATTTTGTTTTGTAACAGTGAGCTCAGAGAATTGTGGTAATTTGGGTCAGTAGGAAATAGGGTCAAGATCATCTTTAGCAATGAAATAATTGTTAAGTGCGATTTTGTGTGACTGTTCTATTCTTGATATTGAACGAGCAAGGTTGTTAACATGCAGGGTGTTCTTAAAAGAGCGTCACAAACTTTGGAGTTTATTGGGTCAAAATACAAAACATCTAGAATTAGATTTTATTGTAATGCTCTTTCCTTAGAGATTTTTACGGTTTTGATTTTTTCATTTATTATTTAGTATCTCCACATCTTTAATCGGATTTTACACAAACTTAATATACACTTGTATCTAGGTTGCACAATCTTTGGAACAAATTACAAGCACCATCTAACTTATAGTTTTAAAATAGTGGCTGTTTTGTGGTATTTTAGGACATATTTGGCGTTGCACCTTAACGATTAAAAAATTTGTTTTACAATGAAATGTAACGAACAACGTTTTTAAATACATTTTTTTTCCTGTCTATTAGCACGAAGGACACGACATCGATTGAGAATCAACAAAGTTACAGTAAAAACTGTGGCAAAAAGTAAGGTAATGAGGTGGAAAGTTGCCTGTTTTCAGCCAGAGCTTCCCTCAAAGCTTTGCTTTTTCTCGATCGATTTTTTTATCTAGATGTCAATAGACAGGTACTTAAATTTATTAAAAAACGTTATACCTTACGTTTTATTGAGGAACTCAATAACTTAATCACTATTTGAGATGCCGACCACTCTCATGAGGGCATTTTAAGGCAAATATGTGGTGAAGATGAGTGTGATGAGTGGCAGTAATGAGTTATGAGGGGTAGTCTTGTTACAAACTAAGGCCGACCCTTCCTTAGAATGGGTCATTAATTAGTAGCCCAATGACTAATGGAAATACAAGGTCCAACGGCTAAACGTGACTTCCGAACCACGCAGATGCTGGTCTTATATGTCTAAACGATGGTAGGAGTTGATGCGGGTATCATCAGATGATCACTGAGACTAACTCACCATTGATTCACTAACTAGCTAAGGTAAACGCCAAAAATAGCCTAAAAATAACATAAATTAGCCACCATTTCAAAACAATAAGTAAGATTATGCAGGTAATTCTTTTCATAGATGCTATAACTTAAACACAAATTTAAAATAAGTTCGATTGATGTTGGAGATAATAGATAATAAGAAAAAAAGCCAAACGACGGTTGTGATTAAAAAATGTAAAAAAAAGAAAGAGTTACCAAAACAAAGAGTTGTTGAAAAGAGAAATTCTTGGCTTTCTATTTATTATGATTTAATACACACATCGCCAAAGTTTGTAAAATCATTTTACAAACAACCTGCATAATGTATTATATTAAGTAAACTATATTAAGTTCAACTGTTATTCAACCTCAGGCTGGATAACAGCTGATTGTGTTGCTGAACAATGTCAAACACAAGTTTATTTATTTAGCAAACTGTTTCGACACTAATTCAAATGATTTGTTCTACAAAGTAGTGTAACCTTGAACGTTATGTAACGAGCACCTGAATGTTCCGAGAGCCAAGGATAAAATGTTGGGTTTTTATGGAAAGCGCAACGTAAAGGATTGGATTATAAGGCTTGATTTATTTAAATAAAGGTTGCTTTACCTTTCACGGTCATGACAATGAGAAATTACAATTTTACATTATGTAGCCACGACGGTAATATAAGCCCATAATATGTTTTCTGAAGAGTCCTAGATTATAAACTATAATCTAGTTCATCCCATTTAAACCGCATCCTAGAAGCTATCGGCCAATCAATGACTGATGATGGTACTCCACAGCGAGGCCGAAATATCTCAACCTAATTACGAAGCTTGGACGCGATGAGAACCAGAAGATCTGGATTATAGTTGTGACACTGGCTGTGAAAACCTAAGAGTTAAGTTTATCGTGTAAAGCTTATGTTTTCCAAACTTTATTTCACAGCCACCAAACACATAGGCTAGTCAAATTAGACAAAAAAAGGGCAGTTAACGGAAACTTTAGGTACAGTCCTCATTCTTTTTGATCTTTATGTTTTCGAGGTCACTGAACACGAATTTGAAATTTGCTGACAAATATTTTGGTCGGAACGTTGTTTTTCTTTGGGCAAAAACAGTGAAAATGTTGTACTTGTTTTAGTTTTTAGCCTAAATCTCAGTAAATATGCATTTTATTGAAAAGTGTGCCCTTTATTAAATTACAGGTGACAAGATTTACCACCAGTTTTATATTTGACACTTTTTTATTCGGCCAATATCTACTCCGCTAAAGCACATGGAAACCCTGCAGAATTTTCAATTACTAAAAATACGCCATACCTTACTTTTTTATCCGGCTTTCATGGAAACGAGCCGTGTTAGAATAATGTTGGCTATTTATAAGCATTTTTTACAGTTTTGACATTAAACCTTCATTCCATACTATAATATAGTTATATCGTGGGGATCAAATCGAGAACAAAACGACGTAGTAGTTTAGAACAATGTAAGATTAGTTTTGTCTACTCAAAACAATTTTCATTAGGAAACATTGAAATCAATAAAATACACTTAAAAATACTCTGTCTGGCACAAGCTTCACAACTATATTTGACTTAAATGGTAGAGAAAATTTAGAACAAATTAGTGAAAGAATGTAAAATTACTAGTACATACATTCCAAACATGATTAAGTTGTTGATATTAAGAAATTGGCGTCTTATGTTACTAATATGTATGATTATAACAGGGGATAAAGCATCTAAACGTATTAGGAAATTAAAATAGGCAAATCGTTCTTTAATGCAACAATGCTTTCAGCATTTATTTTAATAGTTCTTTATGGTTTTTCTTCAAAGGTGTTTTAAATATGTAATTTGGTTTGCAAACAAATTTTCCTATCAACTTATACCATAAATGCCCTCAGAGAATTCCGCTAGAACGATTGGCATAGTTGCTAGAATTGCTTTCAAGCCAGTACTCACATCAGCGATATGATATTTGTATTTCTACATTCTAGGTCACTTAGTACTGTGCGGTGCTTTCCATCCAAGTGTCGAAGTGCTTAAAAGCTTTATCACTTACTGTAAAAGCTACACAACATTATAGTCTGTGCTACGTTATTGAGCTTTTGGGGATTGCCTGATACGATCGTAAAACTAAAATTATTTTAAGATGAGTACCAAAGATCTGGCACGCTCAGTCGAGTAAAATACTGTTTTTCAGAATGTACTATGAGTTGCCTTTGTTGGAACATTTAATAAGATTTCTGATCCGAAAAAATTAAATGTTTTCTACACGAATAAGGGTTGGATCAAAATTATAACAAGTGAAAAGTAAATAGTTTGTATTGTTAGGATATTTTTTATTAATGTAAAATAAATCTTCAACATTTTCCGAAAATGTTTGTATTATTATTCTAAATCCGAGTATAAGTTTAAGTCGTCACTGTACAAACAATCCACTATAATTGCAATGTAACTTGAGAGAAGTCAAGGTAGTGAGGAATTGTGGTAACGCTACATTTCTGTCTTTGCGACCTACTTTTATAGCTCAGAATTCCTGGATTATTGTTTGTCCAATTCTTCATATCTCATTCCAGTCGATGGTTTCCGATATAGTTTATAAGTGAGTATAGATGCCAGGCCTGATTAAATATGAAAATCGGGTATATTATAAGTTTCTGATTGAAATGTCCTTTGAGTAGGTACTAACCAAAATATTCAAAAATTGTACCCAAACCTAATCATAGGATGAAAGTGCTTGTTTAGAATAAAATCTAGCTCTTAAACTAAAGGTTGTTTTGGTCAAAGCTGGACTGAGTGTAAGTCTGAAATTGTTTATTTTTATAATCCAAAATCAAATTGTACCTGATTTTATACTTAACTTAGGTTTTAGTGCGTGGTATTTTTAAATTTGTTTGCTCAAAAAATACAGAACTATTTTGAACAACGTTAAATTGTAACACACAACTAAGGCAAAACTATATTACATTTATTATTTCATACTTTTTTACTTTCAAATTGCTGGAATTGATTGCAGATTGGCTAAATATCATATTAACCACTATTTTTGAATTGTTAATACACGTTGCTTTTACTGTCGTAACGATTTAGTAGAAAATATACTTTACTAATTAAATACAAACAGTTAATTAAAATAAATATTTTCAAAAATTTTGGCATTTTCTAAATTGCTGTTTTAGGGCTCAAATGCTAAACAGAAATAAAACTTTTATATTCTACGTATTGTGGAATAAAGCCAGACCAGACTGCATTGTGAGCTGTCTACTTATACTAATGCAGTATCTCTCATACTCAACATTCTAGCGCAACCCAACGTGAAAACAACTCTTAGTCTCTTTATAAACGCAGTTCTACGGTCTAAGGAACACTTTGTACTTGACTATTTAACAACTAAACAACTTTGTATATTTTTATTTTTGAAAATTGTGCAAAAGCCAGTAGACTTAAAGTGGAAAGTCAGGCAAACTTAATTGGGTTTGTCATTTGTCATATTTAGATTTGAGTTTTGTGAGTTAAATTTTCCTTCCACTACTTAAGTAGTAATGTAATCAATGAATTGAAAGTAGTGAGAATAGACTCCAACTCTCAGCGGTAACCCTCGTGCATAATACCCCTAGATTTTAAAACAGAGAAATAGAACACTCGCTTTTTCTCGTTCATAAAAAACACGAATGAATGAAATATGGTTTTAATGCCCAGTTTAATGTTCGTTATGGGTATATAGACAAACATAACACAAGATTCAGTATTTGGTTGAACTATTACTTATAAGGGGGTTGTGAGGCAGTATTCAATTTAAAGGTAAGTGAAGAGCTGTTGGTTACAAAATTCTTTGTTTTGGCTTTGAGTAAACAGCTTCGGTAAAGATTGTTTGCTCACCTCGCTTCCTTTTTTCGATTACTGTATTTTACTTTGACAACTAATTGTTGTATCTTATGACTCACATAATCAATAAGTTGATATGTGACATACCATTTGATTAAATGATCTCATAACTTATAATGCACAAGTCCTTTCAGTGTGAACGACAAAGTAAAACTTGGTATAAACGCATAAAGAAGTACACAAGCATCAATAGATCTGCGAGCAATATGGGACAAACCATCGGCTATATTTCAAATAGCCTTGCTACATTTTGCCATTTCGTTGATATCGTTTTAATTTAAAAAAAACGTCAGTACACGGGAAATTACAGAAATCCATGGTGTGAAAAATCTCTACACATTAGGGTTTACAGGCTAATAAAGGAACTTATAATGAATCATTTCATAACGCTTTTTTATTAATAATATATCTCGGCACGAAAGTGTGTGTTTCAAAAGTGTTTCAAATTTTTATTCTTTTCTAATTCTTTCAAGTTAATACGTTGGACTTTTAACGCAATTTTGTGTTGTTCACAATAAAACATCATTATTATTACTTTTCTTGTGTAGTTTCTAAAAAGTTTTATGTCGATAAATTTTGACTTATATAATGTTTTTACCTCCTATCGTTACTGACAATTAGGATATAATTTAGCATACTTGCCCGAGAAGTTCAAAAGACTTCAAGAATCTGGATTTGACTCCTAGATTTTTCATTAGTTCACCAGCCTATGGGCATTTAGGCCTACGCAAGATAATAATAGTATTATACAGTATGTACTCGTATGTTGGGTTATCCACACTATATCTACACAATAAGCCTCCAACTCATCAACATATAATGTTCTGCCTCAATGTGTTGGATGAAAGGTACATTGTACATAATGCAGCTGGCCAATAATCACCACTGAAGTGTAATCTATGATACGAGACAATCAACAAACATTTACCCTTCATAATTAGTCTATCAAAGTAGTCGTTTTATCGGGACTGTTTGGCGTTGATTGCAATGAGAATCCATAAGGCTTGTGGTTAATACCGTACAAGAATTCAACGTACAATGTATTTTATATAGATTTAAAAACTGCAACACAAACTAGGTGTGAAATACAAATCAAATAGACTGAGTTATCTACAGAGACACAAAGTTCCTGAAATAGTTCTAACTTCTCGAAAATCGATCATTTGAATAAGTATTTTTACACTTATAATTTACTTTTGAAAATACGAGGGCACGTGCACTAGACACGTCCTGAACATATATCAAAATTTTTCAAATTTCAACTTATTAACAGGATAATAAATTTTAAATTATTGGAATATTTGAAGATTTTCCTTAAATTTATTAACAGTTATTTAAATACTTATATGACATTGGTATTGCAATGAAAAGTGACTAGCGAAAGTTTATAAGTGATATGTAATAGTAAAAGTATCTTGCATATGATTGTACTTACAACAAGACAATTAAATAGGAAGTTAGATTTGAGTTTTACTCAAACTTTTGTTTCTTTATTTAAGTAAATAATTCGTTACAATTAATTGAAGATTCCGTCGTTAAAGTGATGTCGCGGGACTGAGTTACTCGAGATCCTCTAGCTTATAATTATTTATAAATCTTGGAGAAAGTTTAGCAAAACTCGAAGTGTGGACTTGAGTTTGAGCGTTTATAATTAACAAGGTACAGATAACTCAAACCTTTCTCATCGTCCATGAAACTGATCAATACCTCTGCATTTATTTAGAAGCATTGTTTTGTATAAAATAGGGTTAGGTTTAACTGTGAGACAATGTTACGTGACCATTAAAAATTCCTCTAGCTTAAAAGTGTCAATATATGAGCTCTGTTTTTAAAGTAAGAGCTGTTTTTTTAATTAGTCAAATACAAAGCAACGTGTACTAAAAGGACTTTTATTTTTGGTTTCTACATACTGTTGGCTATTATACTACACAACATCCGTTCTTGTTAAGACAATTATTATACCTTACGACCAGGTTTCGAAATCTCTTACGTTGCCTCTTTTTCTTGTGGATTTTAGTAAAAAGCTTTGGAACCCATCGACAGCACAGTTTTTGGACATTTTAATTTTCTTTTACAATTTTGTAGATGACTGATGTGGAAACTTAAAGAAATTCAATGAAAGGGAGGTGACCTTCTGTCCTCTCTAATGTTCGCATCAACCACAGCCATCAAATCATGGGAAACAACAGTCGAACGTACTCTCGAACGTACCAAATTGTTACGGACGTTTTCACGTTATCCTTGTATTCATAAACCTGCAATAGTGCCCCGTGCTTTTTTTTTGTAATTCGCACTTTTTCTTTGCCATAGCATTCTCACCATACACTTTACCCACTAGATTGTATATTTAAAAACCAGAATGTTTGCATTTAAATACGAATTACTCGCACGCGGCGGGTTATTTAATAGTATTGATAATTTCAATGCTGCATTGTGACGATTTAAGATGGATACAACAGTGTTAACAAATAAACATGTAACAAGGAATGCCGGAACCAGAAACAATGCAAAGATAAGTGACTCACTAAAGGCAATAGAAAACGGGCCTTTCTTTAATAACAACCCTTGTACCCCGCTCGTGTTCATCTCATATGAATGAAAGCAGCTCACACTGCAATAGTTAACTTGCAATTCAACATGAATTGAATTGATGCAGTCGCAGTGTAATGTGTTGCACCAAACATTAGTATTCGTTGCATTAATTTGTAATTAAGTACTTCATCTTACTAGTAACATAGCATTGTGTATCTTGTCTTATTTTGCACAAATGTACAATGCATTTGGTTTTGCTTGTAATCATTAGTGAAACCCACAATATGTTTTAACCATTTTTATTCCTCAGTTTCAAATTGTCACTGCGAAAAGTAAAATGAAATGAAATGCAAAGTGAAATGAAATGTATTGCAGTAGAAGTCAAAGAAATGTAAAGTTTTTTATAACGCTAATTTTCTGTCGTTGCGACCTTTTTCGTAGCGCAGAATTCCTGGAATATTGTTTGTCCACTTCCTCTTATCAATTACAGGTGATGGAATAATATTCAGTTGTGTATAGCTAAAAAAGATGTCTTAGTTTGCCATTACACGTAAAACCCGTTTGTAATTTAACGCAATTTGAGCCTATCAAAAGGTTTCTTATATGAAACCTCACTTTGATACAAATAAAAGTACGTCATACTCTGTTTTTGTCGATATGTTGTTGAAGGTGGTTCATTCATTATTTAAGACTGATTGGCAGCACACCTTCTTTATAATAAAAATAAAACTATTTTTAAAGTCTTTAATTATACTTCGGTTTCTGAACAGAAACCCTCTTCAGATTATGAATACATACTCTGGTTAGCTTTACACATTTACACACGCGATTACTTCAGGAAAATAACTATATAGTCTGTGTAACAAACTTCTAAACGCCTCCATCAAGCCCTTTGTTATAGTCGTTGAATACGGTAACAAATGTCATTTACGAACTATATCATAGTAACACACAATGTTACAAAATGAAAAATTGCATGTTTAGTACACGGTGTATCTCAACTAACTTAATAAGGTTAAAAGAAGAAATGCATAAATGTAACCTCTAAAATTCCAGATAACTCCTCGCAATATTAAATGTTACCTCGTTATTGACAGTTTGAGAATCCCCTGGACACAACTTGTGTCTAACTTACTGAACGAGATATTGTGACTGTCAAAGTTTAAAAAGAACCAACCGATTCGTA
The DNA here is from genome assembly GCA_018831715.1 of Matsumurasca onukii. Lineage (NCBI taxonomy): Eukaryota > Metazoa > Arthropoda > Insecta > Hemiptera > Cicadellidae > Matsumurasca > Matsumurasca onukii. The sequence continues at coordinate 23,592,658 of CM032065.1, forward strand.
CATTACTGAATGATTTCTTTTTTATTCTGCTCTGAAAACAGCTGCTTTAGACACATGTATTGAAAGTTCTAAAGTGTCACTTTTACAACTAGATCAATAAAGTATTGTTTTGATGATGTTTTTTCTCCCTAGAGTGAAAAATATAATTTTTATGATATTTTAGTGGTATGGACATCAGCTTGTTCAAAGAGTTTGTTTTGATTGTTTTTAATTTCAACGCTGACTTATATTAAATCAATTTAACAGCTGTTTCTTCAAAACATTATAATTAAGATTACTGAGCACAAAACCATGTTAACCTAAGTTTCTTTATAATATTAAAACATTTATTGACATTTATTTCTCATCATTACTTGTAATGATTCGGCTGCGCCTCGGACGTTAACTTTACCTTATGTCGAAAAGTCATTTTAGGGCCTAGTGATGAAATATATCATAAGGTTTGTTCGCCGAAAGCATTTATTTTGAAAGTACATTTTCCATTCCTTTATCGTAAAATCTCATATCCATGCACTCTTTGTAAAACAACTGCAACTGATTATGTATCTTCTTTTTAAGAAAACCCCTATTTTGTGGTAGCCTTGACATAGAACTTGATATGGCATTTTTAGTCGTCTAAGTTATAGATACTATTTACAAAACTGAAACAATCTATAGCACTTGTTAACAGGTTATAAAGAATCAGCCCAGAGGGGGGATCTTGTTCACAAACTTTTGACTGTGCTCTATCGGCGTTGGTGAAGGTTTTCAAAGACTTGGTAAATAGAGAACATAGCATATTTTATTATAACGACCAACTTACAAAACTAGTTACTAGTGCTGTTACTGGTTCCATGGGTGAAATGTGTAAAAATAACATTTGGCTGCAAACCCATGCCATCATTCAGTTGTCTTTCTACAACGTGTTTATTTATTGTCTATACTATTTAGTGCTGATTATTTTCAACCAATAATCAGTTCCATAACTAAATTAAAACCAGACTTTCTTTATGTTTATCTATTGTTTAGTGCATAATCTTCTTAAAAAGTTAGGTAACCAAAAAATATCTGAACAATCGAAACAAACAACAATGTCAAATATTACGTTACATTTACAAATTCGTAACTTTTAACTTTGACTTCAAACTGCTGAGGTTGACTCAAAATTGGTTAACGATAAAACTATCTAATAGTTTTTATTGTCCGTCTGTGTTGCGTTTTCAGCAGGAAAATTTAAGTCAAGCAATCCTCACACTCATTACAAAACATGGAATTACTTTAAACTACTAAAGACGTACTTAGCTTGGCTTAAAAACCCTGACCTGAAATGATGTTTCCAAAATCTTATGTTAGGAAAATCATGATTGGTTTTCAGATTTCTGGGCTTAACTATCTGAAGATAGTGTTGTGTGTCTTCAATTAGGTCGAAGTATGTAATCATGTCAGCTAAATTAATAACAATCACATGTCGAATTCTAACAACACCGTAAATCTTTCTTATTAGGGGTTCCAAAATTCACGCTTATTTTTTAAACAAAGAAAGATTAATTCAAAATACTAATGTCTAAAACAGTTCAAGTATCTTCTAAATTGAATTATTTAGGGCCCAAATATAGAACTCAGCAATAAAACTTACAGACTCTGTACGTATTGCGGAATAAAGCCACTCTAGACTGCATTGTGAGCTGTCTACGTATACTAATGGAGTGTCTCTCATACTCAGCATTCTAGGCCAAGGCAATGTCAAAATAACGTTGCATATGTTTATAAACGTGGTTTCATAGGTCTAAAAAAGACGAGTACAAACACTTGTATTAAACGAGTTAACAGTGATAAATAAATTAACTAAATAAGAATAAGAATAAGAATAAGAATATTTTATTTCCATTTCTAAAAAATGGAAGGGGGATAGAGGGGGAACCCTCATGACGCACTCATCGCTGTTATGACGCTCGTGTAAGTTTTATATAAATAAGTAGTTTTTTTCGATCTTCTATCAAAAGTGTTGACATAAATTGATTGACTTTTGACTAAGAACAGAACGCTATATCAGTTTTCTTCTATAATGCTCAGCAAGATTAGTTTTTAGCAGTTTTCACAGTAGAGTAATTCTAACCTCAAAACAGCAAGAACTCTACATGTGCTCACGCTTGAGCGTCTCGCATTGAACTGTTGTTATCAGTGCGTTCCGAACCGCTCATCTCCAGCGCCAAGTAGTGCAGTGGCTACGCTATCGGACTCAATACATCACTCTACATTGGAGTGGGTTCGAATCTCCTCGAGGGAGATAACATTTTACTACTGTAACTACGCACTACATCGCTATTCAGAAGACACTATACTACTTGCACTTTATTTTTTTTCCTTTACAATATCTTTAAAACTTTAAGATATTGTTAACAAGACTCAATAATAATGACATTAAAGTTTATTAACAGTGCAGGAAGAATCTATTTAATTCATAATAGTTTTAAATTCAGAGAAACAAGAACTTCAGTTGATAATAAAACAATATCATGGCGGTGCTGTTCGAAAAGCTGCAACTGCTCTATTAAAACTGATATTAACAAGACTCACATAATTGACTCTAAGACAACCCACACACATGGGGCTCCTACGTTAAATAATAGTATAAGTAGCAGTCAAACCAATTCGATAAAAGCTAACAATTCACCAACAACTCCACTCAGCTCTGCCACACTACCCGCCACTCCAGACACACCATCATCACCACCAGAACCACACTCGACACCTTCACCTTCAGCATCAAGCACTCAACTACCACAACAAATAAATATAGATCTACTTACAGAAGAAAACACCTCATTGAAAGAAGAGGTCTTAAGCTTGAAAAAGGAACTGAAAGTGATCCTAGACCATTCAGTAGAATCCGATTTGAGATTGATGGCATTTACAGATCAAGTTTTTGTATCAAACACACGACCCAAGCATCAAGTCCAGATTGACCCTTTTATACCAACCACTAATCTTACAGTTACACCTGAACTTCAAAAGCACTTGGAGGAAGAAAATACAAAATTAATTACAGAGTTAGCTCAAGCAGAAGAAACAATAAAATCACTACAAGACAAAATTCAACAGTTAAATAAACCTTGTGAACATTGTACTATATTAAAAGAAGAGACAAGGAACATGGTTGAAACCCTCCGCCAACTAGACAGCGACAATAAACATCTGCAACAGCAGCTCCAGAAGAATAGTGGGGATTCTACCTGCATCAAAATTGCTAAGCCTTCTATAAGCTGTACTAATTCCTTTGACGTTCTAGCTGACATCACAGAAGCTGACAACGAGGAAAACTTCATGTTAGTAAAAAACTGTAGAAATCTCAAAACTAAAAAAAAGTATCACATCAAACAAACAGAAAACCCAAATTTGAATAGAAAATCCCAGCCAACCAGATATGTGAACAGTAATAGACCAAAAACTACCAAACAAAAACAACATAATATATATTTCAAAAATATTCACGTGTATGGTGATAGCCATGCCCGGGGAATTTCCGGCTTACTGATGGAGAAGATCAAAGGGAACACAACTGTGACTGGCTTTTGTAACCCAGGAGCAGGGCTTCTTCAAGCCGCACCACAAACAACACCGGAAGACGGATGCTGCATCTTCATCGCCGGGACCAATGACGTGGCAGAAGACGGAGGACGTGACATCTACGAACACCTTGAGACTGTCCTGAGAAGAATGACTTCAAAGTCTTGCCCAGTTTTAGTCCCGTCCATACCACATAGACATGACCTCAGGTTGAAGAGCCCCGTCAATGAGGACGTAGCAGCCGCCAACCACTATATAGAAGAGCTCTGCAGTCGTCTTGACAACGTTGTGTTCCTCAACATAAACACGATCACACGCCGCTTCTTTACTTCACATGGGATGCACCTGCGAATGGGGGGCAAACGTCTGCTGGCCTCTCTACTCATGGAGGCGCTCCGCAAGATGACTTCTCCGCCTGTGTCAAGAGGGACCAGTGAGCCGTTGGCACTTACACCCGAGAAAATGGACAATACCGTGACCATCACCCCTGGAGAGAAAACCTTTGCGGAGGCAGTGGGAGCTCAACAGACAAAAACCTTTGCAACTTTTTTAGGGACCCCACTTTTAGCACCCAAACACCAATGATAGGTCCCCAACTTCGAAATCAAAATCCAACATCGAATCCACATTTTTTTAATCAAATGTCATTAGTGCACCAAAATGCACAAATGGCAACAAATAAGGGGGATGAGCTAACTCTTTTGTGTGAGGAACTCAACCCCGATTTACTCGTGGTTACCGAACACGGTTTCAACGAATATAACATTAATAGCTTCAAAATTCTAAATTATCAATTGGCTAATTTCCACTGCCGCACCTCCACCAAAGGGGGAGGTGTGGCCGTTTTCCTCAAAAACTCCTGCTCCTTTTTACCTTACAAATTGACGGACCCAACAGACAAAATTCTCGAATGGGCAGGAGTAAAAGTTCAAACAAAATTATCGCAGCTGACAATCATCGGATTGTACAGATCTCCCAGCGCGAACCTAGAATCTTCTTTATCAAAATTTGAACAACTGTTGTCAGACTTGACAAAAAAATGTCAGAACTTTGTGATCATGGGGGATTTCAATATCGATGTTTTAGATGTCAAGAACCCCATGACAAAACGTTTTGGAGACTTACTTAAGTCTTTTGGCCTGGAATGGTCAATCAACACACCAACCAGGGTGACCGGTCACTCCGCAACAGCCATTGACAACGTTGTCACAAACATGACGGGCATACAGGTAGCCGTGATCAACACAGCTATCGCAGACCACTACGGCCAGCAGGTCACCATAGGTGGTCATGAGCCAAAACGGGATCCAACAAGCAAAAACAATCAGAGACACGAGGCCCACAAACATTCAACTTCTCAACTATCTCCTCGAGAGAGAAACGTGGAGTTTTCTAAATTTTGGTGATCCCGTTGAACAGCAGTTTCAAAAGTTCCAAGAAACCTTTAACTTTCACTTAAACGTGAGCTGTCCCCTCAAAAAAATTCAACAAAACCTGAAGCCTCAAAAGTGCAAATGGATTACCAAAGGTATTCTAGTTTCGAGAGAAAAATTGTTATTTTACTCCGAAATAAAAAAGCACACGTTAAATGAAGATTTTAAATTGTTCTTTCAAAATTACAAAAGAATCTATAGAAAGGTCATCAAGGCTGCAAAAGCTTACGATGTCACTAGTGCACTGCTCACGTCCAAAAATATTTCAAAAACAGCATGGGCCATTATTAACAATAAAAACCCACGAACAGACAAACAAATAGAACTTCAAATTGCCAATGAACAAGTCAAAGATCCCCTTAGGGTTGCTGACGAATTTAACAAATTTTTTGCTTCAGTGGGAGCTGACCAAGGTATAGGTCAGCCACAAAGTCAGCTCCCTTTGATTTCCACCCCGAGTCCAACAGCCTCAATGGCTCTGGCCCCGGTAACGGAGGAGGAAATTGCCAGAGTAATAAGAGACTTCTCAACCAAAAAGTCAAACGACACAAACCATGTTTCAACGTGGCTCCTTAAGCAATGCTCCAAGCACTTATTGAGACCGTTGAAGCATTTGGTTAACCACTCTTTTTGCTCAGGGACTGTTCCCTCCTCCCTCAAAACAGCTAAAGTCACACCAATCTTCAAAAGGAGACCCTTTGTCATCCCAAAACTACCGCCCAATTTCAATTTTACCGGCTTTCAGCAAGGTTTTGAGAAGGTTTTTCTCATTCGGCTCGCAAGCTTTTTGGAAATGCAAAACCTATTATCATCAAACCAATTCGGATTCCGAAGCGGAAAATCGACAGTGGACGCAGTCGTCCGTCTAGTCGAGATGATAGTAGAAGATATTGAGAGTCGAAGACAAACACTAAGTGTTTTTCTCGATTTATCAAAAGCTTTCGACTGTGTGGATCACGGCACCCTGCTTCGCAAACTGGAATATTACGGGATAAGAGGAGTGCCACACAACTGGCTTGAATCATATCTTAGTAATAGGAAACAATTTGTAGGAATTTCAGACGTCAGATCAACTGAGAGGGGGTTGAGCTATGGAGTACCCCAGGGTTCCATACTTAGTCCTTTACTATTTTTGATCTACGTCAACGACGTTGGCTCATCGGTACAACACGGGCGACTCGTCCAGTACGCAGATGACACGACTCTCTGTTTCGGTTCAAAATCAATCAAGGAACTGGAAACAACCGTTTTCACTGAGCTCAACAGTTCAATTCAACATTTCAGTGATCTCAACCTCAAAACCAATCCAAAAAAATCTTCTTTCATTCATTTTTGCCTTCGACAGACAGTCTCAGATTGTAGTCCAATAGTTATGTTGGATGAGACTGAGATTGAAGAAGTCTACTCGACAAAATTCCTCGGAATACACCTAGACAGAGGGTTGACGTGGGATTGTCACGTAGACAGTGTCTGTTCAAAATTAGCCTCAGGCATTTATGTTCTGAGACAACTAGCCAAATATTGCCCGACTCAGGTACTGATGACGGCATATTATGGACTAATCTACCCACACTTGTCCTACGGACTAGCGTTGTGGGGGGGTTGCACAAATGTAAACTTTTCTAGGCTGTTCATTCTGCAAAACAAGCAGTTCGAATAATTGCAAAGCTACAATGGAGAGAGTCGTGCAGACCAGCATTCAAAAACTTAAAATGTTGACACTACCCTGCCTTTACATTTTGGAAACATGTCTTTTTTCAAAACTAAATGCGATCTCGTAAGAGGTATAGATATACACTCTTACGAAACTAGAGGCAGGGAGAACTACCGAACTGGGAGACACAGAACGGTAGTTCATGAACGTTTGCCTTCTCAGGCAGGAGTTCAACTCGTCAACAAGTTGCCAAATTCGATTAAAGTGCCCCAATGCCAAAGGCATTTAAAGCTCGTCTCAAAAAGTTTTGATCGCAAAAGCATTTTATAGCACCGACGAGTTTAAGGCACACGACTGGGAGAACATATTAGAAAACGACTAATTTAACCACGGGGCTAAAGTGGGTAAAATTCGAATGAATGAATCGTGTGATTGAAAATTCTGTATGTCTGAAAGAGATCTAGATATGTGTGAGTGGAAAATTTTAGCTTCTAATAACTGACGATTGCGATACATGTATAATGTAATTATGCAATAAATGATTTATTTATTTATTTATTTATTTATTTCAAAGTAAAACACTTTTACAGCAAAAGATAAGAATAAACAAAAATGTAGAATTCACCTTGTAAACACTCAAATGAGAAAATATGGAAAATTATGTCAACAGGATTGGGTTCGTCATTGATTAATTTATTTACGGTTCACCCATTTTTAAATACGTGTTTACAACATTTCTGTTTATGGTTTAGAGTATAAGTTTATAGTATACTTTAGCTACAAGACATTAGGCTAAGTCTTCGTTTAAATCGTAGTAAAATAACTAAGGGGTTTCCTTCTACTACGTGAACTAGGTAGCAATTTTATAAAATAATTGAAGGATGTGATAAGGGACACCAAATCTCTACGGTGTTATTTGTCTACAATACCGCTAGCTTTGAAAGGAGAAAATATAAAACGTGCGATTTTTTCCGGAATAAAACAAAACATGAACTTCAAGCTCAGGTAAAGGTAGTCGGTGTGTTATATGTAAATCTCAAGATTTTTTATGAACAAACTTCATTAAAACCTTCAGTGAAACAAATAAACAATATCCAGTATTTGATTGCTATTAGTACAAATATTTTTACTTTCTGGCTTGAAATGCCCTGAACAAGCTAACATGATTTTAGAAAATGTTTGTAAAAGTCTTTAAATTAAAATTAATTTAAAATGATGTAACAGTGTAACAGTATGCATGAGGAAACTATCATAGTAATTATTGGTATAGTCCCACTTCCTATCACTTAGTTGTTTAAAAACAAAATGAACGTAAACACATAGCCTATTATACTGTATACACAATCAAGTCGTTTTGCAAAAACGATATACAACAAGTAGGAGAAACTCAAAAGATTTGAAAAGTTGAGATACAAATATGGACACACACTGTCGACAATAGAATTGCTGGAATTCGTTCAAATTGAAAACTAGATCAAAGGTTTAATAATTAATTATTTGCAAAGTATGAGAGTTCAGCACAAAAGATTCAATGAAATGTCGGATCTCCTTTGTTTGTCGCTTTTATTCAATTCTCTCTTCCAAGAGTTTCTATTTATTTTAATAACGCTATTAGGAAAACGCTCCAATCATTAATAGTTTCAGTTTGTCATAATCTTGAAATATGTAAAATATATCTAACTAATGTACAAATTATAAATTTCAAGACAGCATTACTTTTGTTATCAGATCATGTTTCTTTATTAAGGTGTCTCTTAAACAAAAACATCAAGATGAAAAAAACAAATCCTACATATCCTACAAATTAAAAGAAGAAGCCATATTACACGTCAAAATGAAATTTAAACCTAATTTCACAGGAAAACTGAAAGGTGGCTGCAGAAAGAAAACTGAATGACTAAAACCCACTGTTAGGATATGAGTACATCGCATGTTTGACAATAATGAAACTTGTTAAACAAATCAAGGTAACTTTGGTATTTTGGTATAAATATAATTGTACTAGAATCAAATTCGCTAAACATGTGTCAAGTTTTGCTGACTGTTGTTGCGCTGAACATGCAACCAGTAATAACCGGATTAAACCAGATCTAGTGACTAGTGCTGCTGCTAGCTTGTCACAGCTGTTGATGAGAGAAGGTATGTTTAGTTGTGAGGTTGATTACAGTATTCAATTACTTACACTTAAGTAGTGTTGGTTTGTATTTATATTTACTCGTAGTCTTTGGTGTTAAAGATAAATTCTACTGGTGAGTTTCAAACGTCCCCCCTTAACTTTTGAAAAGAAAGATATATTTTGACTTTGAGTGAAACATCACAACCCTATAACGTAATCCCATAGAGTATTTCGAAGAAAACTTTGTCATTCAAAATGAATTGTTTGTGAAATATGGCATTTTGAACCTGAGTTTGTGTCATCTTTAAATTTTGATAACAAAAACATGAGTCAATATAAATTGCGTCGTTGAATTTGCCTTAAAATTTCCTTTCTTTTGAGGTGCCATAAGATGGGGGTTTGTATTCAAAACTCGGGGACCCTCCCTCCAGATTTTGGGTTTACGTAGGGTGACATAAAGTACGTTCAACCAAATTTCAGAATCCTATAAAAACATTCCCTAAGGGGGTTTAAAAACTATTTCTCTTCTTAAAAGCTAAGGTGGGGGGGGGGATATCAAAACTCACCCTGTATAGTACTTATAGTCAAAAGAGAACTTTTTCATGTACTGAAAACAAACCTTTACCGTCGACAAAATAGACCCCACGTACAATACGTTTTAAGCTAGTATTACTTCCATAAGTTAATATTTTACTTTCGAAATTTTAGCATTGTCAACAATTTTATACACAATACTATCTTTCTAAAGGACACCGATGAGCTTGTACTCCCAAGTCCAACATTGTTTTCTAGTTTGCATAATTAATTTGTTTGTCTGCTAATGAGGATATGTCAAAGCAGGCAGAAGAAGCCTTTCATCAAGCAAGAAGCATTGATGGCAAATCAACAGCCTCAGATCCCGAGGTGTCTTTGAATAATCCTCTACGAGATGAAAGGTGTTAATTATCCTTGGGAAAAGGAGTAGAATCAAAACGTAAAAACCTTTAACTTATGTGTTTTAATCGCTCTGATGATGGCTAGTAGAATGCAAATAACACTGATGTGTTAATACTCTAACTTGTATAGTTCCAAACATGGAATTTTTGTATTAGTAAACATATTAATTAAAAACGTAGTAATAATTAATATTTTAGTATAAAATAGCTTAAGCTGTACATCTTATTTCTTAAACAACAAATGAAACATTTCTACTTCTACGCAATTAAATAGTTTAATTAGTTATTTCGTTATGTGTGTTTCCTCGTAACTTGTGCGATTGTTATTCTTGTGCCCTAAGTAGTCAGAAGTAGGAATGACTCGTGTTACATAATCAGGTAACTGTGTGTTACTATGTAGTTTCTGTTTAGCCATGCAGATAAAACAAGTAAAAGAAAATTTATCAGGGTTTATTAAAGTCATATGAAACATAATTAGTAATTACGCTTTGAATTAATGCAAATGAAAACGAAAGTTTACTGAAATAGTGCCATGTATCTACAACTGCGGACCTACTGAGCCATACATTGGGTCAGAATTCCAGGAATGTGAAATCCCCAGCCTCAACACTGTTTACCAGACCGTGAGGTGCAAAGTTTGACCGCTTAAAACAAAATACAGAACACTCAAACCTTTCCTTGATTAGTTATGAACATGAACAATTCTACATTCATCTTGATTCATTGTTTTATTATGAAGTTAGGTTATGTGCAACTCAAGGGTAGTATTATGTAATTGGTACAATTGAAACCATCCTTTAGTTTAATCTATACTAATATATAAAAATGTAATGGTGTGTGTCTGTGTGTCTGTCTGTTCCTCAATCACGCAAATACCACTGGACTAATTTTAATGACATTTTACAGGAATGTGGCTTATATACCTGGTTAACACATAGGCTATTAACATGTTTGATAATTTAATTATTTTCAAGATGGCGGTCATTAATAGGACCTCACTACATGTAAAAAATAACTCCAAAACTGTCACTTCAAATTCTAGAAAAACCGTAACAGATATTTAATTTTTGACAGCACATGCGAGCTTTAAATTTAATTTCCTACACAAATGGTCCTGAGCACTTTTGTCGTATCTTCAACCGTTTGCTCGGAAAGCTTGCTTCAGCGTGGAAAAACAGGCTCATGATGCGCGTCGCTGCACGCTCAAACTCGGCACTTCCACGGGTTGTACCTCTCCTCGGCGCGTCAGTACGTCTGACCGACAGTGTTTGTTGACCATATTACTTACTATTCATGCTTTACAGCGAGTGTTGTACTATAGCCATGTAGTTTTCCATTTTCGACTAAACAAAATTAGTTTATTTTGGATTTAAAACGTATGTGGTTTGTCATGATACATTTAAAATAAATGTACTTTAGCCATGTATTTTTTTATTTTCAACTAAAGCAGAGTAGTTTATTTTGGACTTAGAACTTATGTGGTTTATCATGGTAAATTAAAATAAAACCTTTGGGTCAACCAGATTACAATAAACATTGTTTCTTATTGTGGTCGACCCAGAAGTTTAATTTTAATTTAAATTTAGTTTAATAAAATGGTTTTAATGACCGCTTATAACTCAAAATCAGCTGAAACTATGGTGGTGAAAATTCGTTTAAGGGTAAAGCTTATTATGCAGTGTGTTTTAGCTGTATTTTATATCCATACAACAACCACAAAATAAATGGCGAGGGACCAAAGTAGGCACTGAACATGTTTTTACGGCATATTCGACTGCTTAAAAGTGAAAATCTGCTGAAGATATGGTAGTGAAACTTCGTTTAAGGGGTTAACCCACTACGCAGTGTGCATTTAGCTATATTTAGTATCCATATAACATACACAAAATAAATGGCGAGGAACCAAACTAAGCTCTGAAAACGTCGGAATGACGGGGTTACTACGACTCTCACGAGGTAGTCAAACATCGATAAACACTTATTTGGTTTCAGATTGTCTGTACTGTACATTGCAATGAATCCATCTACGTTTGGTTATTAAGTTTTCTTGCACTTTGTAAAGTGCTAAAACTGACGCTAAGAAAATTCCTGTCTGTAAGTATGTAAAACTTTTAAGCCATTTTGGAACTATCCAGCCTATCCTAACTGGGCTCTGAAAAGGTTTTTTCCCACAGGCACTCTCTGTGGTGTGTCCGGCGAATTAGTACCCAACTCTTCACTCACGTGGCCACGGTAGCGAGACTGACTGAAAAAAAATCCTGTCCGTCTGTCTGTCTTTAACGTTTTCAAGACATATGGGACTGCTTATACCTCAAAATCGGCTGAAGCTATGGCGGTGAAACTTCGCCCCATTACTCAGTGTGTCTTTAGCTATATATTATATTCATACTAAATCCTTAAAAAAATAGCAAGGGACCAAAGTGGACTCTGAAAATGTTTTTAGGCATTTTGGACCGCTTATAAGTCAAAATGAGTATGAAACTTTGGCGGTGAAACTTTGTTTTAGGGTTAAACTAATCACACAATGTGTCGTTAGCTACATTTGATGTCAATATAACATCCTCAAAATAAAATGCAAAAGGCCCAAAAACGGCCGGAACGGCGGAGTAACTATGACTCTCACAAGGTAGCCAACACTTAGATGGTGAACTAACAGGCAAACTAAATGAGTTTTCGAAGGATATACGGTATAGGAAACTTTTTTACTTTAAATTTGTTTTTTATTAAAATAGACACACAGCAATTATAAGAAAGCCCCGAGGCGAAGCGCGGGTACTCTCAGCTAGTTGTCAATATATTCGGATCGTGTTTATCTCATGTGTATGAAAGCAGCTTGCGCTACAATGGTTTATCTACAGTTCACCGTGTATTGGTTTAATGCAGTGAACTGTGTTGCATCAAACATATTAGTTGCATTCCTGACCTTACTTGTAATTATATGCTTCATATTACAATAAATAACAGTTTGCAGCATTCAGCACCATTTAACACTGAATTTAATACTGCTTATATTTTTAGCGATTTTTTAACTGTTAGTAACTATTAAACTTTAAACATTTAACCATACATCGTGCACTTTAATGTAAACATAATAATTATCTTAGACTATATTTAACTGAGCAAAAGCAAATTATGTTAGTAACAGTTATTGAAAGATAAATCCAACTTCCTGAACAAATAGAGAGAGAGAGAGAGAGAGAATTCTGTATTATCACAATCATTAAGATTAGACATAGCGTTACATTACACTGACAATGTCAAAAGTCAAAGTTTCTCCAGCTTAAGAACTCGGACACAGAGTAGAACGGTCTGTCTCGCAGCCAGTCCAGTAGATGTCTTTTCAGTGTTTTTACGTTTCCACTCTTTACTTCTGCAGGTAGAGCGTTGAAGTATCTGGTTCCTGCGTAGGAGGGCTTCTTTTCAAAGGATGCTTTCTTGTGTCCCTGTAGATAGAAGTTGTTGCCATGCCTTGTGTTGTAGCTGTGGTTGTCCTTGTTTCTAGTAAGCTGTTTCGTAGCTGCTAGACAAATGACTTCGGATATATAAATGTTGACAACAGTCATGATGTTCAGATGATCTCAAATGAAAGTTGCTAAGTCAAATTGAAGAGATCCCAAATGTTTCAAAACACGGAAACAATCTTTGAAGCAGCGGAACAATTTAAACATATCTCTCTTTAGACCTCAAGCATCTTGACTACTGTTGTCTCAGTCCTCTGACTAATGAAATGTAACAATCATGTAGAACAATATCAAAGTTCCGCGTACTTTGTATAACTCTTACAGTGAAAATAAATATGACTAATTAACCTTCTCTTAGCTTGTTCACCCTTCAAATTAACTACAATATTTAAACAACGGCATAATATACGTACCCACTGTCGGAATACTGCAGTATAGTACTAGTAAGTTTGGGGTTACAGTCAATTTAGCAAAAAAAACACGGTTAATTCCGGTTAAATCAGACTGTTATTTAAAAGAAGAACGTTAAATACAATTAATTTATATCTATTTTCATATTGTTTGAAAAATTGCTTGAAGTAGATATGAGCAAAGTTGCGCAGTTATTGAATGGATTCGGAAAGCAGATCAGAAGTCGGAACCTTTTCTAAGACTCCATCAATCTGCTTGAACTTGACTTTTTACATGTAACTAACATGTAATGTAACCAATAACCTTCTTTAACCTACCTTGATCGATTTTATCAAGAAAGTATTTATATTTTTACACAACTATACTGTCCTCAAATTGGTAGATACATTTTTCCAAATACCTTTTAATAAGATAAGTCAACACAGAATATATAAAAAGCTCATAAAATGTTTATAAGTTTAATCTACTTCTACTGACTAGTCAATAAAGTCAAAGAGTAATGTTTGAAAAAAAACGAAAGATCGATAAGCATAGATTTTCCATATTAAACTAGTTAGTATATTAATATAAACACCTGTACCTCCTTATACTCCTTATACAAAAAATTGATGTGCTGTGTCTGTATACTATTTTACTATATTAAACAGAAAACGTTCACTTAGGGCTACTAATTGGCTAAGGCAAGTAAAACAGAGTAGTACACTTTTACATATTTCAATAGAAGCACGACCGGTTTCGGGAGCTAAGCCAATCGTCTCAGTGTTGTAATAATAATAAACCCTACAACACCGAGACGATGGGCTTAGTTCCCGAAACCGGTCGTGCGTCTATTAAAAGATTAAAAGGGTACTACTCTGATTTACTTGTCTTTGCTAACTATTATATTACTTAATATCGTAATTTTTGTTCATAAGGTGATGATTAAGTAAGGTAAAATATTACACGAAATTGTCATATTCAGAAAAATACAATACAACGAAACCATATTTCATTCAAATCTCATCAGTAGGATTTCCTACGTCCTCCACTGAAGGTCACGCAAAACTTATGGCAAGTCAAATTGTAAATAAACATAGAGCGTTATTCAAAACAGCTATATTTTAATACGTAAACTAATGAGTCGGGTAATTGGCTCGAAAGTGAGAAGGGACAGGATGATTCTCAACCCAACATTGTGGACATTCTCTTGATATTGAGCGAGGCTGTTGTCAAAAACAGTATACAGGTTTACAGGGTAAACACAATTCAGCTGTTATTCAACCTCGGGCTGGATAACAACTGATTGTGTCGCTGAACACTGTCAAACACAGATATATTTATTCAGCAAACTGTTTGGACACTAATAGGCTAGTCAAACTAGCAAAGTTAGAGGAAAGTTTAGGTACAGTCCTAATTCTTTTTGATCTTTACGTTTTCGAGGTCGCTGAACACGAATTTGAGGTTTGCTGACAGATATTTTGGCCGGAACATTGTTTTTCTTTTGCAAAAACAGTAAAAATTTGGTACTTGTTTTAGTTTTTGGCCTAAATCTCAATAAATATGCATTTTATCGAGAAATGGGCCAAATATTAAATTAAAGGTAAGAAGATTTACCACAAGTTTTATATTTGACACCTTTTTCTCTGGCCAATATTTACGCCGCTAGAGTACATGAAAAACCCTGCAGAATTTTCAATTATTGAAAATACGCCATAATTTGCTTTTTTATCCGGCTTTCATGGAAACAAGCCGTGTTACAATAATTTTGACTATTTATAAGCAATTTTTACAGGTTGGACATGAAACTTTTATCTATAATATATACAACCCTCTGTGTAACTCACTCACTGATATATACAAATGTTTACCCACTTCTAGATAAGCTAGAAACTTGAAATTTGGTATGTAGGTACCTTTCACTAACTCACCGACGGAAAAATTGCCAAAACCCAAAATTTTCAGTTTTAACCACCCTAAAAAAAATTAAAACCAAAATGGCGGAAAACATGTTTTTTAAAAACACGTCTAGTGGATGAACGGTAAGTCCTATCTGAAATCTGATTGAATTTTCATAGTCAGGTTTTAGACGCTCTATCGTTTTGGTCCTATGATCTTTTGTCGTATCTGGCCTCCTTCACCCTCAAAAAGGGCAAAAGTTTCAAATTTGCTACTTTTTTCACGATTTTGCAACAGTTTTTAATTTTTTTCTCCGGTATTATAGGGCTTATACGCTTTAAACTTCATCTAAAGTATGAGTTTAACTTGTCCTTTAATAATATGTTGCGAAAAAATTCCAAATTGTATACATTTGCTGAAAAACGTGTTACTGACAGTGAATTTTGAATTTATTTGCAAGACAAGCGTGAAGTTAGCCCGACATCTTGATACTACTCCAGTATAGTGACTTGTCTTGTCATGAGCTAAAACTGATTTAGAACAACGTGGAAAAGACCCCTATACATATAAAAAATTGTTTTGAGGCGCGGAACTCATTTAAAAGTGGCTAAAAGTGACTTTAAAGTTGGAACTGTGGAACTGTTATTTGGAGCTGCTACTTGGAACTGTTCAGTGGGATCGAATCTCATACGAACTGTTATGTGGAACTATTACTTGGAACTGGTCAGTTGATTTGTTCTCATACTAACTGGAACTGCTATTGACAGTAGGAACATTTTGATACATAACAGGGTAAATCGAACCCACACCTTCCACGAAAGGGAACAAGCATTATTTTTCATCAATCGTTATGTATGCTGAGAGACAGTAAGAAGCCTGGTTATTGTGATTACTCTTTTAAATACTTCAGATATTGCAGCAGATATTTGTTACTCTGTTTTCGTTCTTCTCGTATGATTTCATCACAAATTTTAAAACCGTCTTAATTAGTTTCCTTTCTGCTTGGTTAACGTACATTTTACGTTAGACTACCCGTAACTATTTTATGTAGGCTAATATTTGTTTTAATTTTAGGACAGACTAATTAGTTTTCTTTCTGCTTGGTTTTGAACAGATTTTTAATATTTAAGTTAGGCCTAGGTCCTGTTTTTGTGTAATATAGATATTGCACACATTATACATGTACTTTGTCTATACTGGGTTCTTTCCGTTTGTACAACGTTTTAATAAGTTATAATTTAGTTATTTTTCTATTAAGGATTTGTTTACTAGGTTAGTTTCTTTTTTATGTTGGACATAATTAAAAGTGGCTTTAAAGTTGGGACTATTTTACGAGCGGAAGCGTCGGCACTTTGTGGCAGACGACAGTCTCTGTCACCCACTCCAAATTAACCTAAAGGCTGAATAAGGCGTTATCGTTAAGTTAGGTTAGGTTACAGTGAAGTTCGAATTTTTGCCTAGGCGTAAAGTTAGCCCGACCTACATCTTTCTTACTGACGCCAGCAATACTTCTTGAAAAAATTAGTTTTTTCTATATTTTAGTAGAAATAGTGTTTCATTCTAACTGAATTAAGACTCATTTTTGGCACTAGTTTTTTTCAATTCACATATATTTTTAACCCTAAACCGTAAGTTTCAAATTCTACAAATTGCAGTTTTCAACAGCAAATTAGCTTCTTTCGTCAACCAACGTCAAGTTCCCTTCACTTGTTATTTAAAAAGTATATTTTTTAAGCAGTGGTTTTATTTGTTATTGTATCATATATTTGTATGTTATTTTGTGTTATCCTAGTTGTAGTCTATTATTAGCTTACAATTATAATTTTATACATTTTACGGTCTTGTCACTTTAAGTTGAAAATGCCTATAACGAGATCTTCAGAGCTTATTGACATTATAAATGGCCCTTTTTATATTAATAAAGATGTGGTAGGTTAAGCATGGCCGGTGAAATGGGCTATAGGGCCATAAGCGGCCAGCAGGAAATCTCAAGGCCATGCTATACCTAACGAAGTGTACTGAAGCCAGCAGCACTTCTAGATGAGCTGGAAACTTGAAATTTGGTATGTAGGTACCTTTCACTAACTCACCGACGGAAAAATTTCCAAAACCCCAAATTTTAAACTTTAACAGCCCTACAAAATAAAAATGGCGGAAAACATGTTTTCTCTAAAACATCTAGTGGACGAACGATAAGTCCTATCTAAAAATGGATTGAATTTTCATAGTAAGGTTTTAGATGATCTAATGTTTTGGTCCTATGCATTTTTATCCTATCTGGCCTCCTTCATCCTTAAAATAAGCAATAGTTTCAAATATGCTACTTTAATTAAAACCGTTTTAATTTTTCTCGCGTCTTATAGTTCACCTAAAGTATGAGTTAAAACTTGCTCTTTAGTAATATGTTGCAAATTAAAGCGACTGAGTTAGCTCGATCCCCCCTCCTTCACGGCCGCCGAGCGTAGCGAGGCCTCAGTGTGTTGGATACCCCCATTCACGCACGCCGAGCGAAGCGAGGCCACGGTGTGTTAGATACCCCCCATTCACGCACGCCGAGCGAAGCGAGGCCACGGTGTGTTAGATACCCCCCATTTACGCACGCCGAGCGAAGCGAGGCCACGGTGTTAGATAGCCTACCCCATTCACGCAAGCCCAGCGCAGCGAGGCCACAGTTTGTTTGAAACACACTTCACCACAAACGCCGAGCGAAGCGAGGCCACTATATCCGAGCGACCACGAAGGGGCCTGGGGGGCCGTAGGCCCCAGCAAAGCCGCAGGCGCGAGTTTTATACTATATACTATAATATAATGGCCCATAAGTCAGTTGACCGACATGCATTCAATGAAATGCATGACTGTTAACTGACTTATGACCCTATTATCGTAGGGATCAAATCGAGAACAAAACGACGTAGTAGTATAAAACAATGTCAGATTAATTTTGTCTACTCAATACAATTTTTATTTGGAAAACATTGAACTCAATAAAATACACTTAAAAATACTCTGTCTAGCACAAGCTTTACCTATATTTGACTTAATTGGTAGAGAATAATTAGAACAAATTAGTGAATTTGTACAATTATTAGTATATACATTATTAAATTGCTTTATATACATGTAATATCAGTTATTTCATACCATACATAAGCAGTATATTAAAAAGAGTAAATATGTCAATGATAGAAATAATCTCTTGATGCAAAAGGTTGTCACTGTCATACACAGGGAACGTTGTTTTCCTGAACGCTGGACTGTTTGGAGTACCCTGGGTTCTCGTCTTCTTCTATGCTGCTAAGACCTCTTCATCGGTAGGAAACTTAGAGCGGTTAATAGGTCTTGGCAGCATAGGAAGAAGACGAGGAACACCAGGGTACTCAAAACAGGGTGTCCAGCGTTCAGGAAAAACAACGTTTTCGCATAATTCTCCTATTTACCCGTATATTGAAATTGTTCGTGTAATTCCCGGTTTTCTCTGAATTCCTGTATGCTTAACACCTTGCCAAAGGCTATTTAAAAATACTTAAATATTCAATTACTACCTGAATATTCCAACACTTGCTTTTACATTTTCTCTTACCACATAAATAAATTTTCTGTTACCATATAAATACCACCACATTCCCAATATGTTATAATTTCTTAGTATGCAACTATTTCCATAATATTTATTCTTTTCATAAGTATTTCCCATCTCTGACCCACCTTTAAAGAAAGGGCTCTATTTTGTTCTAATTATTCTCTACCATTTAAGTCAAATATAGGTAAAACTTGTGCTAGACAGAGTATTTTTAAGTATATTTTATTGAGTTCAATGTTTTCCAAATAAAATTGTATTGAGTAGACAAAACTAATCTGACATTGTTTTATACTACTACGTCGTTTTTCTCGATTTGATCCCTACGATATATACATAGAGGCCCATAAGTCAGTTAACAGTCATGCATTCCATTGAATGCATGTCGGTCAACTGACTTATGGGCCACCCTGTATATTATAGTATAAAATAAAAGTTTCATGTCCAACCTGTAAAAATTGCTTGTAAATAGTCAAAATTATTGTAACACGGCTTGTTTCCATGAAAGCCTGGTAAAAAAGCAAAGTATGGCGTATTTTCAATAATTGAAAATTCTGCAGGGTTTTTCATGTACTCTAGCGGCGTAAATATTGGCCAGAGAAAAAAGTGTCAAATATAAAACTTGTGGTAACTTTTCTTACCTTTAATTTAATATTTGGCACATTTGTCGATAAAATACATATTTACTGAGATTTAGGCCAAAAACTAAAACAAGTACAACATTTTCACTGTTTTGCCAAAAAAACAATGTTCCGGCCAAAATATCTGTCAGCAAACCTCAAATTCGTGTTCAGCGACCTCGAAAACATAGAGATCAAAAAGAATTAGGACTGTAAACTTTCCTCTAACTGCCCTTTTTTTGTCTAATTTGACTAACCTATAATTCGAATAATTTGTTCTAAAAACTATTCAGTCCTGTTTACGGTTTTACATCTACGTTCCGAATATAAAGGATAAAAGTTCTGTATTAATGGAAAGTAAAACTTTTGGGGTTGAGTTATAAGATTTATTTTTTTTAACTGAAGGATATTTTACCTTTCGCTTTCATGAAAACGGAGGATTCGTCTAATAAAATGTTACCACGAGAGCAATATAAGCCTGTGCAACTCTTTTCTGAAGAGGTATCATTAATATAATTGCATTCTAAACTTTATAACCCAACATGGTTAGTATTCAAAGCCTTCATATTTTTCGTTAAAATGAAATGCATGTTTCATGATACTAACCATGTTAAGCATGTTAAGTTCTGCTAGTTCCGTAATCCTTCATGGTTCTACTAAAACAGAGTTGGTTGCTATCTTCAACCACAAAAAGCCTCTGGTAAGAAGGATTGGCGTCTTTGTAAAAATGAATTCACTTCAGTAATATGATATTTATATTTCTTAATTCTATGTTATCTAGTACATTGTGGTGCTAGAGTTTCGTAACGTTTCAGTGAAAGAACCTTTCTCATTTTCTATTTCTGAAATCAAAAAAACCTTTAGCTTGCTGGCTTTTAAAACTCTAATTAAGTGGGGACAAACGATTCCTTAGTACACGCCTACAAGAGCTTCAAATTATACGTTCCTCAGGTTACGAAAGTTCTCGAACTGAGTTTGTTGGGACTTGATCAATGCGATCGTTAAAACTAAAATTATAATTTTAAGTCGATAAAAACATATAACACTACTGGTTGGATAAATCTTCAAAATTTACGGAAGGTCTTTGTTGGATTGTCGATTGTGACTTTTGATTCGAAAAAGGAGGGTTTTTTTCAGAAAAGGGAAAATGTGGATGTTAGGGTAACAGCACACGCAAGTAAGTGAAAGGTAAATAAACTTTATGTTAGGAGGTTTACATATTTTTGTGAAACATAATTTCAACAATGTTCAAAAATTCAAATTGAAAGTTTAGAAATCGTCCCTGAACAAACAGTACACTTGAAGTGCAATGCGGCTCGGGAGAAGTCAAGGGAGTGTGGAATTGTGGTGACGCTACATTTCTGTCGTTGCGACCTACTTTTGTCGCATAGAATTCCTGGAATATTGTATACCCAATCTTCATATCACTTTTCAGGCGATAAATTCAATATAGCTTATATGTCGAGTAAAGGTGTCAGGTTGTCTTGCTAAATATGAAAATCCTTTGTCACGATCCAAAAATCAAGTATACTCTTATTAAGTGATTCATACTTAAATCTGTTCAGTACAAATTCTCTTACGATTACGATTGCTTGAGGAATTGTACCTAAACCTTTAAACACGTCATTCATGCCCTGACGATAAAATATATATTTTGATATCATAATTTTGCAATCTAATAAAATAACATATGCTCGTATTTATGATGATACTAACAAAAGAACGTTGATAGTTCTGTGTCAGGTATATTTAAAAATATATTGCAGGTTGAAATGTGAACCATCTAAGAACGTAACCTCGAAATGTCAGATAACTCTCCCCAATATTAAATGTTTCTTCGTTATTGACTGTTTGACAATCCCTGGACACAACTTGTGTCGAACTTAGTGACAAGATATTCTGCAGTCAGAGTTTAAAAAGAACAACCGATTTGTAAAATACTGAGAGTATGTTCATTTACAGTTGTATTTAATAACAATACGTGTTTCAAAGGCGTACGTATTTAACGCCTTAAACACGTATTTAATAACAATTACATTTATCGTATATTATAGTATTCGTGTACTCCTAGTACAATAACTAAAAATGTTTGTTTTTCAGGACTTGGCAGTTTTAGCGCAACACTTGATTAGACTTTTTTAATAGTCCTAAGTCATAAAAATACAGTTCACAACACAATTTAAATCGCAGGTATTGTTTAATTAAAGCTTTATAATCTTGTTTGCATAGTTTTACCCCCATTTTATCGGTCCTTTGGGTAACGATTTGTGAAGACTTAATTATTAGGTAAACAAAGAAAATATTGTATAGCTGAAGGCCAGTTGAAAAAAAACTAAAGATTTCCTAGGTAGGTGGTTTCATGATGAAATATGTAAAAATTGGCGTTTGGTTGCAGACAGATTTAATGATTCAGTTATACCGTGGATTATGTTATGGTAGGGAGATTGGACATAAACGCCACATGGCTGAGGCAAGAAAATCAGCATTGCGATAGCCCACGGATAGAGCACAGATAACGCTGCCTTCTCTTCTCTTGCCATCTTTCTCCCTCATCGGCTCGACATGCCGATCGGCATCGGTCTTTGTCCGATGTCAATGACCTAAATGTGACCAAGTCGTGCGATTTTTGAGAATAAACAAACTTGTTAGTGCGTCAGTGGCTCTTACTTGAGACTCTTAAAATGATTTCCTTGCAGCGCTATCTGTGCTTGAGTTGCCAAACTACGTCGATTTTCTTCTGTTAGCCATGGGACATTTCTATACAATGTACCAACTATAACATAATCTTTGATTACACAAAGTGTTTATATTTAACGTCCACGCATTTAAGTTCTCATGATAAACTTCGTTACATGATAAGGTTCGTTTGAAAACACAACTAGTTTTAAAACTAAATCCTGGCCAAAGCCGGATTGATTTTAGGCTGGAAATTGTTTTGTACGATACTCGTATAACCCAAAATCAGTTTGTGTTCATCCAATTTTAACTCTCCCAATACTTGACTATTGTTTGGTACGTGTTCTTCTTGAAATATTTAAATGCCCACAAAAAAGTATATTTAATTTATCAAATCTCTAAGAGCTACACATAAAACTCAGCACTGAAGCTTTCATATTCTGTATGCATTGCGGAATAAAGCCACACTTGCCTGCATTGTGAGTTGTCTACTTATACTAATGCAGTATCTCTCATACTCAACATTCTAGTTCAACGCAAACACAACAGCAACACTTAGTTGGTATATACACGTAGTTTCAGTAGTCTAAAGAAAGATATGTACCAACACTTTCTATTTGACGATTTAACTGTGTTAACTTAACAACGATACAAACTATATAACACCCAGGAGAGAACGGGTCAAAATTAAGGCCTACTTGATTAAATTATTATCTTTCATATTTAGATTTTTGTTTAGTACTTTGCCAATAGGCACAAACACTCAGTGGCGGCGTTCGTGCACAATGTTGTGAACTTTGAAGAGAAATAATAAAGCTTTCCTTGCTATTTTCGTTATGAATACAAGGTAATTAATTGGATTTCAGATTCATTTTGATGTGTGAAGTCTTTGACGTGTTTACATGTGAATCATAAGAGTACCTTTTTTGGTTCAAAGGAAATTTAGTGCATAAAAAACATGTAATTCAGTATTTGGTTGCAGTGTTTCTTATAAAGTTATGAGAAAATCTTCAATTTAAAGGTATGTGATAGAGAGCGGTATGTTTCGATATTCTATGTTTTGGCTTGAGAGCAAATAGCTGCGTCAAAGATTGTTTGCTCACCTTGCTTCTTTGTTTTTCGACTCTTCATTGATTTTAAGCTTGCAACGTCCTAAACAAGCTAAAATCATTATGTTTTAATACAAAACCTGTTTAATACCACTATCGTACAAATAATGCAGCTTTTAACATCGTATAAGAATTGTATTCTTCTTTAATAACGATATTTTGTAAAATTCTGCATGCACTAACCCTAATAATTTGTGAATACTTAATGTTGTTTGATTTTTCAACCTTACGAACATTATACTGTATTAAATACAAAACTGTGACTTTGTATTATCACAACACATGTCTTAGCAAAAAGGGTTTAAAAATAATTTTCCAAAGAAATCTGGAAGTTGGCCCACAGATTAAAATGTTGATTACAAAAGCAGATTAAAGCCAGTTATTTGAACGTATTGAATATTTCTGAAGGTTTGACAAAATAAAATTATTAAGCCAAACCAAGTTAATTTTGATATTGTTGTTGTTTATACATTAAAATGTGCTATAACCATATCTGATTAACGTTATGTAAAGACTGGCTAACTGTTGTTGCGCTGCTTGTGTGTGTGTCTTACAGCCAGTAATAACCGGATATAACTAGATTTGGTGCCTAGTGCTGTCAGTGCTGCTGGCTTGTCACAGTTAATGAGAGGAGTCATGTCTCGTTGTGAGGTTGATTACACTTAAACTAAAGTGAACTCTGTTCACACTTAAACTTAAAATTACTCTTAAACTCTGTTTTACTTAAAACCAAAGAAGTGATGGTTTGTAGTAGAGATATAGTCTTAAAGTCTAAAAGGTAAACCCTATAGTAGTTGTTACATAGAAAGAGTTCTTTCTGCTCATTTTAAAAACGAAAGTTCATCTTCTTGAAAAAATACATTTTGACTCCAATACGATACTTATGAAGCACACATAATTCATGTACGCTAATCTCTACAAAATTGTCAAAACTACTCTCTTTCTGAGGTTGAAAATATGTAAATTTTGAAGTTTTCTGTATCGTTTAGTTGGCAAGAATAACATGACGTTTTGGGATCTGGCATTTGATCGCGTTTAAGGTGAAAAGTAACCTATCGCAACCAAAATATCGGAAAATGTACCAGCCTAAAAGAAATCAGTAAAAGCTGGCCAGTCAACCATTACCATACAAACACAAATCTTCTCTTATATTGGTTCCAAAACAATTAGCTTAGAAATCCATCAGAAGTTCACACATTGTGAAGAAAGTAAAACAGAACTAGAGAAATCAAGCCCTTCTACGGTCAGTGACAGTTGTCCCCCGACTGACTGGCTGGCTGGATGAGAGCAGCGGAACACCAAGCTACATCAGCTAATATGTTTTAGACTGACCAACTATCAAAAAGACACAAAATATCTGTTCAAGAACGGCCTATGGAATGAAAAAACTATATGAGGTTTAAATGAAAGAGTCAGTTTTTTCTAGCAAAAGAATTGAAAAGACAAAAATTTAGGACATTCTCTACACGATGAAAAACGATTACTGTTTATAACCCTAACGGAATAATAGTGTCTTCGTTAAAAATAAAGCTAAAAAAAGTCCGTAAAAGTATTTCAATCTCAGTAACTTTAACATCGTCAACAACAAACTTCAAAGAATACACTCTATCTATAATATACTGGTACGTTTACTTGGGTAAGTCCAATTGGAGTCACATAACCTCCTAGCTTAAAATGGATAGCTTAATGAGCTATCTATCTGCTAATGAGAATGTACCAAAGCAGGCAGAAGAAGTCTTGATGTAAATCAACAGCTTCAGATCCTGAGCTGTTAAACAGTTTCATATTAACAGCTTCAACAGCTTCAAGGTGTCTGACTGTTTCTCAGATGAAAGGTGTTGATTATCCAAGGGAAAGGGAGTAAACTCAATTTATGAACGCGGTTGAATTTTGTGTACATTTTAGTATTTGCAATGGTTGTAAGTTGAATGCAATTTTAAATGTACAGTCTTATTCATCTTATTCGTGTTTACATGGATCATAACGTAGTGAAGTTTCAAATTTATTTTATAATAGATTATAACGTTGTTTTGTTTAATATTTAATAGAAATACGGAACGAAAGCTCTGATGTTTCATACACTTTGTGACGATATAAGAGTTTGTTTCCCAGACAGGTCATTGCAGTTAACTCATTGAATCAGTTTATTTAATTTGTGCTTTCACGTACATATGTTGTGAATGTTATATTCTTTCCCCGTTATACACATTTAAAAATTTTAAAGTTATGACATTACCTAGTAGGTATTTATGTTTATGACATGATTTTGTTTTGTTTGAATAAGTGCAAAAGGATATCAGGAGCTGACATTCACTCTTATCGCACCAGACAAAATTATCAGTTTAAAAAGTAATACCACAGGCTCTAAATGATGCTAAATCTTTTTCGGTGTACTGAAATAAAACTGTTTAGTAATATTCCACAATTTTTTTAAACTAAAAAAACCGTCTGTCAATTTTAAAAATTTACTGAAAAAACTCTGGTTGATAAAGCATACTACACCGTAGATGGTTTTCTGAATTGCTCTTGCACCTTTGAATAATGCAGTCTTATAATTAACAAAATTAAGCCTTATTTGTTAACAGTAGTTTTACTTCGGTAATTTATTTTCTGTTTGTTTTGCTATTTTATGTTATAATTTTGTCAAGCCAAAATATGATTAATTTTGAAAAGTGAGCTCTAATATGCATGGGATTAACAAGAAGAAACTAATTTGAAAACGTTAACCAATATTTATAATTTTATTATTTAATAAAATTTTAAATATTGGTTAACGTTTTCAAATTAGGTTTCTTCTAATTAATTTTGTTTTCTAATAAAAATGTTGAGGGTTTTAACTGTGCGTGACTACGGTATTTTCTGTATCACCACGTAAAACGAGATAAAAAAATAATATTGGTTGACGAATTAGTCTTTTTAAGAACTGTCAATAAAACTACTGTTTACCGAAATCGTTCTACGGGTTTGCATTTCAATAACAGCTGACAAGCCTACCGTGCCGTACATTGGGTCAGGGTTCCAGGAATGTGAAATACCCCATTCCGACAATATTTCCTTATTGATCATCAGACTGTGAAGTGCAAATTGACGTGAAATGTAGTTTGTCACACCTTTCAGACATAAACAATAAATCAAAACGTTCAACCGAACTGAAAGTCGGGTTTGTTTACACAAGAATATTTTTAAAAAATGTTATAGCCTATCATGTTTTGTTTTTCTATTATCATTTTCACATGTTATTTGATCATATCATTTTATTGTATGTATGAAAACTACTTCTAGAAAGTCAGCTGAAAGTATAAAAGCCACTTTTATATTTTCAAATTCATCACTGTCCAATTAAAACTATTTACCAACGTCATGGTAAATTGGTTTAGCTGTCAAAATCCAACAGAAATTACAGGAGTAGAAAGCCACTAAATCTATGAGTAGCTTTTACGCCTGTTGGTAAACATGAAGTAGTTTTGTTTTACTTACGTAATGGTAATTTTCAAACATTTTGCTTGCAAATGTTACATACTTGCAAAACACTTTGTGTAAGTGTCAAGCCTTTAAAATATACACTCATAGTTGTGCAAATGGTTAGTAACTTCATAAAATATCAAACAAGACTATATAAGTGCCAATAGATCTGCAAGCAATATGGGGCAGTTCATGGATTATATTTCAAGTAACTGTCGATAGTATTGCCATATGGAGCATATATCTCATTTTATGTTATATACTTCATACTTTTGTTGATAAGATTGTTTATGAGATTGTTCTATAACATGTTTTTTCGTGTGAACTTTATGTTGTTTAGTGTGCGTGGGATTAGATGTTTTAATACTACATGACATAGTATGAGTATACTTAGTTTTTGATACCGTAAACCTGCGAAATGGTAGTCCCAACGTAATGTTTTGCAAAATAATATTCCTCTTCAACTTTACCTAAGGTGTTATCAATGGTTTGTATTCAAAGAATAACTCGTATCTAAAGCTATCTATTGAATTGTAACAACAACTCGGAATAGAAACCGGTTGTTATTCATTGCACGAGGCTCTGAGATCAAACCTTCGTCACTTTTAGAATTGAGTTGGATGTTTATATAACAGTTTATGTAGTTTTTAGATACGTACAAAATAATTATTTATGGTGCTTTTCTTCACAAATATTTATACCTTCTCTGACATTATTTTAAATAATACTTTACTTTCAAACTTCTAAGCATATATTTTCTGTGCGAAGTGTTTTATGGTCCAAGGTAACTTTTATAACTACTGTACTAACTAAACTTTATAAATTATAACTGGCAATAATTTTGAAAAAGTCACTAACACTCTGACGCGTTTAAGAGTATTACGAGTATTTATTATAACAACTTATAGATCTTAATTTGTATAAATGATAAATAGCTAATTTATTACTAAATAATAACTTATTATATAGAAAGTACAGGGACTTCACAAATGAATGGTGCAGCTTGTATCTTAAATAGAAAAAAAACAACAAATGTTATGAAAACGGAATTTGTTTTATAGGAATCTTAACATTTTAAAGTTATTATTTACATATTCAGTACACTTCAATATTACCACAATTGGTCGCTCTACATACACCTACATCTAAATGATGACCTATTTCAGCCCAAACGTCGTTCAAAATGTCAGGAGATACAGGAGAAAGAGCATTTCGAATTTGGTCCTTTAAATGAGCTAAGTTTCGAATGTTTTTAGAGTAAACTATGTTTTTTATATGTCCCCATAAAAAAAATCACATGGGGTCAGATCCGGACTTCTTGGAGGCCATTGCACAGGACCTCCCTACCAATCCACCTGTCTTGGAACTTTTCGTCTAATGTGTCTCGAACAATCTCCTTGTAATAGGGAGGAGCTCCATCTTGCTGAAAAAAACTGCATTTTCTATCTCTTCAATTTGAGGAAAGAAGTAATTCTCAAGCATGTCCAGGTAAACATTTCCATTGATATTCTTCTTTTGAAAGTAAAAAGGTCCTATAACCTGGTCTTTTAACAAACCACACCAAACATTAACTTTTGGCGAATCTCTCTCTTTCTCAAAACTTTCATGAGGATTTTGAGTGCCCCAAATTCGTACATTGTGTCTATTGACACATCCATTGATGTGAAATGTTGCTTTATCGGAAAAAATTACATCATTAAAAAATGACTTATTTTCTGCCATTTTATTTAGCATGAAAGTGGCAAATTCTACTCTCTTTTTCCTTGTCGGACGACCTGAGTTTTTGGCGAACTTGAATTTTGTATGCATGCATATGAAGCCTTTTGTGCATAATTTTGTGAATGGTTGTAACCGGTATTCCTAATTCAAGACTTCGACGAGGGATAGACTTTTTGAGACTCCTAATGCAAGACTCTCTGATGATATCAACTCTTTGTTCGGATACTGGAGGTCTGCCCGCACTGCGACGTTTTTTACTGCTCCGGTATCAATGAACTGATTATATACCATCGACGAATGTTATTTCTATGAGGTGCACCCTCATTATAAGTAAATCTAAACCTTCGCTGCACTAAAATCATTGACTTTAATGCACTAAACCACAAAACACAGTTTGCTTTTTCTTGATTGGAAAACATTTTTAAGATAAAAACACAACTTTTACTTTATGGAAAACAATAAGGTTAATAACCAGAACAGCTGGTTGATAGAATATGTAAACAAAACTGTTTGAGCTACCGAAAACAGTGATACCACTCTGAGCGTTTTAACATGTTGTGATACAGTTAGTTTTATATACAGTTAAAACTGCACCATTCTTTTATGAAAACCCTGTATATAGCTTCGATTAAACCTTAAATTTAACTTTAAATTATACCCACTATTTAGGTAACTAATAAGCATTGACACTAGTTTAAACGTGTCGTTTTAAGTGTCTCTCGAAGTGATTTAACCTAATTTCATGTTGTGGTAGCGTATAGATAATATATTATGTTGCATTATCCCTATTACTCTAAGTGTGAATGATGCCCTATATCAACACAATCAGCCTCCAACTCATCAACAGATAATGTTCTGCCTCAATGTGTTGGATGTGTTGTACATAATACAGCTGGCCAATAATCACTACTGAAGTGTAATCAATAATACCATCATTAAACGTTTACACTTTATAATTAGTCGGTACACCAGGAGTGTTTGGTTTTAATTACACAGTACATTTACAGGATTCGTATTAAATATCGTATCAAAAGCATGATACAAGTATAAAATGCAGTACGTTTAAATTGTATTGAGGGTATTGGGAAATTCCCCGACAATACTTTGACTTAGTATTATAACACATACATTAATTTAAAAGGTAAAATATATTCATCACTTACTTGCAAAACAGGTAACGTCATCAAACTTGTCCTGAAAACATATAAACAGTTGTTAATTTTGTACTAATTAACGTATTACGCTACCATTGTACGAACAAGAGTGATAGGCGAAAGGATGTTAAGCGATATACTGTATTTTGATATACGTAAATATAAAGTTTAAAAATTTAAATTGAAAGTAAGGACAATTTAAGTTATTAGTCTCAGGTTACCTTTGTGTTTCTTTCAGATATCTTATTTTACAAAGCGTTAAGATTTCGCAATCTAAGAGAGTTTCCAATGACGCTAAACTGTGTCCAGTAGTTTTACCTTTACTTGTGAAAACCTTTCTCCATAGCCACTACTGGATCAGTGACCAGTTAAATTTCAGATTATTGCATGTGGTTTATAGAAGACTTTATTATCAATTGTAAAATACAATTTATTTATATTCACCCAAGCAAATAGAAATTTAAAGTTCAATTGAAAACAAAATGGTTGCTGACTATCTTAAGTATTTACTAAGCACTAATAAAAGATAACCCTTACAAGCGTACATCATCGTCAACGGTTTTCGATTTGAAAAAAAAAAGAAAGACTGTAATTTTGACACACAGTTTGCTTCGAAAATATACAAATTATTTTCTAAAGGTTCCTATTGAAATACTTCATTCATTATTACTAATCTTAAGGGTCCTATAAATAAATTAGT
This sequence comes from Matsumurasca onukii, assembly GCA_018831715.1. Classification (NCBI taxonomy): domain Eukaryota; kingdom Metazoa; phylum Arthropoda; class Insecta; order Hemiptera; family Cicadellidae; genus Matsumurasca; species Matsumurasca onukii. The sequence goes on from CM032065.1 coordinate 23,623,106, forward strand.
AAAATCCATCACGGGAAATATAAATAAGATAATCATTTAATAGGCATTACATTTTAAAGTTTGTTTAATTAATATAATCACAGGTAGTGTGTTCTTTCCTCTAAGTTAAATGTTTCAACGTTTACAGTAAAACTGTTCTTGTATTTAGCCAAACAATCTATTGAGTTCAATATTTATTACAAGCTTCCATCATAAAGTTGGAGTTAGGTCAGCAGGTTGAATTACTCGAGGTGCTCTAACTTATAATTTATGAAAGTTGAAGAAAGTTCCACAAAACTCGAAGTGTGGACCTGAGTTTGAGTGGTTATAACAAGGCACAGATAACTTAAACCTTCCTCCTGATCAGTTCATGAATCTGATCAATACTTGTGTATTTATCTGGTGTCATTTCTCACATGAAAGTAGGTAAGGTGTAACTGTGTAACACTTTTAAGTTGTTAGTAAAATTACCACCATTAAGAGCTTAAGAGTGAGTTAAATATTCAATTTACCGTGTTTAGATTTGCTGCAGTGTAATGTGTTTCATAAAACATTAGTTATTGTATTTGTGTATTGCATTACTGGTTTAGTTTGTTATTAATTACTTCATAATGCAATAAATTAGAGCGTGCAGAATTCTGTTTATTGTTGTATCGGTGTGTACAAATTATAAATTATGTTCATATTTTAATGGGGTAGGTTGTCTTCAGATATTTGTTTGATGGAAATAGATATATTGATTTGTATAAACGCTAAATAGCTAATATATTACTAAAGACATTTGAAGATAAAATGTTTAGACCGAACCGGGACTTGAACAGGGTCTCTCGCTTGTTGGGCGATTATGCGGACCACTACACCAGCTGGCCCAACTAAGTATGCCTTCAAATTTAGAGAAGTACTTAAATCTGAATGTTTATTCGAAACATGTGACTGTCAATAGCCACTTAAAATCAAGAAGCTGAAAATATTACAAACATAATTTAAATCTATGTCAAATGACTTATTATAGATCATTATTAATTAGCAATTTAGCGTTTATAAAAATTAGGATATATAATAAGTGACATGGTATTTAAGTTATTATGTTTTTGAACATATATCATCCAGTTGTCTATTTAGTTATTGTTATGATTATATAAAAACTGGTTTCACAAGTATTTTTTAAGCAGAACCACATGCAGTAATTTCGAACTATTTAATAGTAATAAATAGAACAACTGAAAAGATTCACTGTTGAATATTATTACATTTTGAAAAGTAATTAAGAAAGATATTACACATGTGCGTTTATGTAATTAGGGAACAGATGATAACTGTGCACGTATTTTTCTGGAGGGAATTCGACACAACAACGTTGTAATAAAGCTAAAGCTTACCCTTAGAGGCTACTCACTGTACTTTTGTGCTTTCAAGTCCCAGCTCACTTTATTCGCGACTGTTATAGATTTTCTGTGAATATCACGTTCATACAGTGCATTCTTCCATTCGTAATCAAACAATGTGTCAAAACTTTTGAAATGTTCATTTATTAAAAGTAATGACATAAAAACCGCCGCATAAAAATATTCTTATGAAAATTCTTCAATCAAACTTGTAGTTTATTATCGTGTTAGAAAAAGGCAAAGAAGAATCCTAAAAACGTAGCCATAAGCGCTACTGAAAATCTTAGCGAATTTTCAAAAATAGATTACTATAATCTGCGAGCCTCTCTTGAACTATGACATTACCAACAAAACCACGAGAAATTTTAAGTAGCCCTATTATGGTTATGACTCGGCATGACATTGTCTACTTTATTAATCATGGTACTTTGTCTCATCCCATGATCTGTATTACACCTTAACATCGTTGGAATAAATAAATATTCATAACACTATTCAATTTACAATTTCAGACAAATTATATAGACAAACAGACACGTATAGGCGTGTCTACACTACAAAGCTCTTTATTAAAGAGAGTTTTAATCATAACAAATAGTTCGGTTCTAAAAGCTTTTATAAACACTATGTATAGTAAACCTTTCATAAAACCTCTTTATAAACTAGGTATCTGATATCTGAACTTGAAAGAAATGTCACTTTGAGACTATCTAAGGTCCTACAAAGTCACAAAGGGTAACATTATCACAGTGACAGGTCAGTGCTTTACCCTCGTCTTATCTAGTTACACCTAACTGGCTATCTGAACATCTCAACTTATTTCTCTTCGGACCTTCTCCGATACAAATAAAAGTATGTTTACACGTAAAGTTTGTTTAAGTTTGATTTATTTTGGTATCTAAGATTGGTGCAACGTAACATTTTTTTTCTTAAAGCTGTTAAAAAGAAAGACTAGCTGCTTCAAGATAAAAGAATTAATTCTTACAATTAAAGTATTGATATTTAATATAATTGTTTCAAACTATTCAAATAGTTATAATTCAAAGTATCAGGCCTTATCAAAAAGCACAGTTACATTTAAGCCTAGCTATCTTAGAAACTTATATTTTCTAATTCATCAAAGCTTTTGTTTAAACCATATTTATTACAAAACCGGTTTCAAAATTAGTTTATTTGTTTGTTCACTTAATATTGCTGCGTTACTAATCCATATCGTCTACTAATCCATGCGTTACCATATCGTTAAAAGTCTTAACCATAAAACATCAATTGTCAATTAAAAACCATTAAAAATTTCAATATTTCATCACTAAGTCCTAAAATGAAGTAAATCGACCAAAAAGTAATTTTTGGACGAGTGAAGAAAGATACTTTTCTTATGATGCAAATAATATATTACGATACATATATTAAGTGGTCTATCAACAATTCAGTTCAAGTGTTTTGTCATTGATTGTGCTAGTGTCACTTTTCACCCAGGTAAATAAAGTATTGTTTTGATGGAATTTACTCCCTAGGGAGAAAAAGATCATTTTAATGATCTTTTTGTGGCATGGGCAATAGCTGGTTCAACAAGTTTGTTTTGAATTTTAACACTAACTTATAGTAAATCAGTGTAACAGCTGTTTCATCAAAACAATATAATTCAGACTGCTGAGTTCAAAACAGTGTTTACCAAATTAATTCTTTATAATATTAAAACATCACTAGGGCCGGAAGTGTCTTTTTAACCTTCGGTCATTTAACATCATCGGCTGCGCCTCGTTAACGTTAACTTGGCCTCGTGTGAAAAAGTATCACTTTAGGACCTAGTGAAGAGATGTACTATTATTGTTATAAATACACTGAAAGTAAAAAGCTTATTGTGATTTACAACTACTAACTGACAAACAACGATTGAACTCAGTAGTCTTACTTATATCGTTTAGCTCTTACAGCTGTTGTACTGGATTACCCAGAGTTGATGATAATGCAGTAAAATATCTCTAAAATGATATTGTTCTCTCTAAGGGCAAACGATCACTAAAGCAAACCTTCATTCCTGGCAATATAATTGCAACTTTAGCGCATCGTTAAATGTGTCAAAAACAGCTGTTTTCGTAGCAAAATGACAAAAAAGTGTTTAACAGTGTTCAAATGCAATCATATTTACATATACACGAGGTAAAACTTATAAAGTGCACTTAGCTAGGGAAGTGAAGCAAGTTCAAGAGGTAGAACTAGCCAAACTCACTTTGGGTTTTATAAGTTGCTTTTTCTTCCTTCCATTAGTTTATACTTCAATAATTTAATCCTTAGCTTGTTCTAAACTGCTGTGTAGTTCATAGCTGTTTAAAATAATCTTAGTTTACTAAATTATTTACTAATTACTTACACTCAATTAAACGGCCCTGCTTGTGTTTAGTTACTGTTACTTTTCCCGTGCTTTGCTAATATTATTTTTGTAAAAACAATTATATTAACATGTCGTGGGAGGAACATGTAAAAAAGTCAAAAATGGGAGTATACAAAACTTTTTTACCTATTGGTACACAGAGATACTTTGCAAAAGACACTAGACCAACCATATTATATTGGTTAAAGTGTGTGTCTAAAAATGTAAGTCAGAGTACTCTTAAACCATCAAGGAATGAAAAAAATAAAAGGGTTAATTTATTATTTTGTTTCTCAACAACGGGAAATCCTTCTTTTCATTTTTTTAATAACTGTTCTTTACACTTTCAGGGACGTACTGATACTGATCTTTCATTTTCTTGGGATACAAGTATTTACTTTAGGACCTAGTGATTGAAGATTTGTTCAAGGAAGTAAAAAATAAACTCTTAAGATTCCTCAACGTTATTTTGTATACTACACAATTAATACGTGATTGTAAAAGTAAAACCAAACCATCCGGTAGCTTAGCCATCATATTAGTCTCGTATAATTGATGATGGCTTTCCTTAATACTAGACCCATGAATATTCAGCTTAGATCAACTGAAGGATTATATCAGGTTTGGGGCAGTTTGCTAGAGGGTTGAAGCTTAACACAAACAAGGCTGCCAACACAAACACAGAAGTTAACAAATTGTGTTCGATATGTGTATATAACTCTAATGCTTTAACCTATAATGTTTCCAGACGTTTTCAATCGACACGTGTTGTTAATTATGAAGCTTATATATTCAGCTTGAATCCTTTAAAAACAAATAATTAGTTTGAAATAAAATATCCGAATGACTCCTATAGATGATTCTTCGCCTAAAATGAGTACAGTTGTATCAACGTTGCAAATAGAAAATATTTAATATATCTATTGTGTGTCCATATTTAACTAGGTTTATAATTTTTTTAAATTATTTTTTTTTAATATTTTGTAAGCTTTATATTTTGAGTAGACATAGTTGAGCTCCTAATGTAGGCGTAACATGTGGCAAAACTTTTTTTACCTATTGGTACACAGAGATACTTTGCAAAAGACACTAGACCAACCATATTATATTGGTTAAAGTGTGTGTCTAAAAATGTAAGTCAGAGTACTCTTAAACCATCAAGGAATGAAAAAAATAAAAGGGTTAATTTATTATTTTGTTTCTCAACAACGGGAAATCCTTCTTTTCATTTTTTTAATAACTGTTCTTTACACTTTCAGGGACGTACTGATACTGATCTTTCATTTTCTTGGGATATCTTCAAGGGGGGGATATTTTTACTCCTAATGTAGGCGTAACATGTGCTCTTCAAGATAAGTGTTAATGTTTGCAGTTGTACGTCAAACGGGGTTTGTTTTATACGTGTAGTAGTTATTTACTTTTAATAAGTATGAAGTACGTGTACGTTGAGCAATGTTTAATTGAAACTGAATAATAACATTAATTGTAAACAACATAACAATTAGAAATTTGTCATATGGAATAATATTAAAATAGCATATGTAACAACTTTATTCATTGCGTTTTGTTTGTTACGGGATCAAACTGCAACGTGTTTATACAGGTCTATGAGGGTTTTTTCTGTAATTTAATAATCCCCATAAATTATTTTTTAAGATAAAAAGAATTGTAGCTAAAATATATTAACTTTTCTGACGTATCAAGGAAAGAACAACTTAGTATATAAATAATTTCTTAGAGTGAAGTAAATCCCATTTGTTATCACACTACTTTAACTAATCACGTGACGAAAGCATTGTGACTTGTAGCTGAAGCCAGACGACGCCATTCAAGTTGTCTAGGACTTTCATTTTAAATGCTCAACAAAGATAATGGAAAGTTTAAACATAGCTTTGTTAATAGTATGTAACAAACTAACAAAAGTTAGTTTAAAGATGATCTAACCCCTCTTCACTTTCTTGGGGGAAAAAAGTATAACTTAAGCTCTCCAAAATATGTATGGAAAACAGCTGTTTTAGAGCAAAATGATGAGAATATGGTATATTGTTTTATTTCAGTTACAGCTTCTAAAATAACTTTACTCGCTCTTTTGATCGGGGAAAAGTAATCTTCTCTGAAATTGGAAGTGTGTAAAACACTTTTTATGCAATCTTATCTACATTATTGCCGAAAGCGTTCGAACAGTTTTAACTTCATTGCGAACCTCTTTTAAAACTACTATTAAACCATGATTGAACAGTTAATCGTGTTTTAAGCATACTCAACCGCATTTCCTTACACTCCTCTTAGAAAACAGGTAATGTCTTATGTTTATGTTGGTAAAACTTATGTTTTAACAAAATAAAATCAAATAAACAAAAGAATTGTATTTTTAAAAACTTATTTTACTTTGAAAACTAAAAGGAAATAATTACTTAGCGTTTCGTTTCAAATACTCTCATATTTCTATCCGGTTTCACAACAAGAAAGAAGCGCTAAGATTAATTTGTGTCGCCCTTGCCAAGGGTCTTGGACAGTGTCAGTTCTTTTCTGACTTAGCTTTTGTTCCAAACACTTTGTTTTATTACGGCCCAGCTACATCAGGATAAAATAAAGGTTCATAAAAATAGCAATCCAACAGTGCATTTCTATTGTGTTTAAAGTAATTTCCCAGTACAGTTTTTAATTAAGTTATAGCATTCGAATAGGTACTATAGCGAAAATCTAATTTTCTAAGAGGAAATGGTTGAGTATGCTTAAAACACGATTAACTGTTCAATCATGGTTTAATAGTAGTTTTAAAAGAGGTTCGCAATGAAGTTAAAACTGTTCGAACGCTTTCGGCGATAATGTAGATAGATTGCATCAAAGAGTGTTTTACCTATTTTCAATTTCTGAGAAGATTACTTTTCCCCGATCAAAAGAGCGAGTAAAGTTATTTTAGAAACTGTAGCTGAAATAAAAAACATGAGAATATAACACATTTTTGTTATTTTGCTCTAAAACAGATGTTTTCCATATATCTGTTTTTGAGCTTAAGTTCAAATTCAAATGGATCTATTTCTTCAATACAAGTTATTAAGCTATCCACAACATGTTCAGAACAAACTAGGGCTGACTGTTCTCAGATTGGGTCAATAATTAATAGCCCAACGACCAATGAAATGGACCAACGGCTTAACGTGACTTCCGAACCACGGGCAGTGGACATAATGAAAAGTTATCACTGCGCCCGGGAATCGAACCCGGTCTGCGTTGGTGCAAACCACTCAATGTAAGACTGACCTATGGCCACCCCCATTGCTAAGGAAATTAGTTTTATTCATGCCAGCGCCGCCTTAGCGCCAAGCTGTGTGGCGGCCTGGTTATGTACTGCAACTATAAAATGTCGAACTGATAGTGAGACAGTATGGTTTACCGAACAACACAAACATTGATTTTTGTTATAATCCACAATAGTTCAAGGGTACAGTCAGCTAGTTTTATCTAAAACGTCTGAGACTTAAAACTAAGAAGAACTACTACTGTCATTCAACAAGACGAGTCTCACTAACTGATGAGCATGTTCCCAAGTTTCTAAGACCCTGGGCCAGAACATTGGTTTAAGTTTCAAGAGCAAGCTCACAATTTTAGTTAGTTTGATTGTTTAGGAACTGGCTGAAATGTTGCCACAACGTAAAATAAATGCGTTGAATCTACTTAGAAACTGTTTAACTCAAATTTGTTACAATGTTCGAGTGAAACTAAATCTTAAACGTCATAAATACTAAATTAGCACGTCTCATTGTTTTCTATCTCACTTTGTTAAATCACATCTTAGAGTTAAGCAGGATTCGTCATGTACAGGGTATTAGAAAACGTCGTGTATTTTCAAGTGTTGTTCCTAGACTAAATGAGCTGACAGGTCATATTTGGTATGTTTGTTCAAAGCTTCATTAAAATGTGTACATGCACCGTTTTGTTTTATTTTATCTATTTTTCAATTCAAAGTCGACTTGATTCGTGCATAATCTTTTACCTGAAAACCTGGAAACATTTATAAAAATCTGTTCAATGATTTTAAATTACACAATTTAGCGGCCTTTTTTAGTTAGTGAGAACTAAAGTCCGACATGCTGCAAGAGAATAAGAGAGCTTTTTTCTGGACAAATGTATTACAAACCCATTAATAATACGATTGTTCAAATCCGATAATTAAAAATGGACATAAAAGGAAATTGCGGTTCTTTGTCGAAATGCGGTAAAACCAAGTTTTGACCTTATATCAACTATGTGTCTAAACTATATTGAAACGTTTTGTATTTGTTATATATTTTATATAATAAATTGTTATTCAGTGGTTTAATCCAAAAAAGCATTTTTATTATGACTAACCACTCAAGCTTAAAATTCAAAATATATTGAAAAGAATTCTAACAACAATTGTTATATTTAAATATAATTTGTAAAATATGCCTTTTATGCTATTTACGTTTGAAAAGTAGAAGCGGCCGCCATTTTTATTTTGGTAATTGAATAGTTTCGAAACTATTTTTTAGGTAAGTCTTTATAACTTTAAGATATGTAGAAATTTTCAAATAGTAAACACGTCAAATCGTATTAAAATCGTGAAATAATCTAATGTTGTATGTACTATCAGCGAAGAGCTTTGTACAAAATAATATGACTTTATAGTTATTAATACCCCCTCAGCTTTATTAAGTCTCAGGAACAATACCTTAAAACACCCAATGGGAATTTTGAAGGAGTCTTTATAGCACTAAGGGTGTATAAACACAGGTTAGACTGTATCTATGACCCAAGACAACACCAATGCTGATTAAGGTCAATCACTTGCGGCAGTCGGCATGGTCTTGTCTGATAACATGATATTGTACAACCTCTACCATAATGTAAGGTTCATAAACACTTTAGGTAAAGATAACTATTGTACTTTGATGCGAGTATATTCCCCTTTTTGTTCAAACGTTGAGCTTTAGAAATCGTTTGCGCACCACAGTGCTAAAGAGATGATAAAAAGGATCCACACAGTTCTTTCTCTATCAAAACCTACGTAAACATAAGTGCAAGATCTACTTTTTGTGCTTCATTAATCAACTAGTTTGTGGTTTGGTAAGTCTAAAACATACTCTAAGATTTAACGTTAAATATTGAAGAAGTTTGGTGAAAGTTGCGCAAAACTTGTAAAGCGTGAAGTAAAGTTTGTGAAGTTTGACTCAGCCCTGGTTCAAGGTCTGCCTGCCTAGTGCTTCTAAAGATGATGTAAACCTCAGTCATAGGATTCCAGGTAAACAATGAACATTTATTTATGAAATAAGACATAACTCATTTGTTTTATATTAAAATAAACTTCAATTTAATTAGATAGTTCCAAAGGTCCTAAGTTCGAAGGTTACGTAATTCATTCGAAACCCCATTAATTACTTAAACTTGGTTCAGTTTAGCATTTAAATTTTATAAAAGTTTCCTTTCAACGTAATTGTATCCCCATTTGAATTATACGAGTATTTCAAGCAACTTACACTGGGTTAATATTATAAAACGTAAAGTTTCTACAACAAAATTACAGTTTTTAATTAGAAAACCGCTAGCTAGTTTATGCAAAGGTCAAATTTATAGTAAACATTATCTATATATTTTAGGCTTGACAATAAAAAAATCAAGACTGTTAAAAATAATACAGTAAGATTTGAGGTTGAAAATTATTGCGGACGATTTCTATCGTGTTAAAAAGAACACGTCGTTTCCTCTTACGGATGTTATGTTATTAACATGATCTAGTTAAAACTCAAATGTCATTGAATAATCGAAGTATAAGGCAGAAAGAATGCTGAAAAATCAACTTTCATACAAATAAATGTAATACAAGTATGGAAATGTAAAAGCAAGTTGTTACTATTTAGACTAGTTGACTTGAACTAATATATGGGCTCGGTCTGGTTTGAAATAGCACTCCGCAGTTAAAAACACGGTTGCAATGAAATACTGCCAATGTCAGATGTGAATGCGGTTCAAAGCCAACTGTACGAGGTTTTTATAACATTTGTTCGGGACATATTCATAAAAACTTAGTACAAGATCTTCAAACTAATTCCATCATATTTTACATTTAAAATTGTATATAATAACTTTTAGCGTTTTTTCCAAGCAAGTTTAATGGGTCGTGTTATCTCGCCGGGAATGACTGAAGGTCTAAAAATAATCAAATATTGTCATTACATTTGTGCAAATGCTATGATTTGTCAGGTTTTCTTACAATTTTGATGTGTATTTGAAAATGTTTTCCTTTTAAAGGGACCTAAATACCTAGAGGTGAATCACTCCTTGTCATGGTAAACACAAACATTTCTTACAATAAAATTAGAAAAGCCCTCTTGAGCCCAACCCTAATTATTTTGAAACATCTTATCAAGTTTGTATATTTGATACGACACAAATACAGCCACACTTAGACAAAACTCGAAGCACCATTTGCAACAAAACATACGACTCAACTTCCGGCAAGTTATGCTCAACGGATGTCATTTCCGTATTTAACTCAGCTGACATTGTTTCTACTTCCTTTATTGCTATTGAACCCAGTCAAGGACGAACAGAAGTGTTATTTATAAGTTGACATACAGTTTTAATGTTTTCGAACTGCGAACGTAACAGAAAAGTACGTTTTTGTAAGCTGTGTTTAAAACTTACTGTTATGAGGTTTGTTTGAACACTCATAACAAGTTAAATACTAAAGAATTTGCTTGATTTTTTACGAATGAGTTAGGTCTAAATCATTAAAAAATCATCAACGAAATGATTGAAGTTATTCAAGCTATCTAAAAATAGTTCATAAAACTATTTGTACAATCTATATAAAAGATTCACTTCACCATTATGAATCTTAGCAATAAAAATCGATAAAACCAACATTAGCAACGTTAAGAACATTGCACTCATTAAAAGGTTTTAACAACTAAATAATTGTTGTGTGCTAAAACTATTAAATTTTTAAAAAAATTACAAGAACGATTGATTTTGTCAGTTATAGAACTGTTTAATACTAGTATACTTCTTCTTTTAGGCCCGTATTACACTTGGTCACTTGGCGACGTCACCGGTGACGCAACCGGTGACGTCACCGGTTACTGCAGTACAAGCAGCCAGCCGGGACACCAGTAGAGTCACCAGGAGCGAGGCCAACCTCGCCAAATTCCCCCACTCGATATTATTTTTTTAAACCCTTGTGAGCCTACAAAACATTTTGTACAATATAGTTATTTCTATTATAACGCAAACTAAACTATTGGTATATCACAAATAGTTTTTTACCATTGGCATTACATGTTTTCAATACAACTTGAAAGAAGATTTGGTTTTGGAAAATGTTAATTAATGTCTTTGACAGTTACTCTTCTTCATTAATATTACAGTTATTGCAATTCTTTAGTCCTGGTAGTTTATTTATTATCTTATTTTAGTAAAACTAGTGACATGTTTTAACCAAACAGAAACTTTACCTGTATTAACAGGCTGCAAACTCAAATATTGTATATTCTAAAAATTAGTAAAACATAAAGAAAGTCAGCAGATAATATAGTAATAAATTTTTTGCGATTTAAAAACTGTGAGTTTTAAACACTAGAATCATGCTTGAATATACAGAAATGAAAACACGATTGTTAACATTCTAGTAATTGTTCGGGTGATATCTACATTTATAAGTGAAATCAGTTCAAAGAAGGATGATTTTGACATTCTCATGCAATTGAAAACCTTTTTTCAAACCTGAACTCCCTGAACAGAACAAAAGAATGTACAGTGGTGACGACACCGGAGTGACTGTGTGTAATAGGTGCCATTTGACTCAATACCCAGCGATAATTGTCGGTCACCAGTGGTGACTCGTCTGGTGACGGGGCAGAGTCACCAGTCAGTCACCAAACACTGGTGACGTCACCGGTTACCCTAGTGTAATACGCGCCATAAGAACTAGTGCCCAGCAACTAGTCTGGTCACCGGTTGCGTCACTGGTGACGTCGCCAAGTGTCCTAGTCTAATACGGGCCTTAGATGCTCCCATAAAATTATATAAGCGTGCATAATGAACTTGAGAATATTTTTAACCAAACACGTTATTACTGAAGTGTCTTATATTCTGGTTTGAGTTTGTTAAATTTATTTCAGCTGTTTTAATTGTAGTACAATACAAAAATGTTGGTACGTTCAAATATGTGTGTACTCGTACTTATCAATACAAATACAACGTACAACAACGACACTTTTACACAATGGATTTTGAGTAAATCCTCAAAGGTTTGGGAGAATGTTTTGATTTATTGTCTGTCGTTTTGACATTCAGCTGAGTGAGCAGATTTCACGTCACTTTGCACTTTTCAGTCTGATAAACAATAAACTAACAAAACACTGACGACCTGCGATTTGGGGCGTCGTGTTCAAAAACCCGCATAAAACACATTCAAATAGTATTTAGCGTTTGTAGAAATATGTTTAGCTATTCTTATTTGGCTCATACTTTTGTTAGAATCATGCGATGATGGGTGTCAAATGTTGATGAGATGTATGTCTGTATGTATTTTATATTAAAAGGATTTAAAAAGCAAACATGCATATTCTATTTATGTCCCTAATGACTTTTACCAATTTAGTTGAAACTTGGTGCAACTGAATTTTAAAACTACTCAAATGGACCTAATGAGCAAGGTCCATATCTTTAAAGGAAAATCCTTTATATACTTTATACTAAGGATTTTTTAGTAGAAAAGTCAGTGGTCTAACTCTACTTTTAAACTGCGGGAACTCTTAATACTAAAAAGGATATAAAAGGAAAATTTATTATCTAGTTCTTCCGGTTCACACAGGGTCCAAACATTACAATTAGGTTGAGATATTTCGGCCTCGCTGAACCCCAATCAGTCAATCAGTGACTGAAGATAGTACTCCACAGCGAGGCCGAAATATCTCAACCTAAGTATGAAGTTTGTACGTGGCGTGAACCGGAAGAACTAGATTATAGTTGTGACACAACCGCGAAAGCTTAATAATTAAAGAGAAATGTTACACAGCTTAATTTTTCACAATATTGTGAATAATTTGAACGAAAGAAGATTATTTAGTTCAAACACAGCAGACAAAGACAACACGGTACGATTTGTAATGTTATGTATACCAGTGGTTGTATGATGGTTAAAATTTCATCAAGAAACGTATTTCCACATTCTTTTTAGAGAGTTCTCAAACATCCTGTACAATACTACTTTTAAAACGTCTTTTACACAGATAACAGTCGAAAAAGTCATAATACAGTATTAACGACAGAAACTACTGTCACTTGCCTACTGGCGCACTGACTTGACACCTGTAACCATTTCTTGTAATGTTAGTTTATATTTCCAAAGTCTATATTTTTAAATATGTAAAACGAGGTGAAATTCCATCAAATTACGGTAAATTTGATGGCTTTAACTTCATGTAACTGATTTTTGATTATTAAGCCTTCACAGTTCGTTGTATAGTAGGCTTTCACAATACCAAAGAAAACTTAATTCAATGAATAATTGTAAGTAATGATTCGATTTCCTCGTATTGTCCGTTTGATTGTTGTTTGTTTTATAAACTGCTGACTGAGTATATTTCACGATCATTTGAACTTCGCACTTAGGTCCGGCGATTTAAAGCGCTGTTTTCATGGAAAACCCTGTCATATATTCCAGCTACAACATTTAAACCTATCTAAATATTAAAAACGCCACGTTGATATATTAATTTGGATGTCAATAAATTTTCTTCAAATAAAAATTGCTTAAAATTATACAGAAGGGAATTAATATTTTTAAATTTACCTGAAATGAGTCAGTTAAAACAAAACAATTATAATAACAAACCATCACCTCTCTCACTTATGTTAAATAAAATAAGAAATCCTGAAAATAACAACCCACTTATAATACACTATTTGTATCTTGATAGATCTACCTTTAAGAGGCCCGCTGACTGTTGCCCTTAACTAACAAGCCTTTGAGACATGTAAAAATTACAGATTACTATGCAAAGCCCAGCTGTATTTCTCATTCGGTATTTAATGTTTAATCTGTGGATTCGTTAAGCTGCGGTAAGTTTGCTATAATGTTACAAGGCTGGGGGTTATACATTTAGGTGACTGGAAACCCTTGAAGTTAAGCTAAAAATCTTAAAATGTCTTGAATATAAGGTAAAGCAGTGAGTTTCTGGATTAGAAGATTCACGTAAGCTCTCTACTGCTAGGTAACGAAACCTTTCGTTTTGAAGAGAAACGTTCCAAAGACCACACAAATTTGAAGCTGTTCCGTCATGAGAACTCCAAACTACGTGCAAAAAATCCTTTCCCACGAAAAAAATTATTTAATGTATTACAATTTTGACTATGGGGTTAATTGTAATAAAGATATAAAAGAGCTAGCTTTAATCCAGTTAAATATGTAATTTAAGAAAGAGTTATTTAATACAAACCTTTATATTAGCCCAACCCACTTCTTTCAATAGTTTAGTAACTTCTTTCATGCATTTAGCAAAGGTCCAAAAAGAAACGTTTTGATACAAGATTAAGCTTAATGTACGAGTCGCAGGCGAAAATCAAAAGGCACTGTTTTAACGAGTGATGAATAATACTTTTCTGTCATGACTCCAATCATGACGCAATCGGTTTGTTGCTCGAATGGACCTGATCGTGTGTAAGACGTTGTTTTTAAGATTGTAAAAACAAACGCATTGAAACAACTGCAAGATAATGATCAGCGAAATGATATGTTTTCTTCGGGAGAAAAAGATCATCAAATCGAACCTTTATTATACCGGAAGTTAAACGTGCGACTTTAAGTAGTCCAAAACATCTGTTTTTGAAGTATTTATTAACATACAGTTAATAAGTCCTGACCTAATGAAACAAAAACAACAATTTTACGAAAAGCATTAGCACTTAACACTAATAAATTAATGACTCCAGAAACTAATAAATAGTTAAACATGGATGATTGTATTGCTCATACACATTCATGTCTTGAAAGAAAGCTACTTATTGTTTAAATACAATTAAAGTCTACGATGAATGCGACTTGAAGAATGCTGCACTTTGAGAAAGCATAATTCGCAGTTCTTGTTATTATGTACTTTTAATTTAACTGCAATCAAATTAATGGTAAATTAAATTACATTCAACGATTTGGTTTAGTTAAGTGACACAAACTTATCGAGATATTCGAGTGTTAAATATAGTAATATTGATAGTTTATTAAACAATTCTATAAAAAAATTAACGTTTCAGTTGTTCATCAACTTTGCAATGAGTTGGGCAAAGTTCACGAAAATGAAAATGAAATGTATAATTAAATTTGAAAAGAACAATGTTGGGGCGCTTTTGTTTACCGTAATAGTTTTTAAAGCAAAACTCGTTCAACTTACATTGCCAGAAGCGATTGGTGTTTGTAATATTATGTTTCATAAAAACTAATTCGTTTCACAAAGAACTCTAACTTTTACTCACAAATGTTGTCACCTAAATCGCTCATCTAGTTTCACTATTCCATTTGTCAAAGATGTACTAAAGTTAAGGTCCATGCGGCGTAGGTTACATGCGTATATATCCGTGTTATAAATAAAAGTGAAAGTAATATGTTTGGCATGTTTTGTTTGTACACCTAAGCTTGTTCTAAAAGCATTTCGGACAGCGCTTAAGTTGAAATGCTCGGTTTGTAGAAGAAAATGTCGCAAACTTGTCCTCAACATTATTACTGACACTTTATATGGTTACCGTAACTGAGGTAGCAGCCTAAAAGAATTAGAAACTCTCAAAATTGAAACCATTACCTTAAAACACCATCTTACACACGATCATGTCCATCAGAGCAACAAAACGATTGCGTCATGATTGGAGTCATGACAGAAAAGTATCGTTCATCACTCGTTAAAACAGTGCCTTTTGATTTTCGCCTGCGACTCGGACATTAAGCTTAATCTCGTATCAAAAAGCTTCTTTTTGGACCTATGCTAAATGCATGAACACTAAACTACTGAAAGAAGGGGTTGGGCTCTTATAAAGGTTTGTACTAAATAACTCTTTCTTAAATTACACATTTAACTGGATTAAAGCTAGCTCTTTTATATGTTTGGTTAAGCTCTCTCCTTCCATATAAACTACTTCACTTTCTTCTAATATTTTCCAATAAGGAATGATTTACGAGTATAGTGTCTGATTGTTGTTCTAAAATATAGTTAACTCAAACTTCTAGTAAAGTATTTACTAGGCTCATAGAGCAAGGTGAATAAGAATCACCATTCTGTTCCAAACCGAAGGAGAATCTCGTAAGATAAATTGGAATCCATTCTATTTTTCTAACTCCTAAAAAAATTGTATAACTTCCCCTCCAAGAGGGTTCTTACCTACCTTAAGAGGTAAGGTAACCTAAGAACCCAGTGTTCATAGAAATGGTTTTGATTATACTCCTCCAGTTGATAGTTTCTTGTAATAGCCGTCTTAAGTACATTTTGGAAATAACTAAATAGTAGATTATGTTCTTCCTTTAATTCAAACCACCCTTAGAATACAGTCTTCTTAGGCATGGATCAAACTATGACTGTTTTGAGTTTACAAAGTTAGTATTTTTATAACTCCGAAGTTTTAAAACCGGTAAACAATTTCTTAGTTACTATTACCTAGTGCTTATTAACAAATGATTTTAAAGAAGCTGTATATTAAATCTGGATTTGTATCGAAACATTCAATTAGGTCCAAAAGAGGTCATTAACAATTTAAAATGTAATATGTAACATCTCAGTATGTAACAAGAGAAGATACAGTATTACATATTTCTTTCGTCAATAATCACACTTGGAAATAAGCAACCATTTGTTACAGACTACGAACAACCAAATATGTCCAAAACAATGTTAGTAAGGGTCATAATAAAGGGCAACTTCTACTTCAAAAATGGCGCCGTTTATTATCAAGAGAAACATTAACGTTTATTTCTCTTGTATTTAACACCAAAATTCTCTAAGATTTTTGAGTTCATTTTGAAGCGACATACTACACAACCTAAGTTTTTATCCTTTGACCTAAGTTTTCAAACCCAAAGCTTTGTTGACAAGACACAGGTATTAGTCACGTTGGGTTGGACTAGAATGTTGAGTATGAGAGAGACTGCATTAGTATAAGTAGACAGCTAACAATGCAGTCTAGTGTGACTTTATTCCGCAATACGTACACAGTCTGTAAGTGTCAGCAAAACACTCCGAACAGTGAATATACAAGATTCGGTTTGAAAACTGTATTATATTCGTCTTTGGAGACTTTCACGCAAAATTTGAAGCGTCCGCGCAAAACAATAAGCTAAAGTTTATTGCTGTGAACGTATTTACAATATTTGAACTAAACCCGGCAAACTTTTATAGGATCGTTCTATTATTGTAGGTAACAGTATTTTAAGTTTCAAACAAAGATAATGTTATAGTAAGTAGATTGAGCATGGATACCGAAAGGCTGAGGCATGAAAATCATCATAGTTGCTGCAGCCCAAGCACATATAGCGCTGCAAGGGAATTCCTTTAAGGTTCTCAAATAGAGCCACAGACGCACGCGCAAAATCAGGTGTTGGAAACCCGTAAAGTTTGATCACATTAATTTTTAAGTCATCGATATCGGACAAAATAGAGCATAATATGAAACCTAGGGGGGAGAAAGAGGGTGAGAGACAACAACGCTCGTAACACTACCTGTGCTTGGGCTGTCGAACTATGATGATTTTTACCTCAACCATGTAACATCTATGCGCACTCTACTTACCATAACGTCATCTCTTGTTTCAATCATTATACATATTATGTTTCAAATATGTTTTAATCATATTGGTGGTTATTTAACGACCAATATGCTTTACCTTTCACTAAAATATACTAACTTTATTCTATATTAAAATGTGAAGATAAGTCCAACGTATAGAACTTATTTTTCTAATACAAACGCGTCTTATCTTTAATAAGAAAGTCTAGACAGCTTCCATCTACAAGTAAACTATATTGGAATCTATCGCCTGCAATGGGATATGGGGAATCCAGGAATTCTGCGCTACAGAAGTAGGTCGCAATGACAGAAATGTAGCGTTACCACAATTCCTCACTCCCTTGACTTCTCCCGAGCTACATTGCACTGATACAATATAACATGATGTGTTATTGTTAACTAACACAATACATTGTGTAAAACACTATTATTAAAATGTAGTTATGTGCATGTTAGCAATTTAAAATTTCGAAGAGATGCAAGTTTGGACAAAAGAGATTTCTAGTTTACTATACAAAATTTTTCCAAGCTGTAATAATAACTGGGGGTTAACCGTTCATATTTAGATGATTGTGTCTTTAAATTCAATAAAGACTTTATTAATTATATCTGACACGTCAATGGGTGTTTCTACTATTGAAGCAACCAAAGTTAAACCAGTTAAATAAAATAACAAATTACTTTAAAGTCTGTATTATCTCAATTTAACTAAAAACTATGTCCATAGGTAAAAAAGTGCACGCATTTCCACTAGCATTATTATTATATAACTGTCACACTGTTTGGTTTAACACCCATTTTACACAAACTAAAGGGATCAGAAACGCGTATTTTATATAAAAACTGCGGTTGAAAGGGAAATTGTCACTTCACTGAATGAGCTGGTTTTGTGTTTGGAAACGCAATCAACTCCAATTCAATCTAAAGTCAAATAGCAGCTGATTTGAGTTTGTGGTGTGAAGAGGCATTTCGTACTGTTGGACAGAGTTTCAACAAGGGTCTCTTGTTTGTTAAATAGTTAAGTAACAAATAAAAGCGCTTTAATTAATTAATTGTTGTACAGGGTGACTAAAAGGTAACTTACACCCTCTTTAACCTTTTGTTTGTTTAAGCTATTTGCTATGTGTGTGCTGATCTCTGGTTTATTGAGTTGGGGCTATGCAAACAGTATTGCTTTGCAGTGATTATAAAGTAAATCTCCGTATAAAATATAGCAATCAAATTCAACGCACTTAACCTTGTAGCCCTAACCTAGGGATTAGAATTGCAAATAGTTAACGGCGTGTGGGAGGATACTTTTGCCTATTCAGTACACAAGATTTAATATGTCAATTTTTTTATCTATTCTAAATATAATGTATATTGGTACTTTGGTATACTGTAAACTTACCAGCCTGAAGCAATACTCCGGCCTAGATTTGCTAGACTATGGATCTTTAAATCAATATGATTGGACGTTATCTAGTCTCTGCTGTGTGTGCCGCCTGTGTGCTAGATCTGTATGCCGCCCATCCTGTTCTATCTGTCTTGTCTATGTTTTTGTTTCATAACTTTTGTCTCTTGGTTTCACAAATTACACGTATTTGCTAACATGGAGTTGCTGTAACTATTTCTTGCTTAAACCAGTCTTCATTATTGTCGTCTTTGTTGATGTACCGGTAAATATATATTGTAGAGGGTGAATAATAATTCCCACAATAAATTGGGCGTTTAGTTTTAGTACATTAGAAACAAATAACTGAAAGAAGTAGAGGAAAAGTTAATAGACTATGAGTACACGGTAAAGTAGTTTAAGAGAGAAAAATGAGCTCGTTTATAAACCTAAGTGAGTTTGGGCGAGCTGGACCTCTTTAATTCTGCCCCTTTTCAGCCAAGAGCACTTTATAGTTTGACCTCCGGTATATGCTAATATAAGTGCTTTGGCTAACTTACTGGACCTCTCACCTACTTACATTTAAACTTTCACATTTGGGTTGAAGTTTAATGTATAAAACAAATTTATAATCAAAAATCTAACCTATAGTTGTCATTGTTTTTTATGTAATTAGGCTGATTCAAGTTGTAGAACGTAATGTATAACAAAACATTCCAAGTTACACAAACAATATCGCTCCATCAATAATTTCAGCGTTAAACCCTACACATTTACTCAAAACTCCTTCATGAATAATAGGTTTTATTGAAAAAATATTTAAGGGTTACGGCGTCGCATTAAAAATCAGTTTTTAACTAAGTACTAGTTGTAAAATTGACGGTTGAAAAGTCACCAATACATATAACGTACCAGTAAGTTTATTATTTTCAAATGTAAGGTCAATATAATCTTGAGGGCATATTGGAAACCATTTCAAGTTATCCGCAATTTGGTAAAGTAAGAACAAGGCTAGAACAACTAAAAATTAAATTAATTGCACGTTTAAAAGCTCTTTCTATTGACTATTGGCTTTTTAGACTAAATATTTGTGACAAATCAGTATTCTTGTTTCTTAAACCAATCTAAATTTTAATTGTTCAGTCAAAAATATCTAAAGATTTGACATTAGCAAGATCAAACGCTCAGATAGTGAGTAAGGGTAGAGGATAAGACGAGGGTAAAGGCTTTGACACATTGAGAATTATTTGAATTCAAGTAACAGCACCACCTTTTGGGAAACTATTGATGGCAGTAAAAGAACCAGGCTCAGCTGTTTTCTATGATTAAGTTGGATTATATTTAAGTTGAAATCATTAACCAAGTGAGCGCACGTATCTCTTTCACTCACACACAGGGCATTATAAAGCAGTGAGATCAAGCACGCTCGTACAGTAGCGCCGCTCTGGCGGAAATACATATACTAAATAGTAGACGGACATCCTTAACATTTCACAGCTATTCAGCTCTTTTACTCACGTCTTATACGCTCTCAGCTTAATGCTCATTTCTGGACCTAGTAATGGAACTGCTAACATAGCTTTTTTTAAACATTAGCTGTTATGAAAATACTCACTTTTGGAAAAGCATGTGCAAAGTAATTACTCATTTTGAATGTGCACAACATGAGGAATCAGGTCACAGCAGTGTGTCAGGGCAAAGCCACACATTTACATTGCGCTCATTTCTGCAATACTTCACTGCAATCATCTCTTGTGTCTGCAAACTAACTCTAGTAACTTGCCAATTGTAAGTGTGGCCATTTTATGTAAATGCATTTAAGTTTATCTTAGTATACTTTGATTGATCCATAAATTATGATCTCAAGTTTACAAATATCTAGTTATGATTAAATGGTAAATTTTACACAATAATATAATTTGGAAAGGTACCAAACATATTGTTACTTTGGATATAACAATCTCCTTTCTTGAACTGCCTGACCTCTTTCGATTTTTCATGCGTATATTAATCACATTGTTATTATTTATACAATGTCATCTTATGTATCCTACGAGTATTTATCAAATACTTGTTAAATAATTTAATGCATGACTCTCAAAGAAGGTTGTTAAGAAAATTTATTTTACAAAAAACAGCAATTTGTGTAATTTGCAATCTAACCTCAAGGGCTACATGTAAAGAACACTTCAAAAATTTGAATATATTTACATTGCCTTCACTTTACATGTTTGAAACAATTTCATTCTGTGTTGGCAAATGTGATTTAGTCAAAGGTAACAATGTTCACTGTCACAATACAAAATCAAATGTATTGTACAGACTAGAAAGCCTCAGGTTGCAAATATTCAAAAAATTACCAATACAAGCAGGCATCAAATTTTTAAATAAACTTCCAAAAGAAATAAAAGACCTTTTGCCGGATTCAGCTTCATTCTAAAGGAAATTAAGAAAACATATATTGCAACTGGCTCCTTACTCAGTAGAAGAATTTATGGAACTTACATAAAGGTATAAAGATTATAATTCATAAATGTACAACACGATGTATTATTATGCACTCATGCCGTCATTGTAATATCAAAATCAAATGTATTGTAATTGCTAAATTTCCCATTTAGTGCTTAAACAATTTTAAACAGGGGTTAAACAAACCTTTAGCAGTTTCAACCACGTTGAAGCGAAAACTTAACTTTTCAGTTTAAACTTCTGTAAGACTGAGGTTCTTTGTAATCAGTACTTTACTGTCAGAAGAAATTTACCTCTTTCAAAATGTACTGTTTCTTATAAAGTTTGTATCTTCAGAAGGTTCACTTGTTCAACTCATTGACTAATTTTGTAAAGCACTTAAATGCTTTCTGACAGTTAACAAAACTTTTAAGAAATTTAAAAGTGTAAGAAACTCTGTTATTACGAATAAAAACTGTCACTTAAACAACTGCCGTAAAACCCCCAAAAACGAAACCTATTAAATGACATTTATAATTTTGAGTAAGGAAGGTTATCAAAATGAAGGATTTACAACCAATTGACACAGAGATAACTGAAAATTCTGAACTGAAACTAAGAAACAAACAAACAATCACTGCAAAACCATACGTCTGGTGGATGACACGTGGACGTTCACAAATATAGACAACATTAAAGGGGTGAACATGAAACGGATCTGGAATGTCTGGAATTCTATTCCTTTTGAAATGCTGTGCAATATTGAATTGTACGTATCTTTCCATTCATAACACATTTTCAGAAGACACAGGCCAAAGAGAACTTGTCACAAAAATAACCCTTTCCTCTTTGGTTGTGCATAAATAAGGACTTTGTGAGTTTATGTTTACAGTTGGCCAGCCTGCAGCGTGCCTGCTATTGGTCGGCATCTGCTACTTCCAGTCAATAAGTGTACAGCTCTTTTCGGAATTGGGTGTAATAGGATTGTCAGTGTTTCTTCGGTTGCAAACTGTTTTCTTGATTTTTTCTTGTTCTTGCTGTTATATATGATGAATTTTGACTTATTGCTTGCTGAACTTGAGGAAATTTAGGACCACAGTAAAGTTTCAATAGACATGTCAGCCAGTTTACTTGGCAGCAGATTGCCTTATTTGTTAAGAAACGTATCAAATATTCTTTTGATATAAACAAAGACTGTGTTATGGTAGGTAGATAGCGCATTGATGCCGAATGGCTGGCACTAGATTTGCATCAAAGTTTGAGGCAACCACAGAATACGCTGCGAGGAAGTTCTGTTAAGGCTGTTGCGCAGACCATTAGTGACGCACGCACAAGTAAGTTCGTTCTTGATAATCGCCCAATTTGAACACATTTAAGTCATCGCCGTCGGAAAAACTCGAGCATTTGAAGCTGAGGGGTGAGAAAGTTGGCTAGTGTAGCGCTCACAGCACATTCTGTGCTTGGGCTTCCTAGCTATGTTGATTTTCCTGCCTCAGCAAAGTGGCATCCATGCGCTATTTACCTAACATAACATAATCTTTGATATTACTTTATACTTTCTAATACAAACTCAATTTAGTGGAAGCAACACATACATTAGCACAACCCACCTATCATCTAAATTATAATGTAATACCCACCAGCAATCAACTTACAATACGATTGGATTGTTTATTCGTAAATAAAACTATTAAATGAGAAAGGTTAATAAAACAGCTTCTATTAATTTTCGACAAAAGATATTACAGAATTTGCCTAACTGAAGTGTAAAATAAAGAATCATTTGAACAAAAGTTTGTTCGGTTGGACTACAAACATGCATTTACAAATATACTCGTACACACACTGAGGAAACAGATATGAAACTGCTCTGGAATGCTATTACTTTTGAACTGAAGAGCGATATTGAAATGTGTGTACGTTTTCATTCATAACACAATTGTAGAAGGTATTTTCTGAAATAGAACACGGTAGTCACGATATGTTTAAACGACTTATATTAGAAAATATCAACTCAAAATATTGTTCACCATATTGTTCATGTAATATGTATAGCTGTGAAGTTTTAAGTACTACTGTGTTTTTATATTGAAAGGATAATTTTTCTTAATTTGTTTTTTCGTGGCTCTGAAAGTGTACTTTTCCATATTATTTCCTTTTCTTAATTTTTCAATTCTTTAAGCCAAAGATGTCTTACACTATTCGGAAATATCAAACGGTATGAAAATGTTCATCGAAATACAAAAGACGAATCTACAAAATCTACACTATATCTATCTTTTGATACAGTGGAAAAACTATTAAATACATTACATATTAAATAATAACTTTATATGTATAATGGATATTAAACGCATAACAAGAAGAGAACTTCCCCGTTGATCATTAGTGCTGTATAAAAAGATTGAATCTAGTTAAGGCACGTCTTTGAAGTAACGTTGTTTTAATGCAGTTAAAACACAAAGCGCTGAGAGCCGAGATGAGGAACAGCTTTCTTGAGTAAATATAGAAATGTTTACATAACCGCGTTGTCAGCTTCCACTATTTATCCTGAAAACATCTGCAAAATGTAGAAACTGTATTGCAGTCTTTGATGTGGATTGTACTCGTATGACGACCAAGCTAGAATTGATTTATTACTTTAGCTACAACATAAACAGGAGGTTCTGATTAGTTACTAAAAGTGTAAATCCTTAATTGGGAAATGTTAAAGGTAATCTTAGGCCCATACACTACTGGAATAATTATGTACACATAATAAATTATAAAACTAATTTATCAATATAAAATAAGAAAATAGAACATATCATTAGTTAATAGGAAAAGAAAAGTATAGAGCAAATGTACAGTACATACAATTTCAAATTTGAAGAGTTTTTTTTTACTTTGATAAGACGGTTTTTTTATAACTCGATGGCCTCATTAGGTTATTGGCAAAGCCCCTCGCTTATTCACAGGTGACGTTATTGGCAGAATAAATTCTACACGTCATCTTGGAGGGAAGTGAAGGTCCTTTTCAGAATAAATCTGCCTCCTTCCTTTACACGATAAACCTATTTTCAACCCTCACAGAAACTCAACATAATAAAATAAACTGAAAATAGGCAAAAGCTTTAGAGGTAAGGATATATTAGAAAGGTCTGAATAGGGCCAGGAGGTACTGTGAAGGTAAAAGTCATGTGGCACTTTCAAACTACTTCATTATTATTTTATGTCAAATATAAAGTGTTTTATAATTGTTCTACCAATTGTAACAGTATTAAAACATTTATAAGAACTCTTTTTATGTTCGTAACATAAATCGTAACTAAAACCAAAACAAGCCAAACCTGTTTAAAAGGTAAGTAATATAATATCTGAAAGACCGTTAAATACTCTAAAAGAACCTTGGTATGCTTTATGTTGAGATTAGAACGCCTCCAAACCCCCCGTGAATTACCCTTTCCCTTTACAATAACCATCCTGGTTAAGATTTTGAGAAAAACCTTTGATTAAGTAAATTATAACATGTGAGTCACGTCTCCCTTTGCACGTTTGTCTCCCTTCGTGTTATTAACACCGCAGAGCTCAATTAAAATCAAACACTCCCGAAATACAAACTAGATGTAAAGTGTAAGTGTTTACACTTTTATTGTATCATTGATAATACTTAGGTGGTGGTTACTGGCCAGCTGCATTATGTACACATTGAGGCAGAACATTAGCCTATCTGTTGATGAGTTGGAGGCTGATTGTGTTGTTATAGTGTAAGAATCACACTTAGAGTAATCGTTGTAATATATTATACATATTCTAGCAACGTAAATATAGTTTGATGTCATGTGATATACGTGTACACTTATGGACTTCATCATGATTTAGAGGTCTTGTGAATAACCGTTATGGAAGATTCTGTATGATTATGCAAAGGTGCTGTTTCACTAACTTATGTATACACTTTATGTCATTAATATGCTGTCCACTGCAATCTCCTCCTCAAAGGTGTGGATACATGTAAGCAATGCAGTAAAGTCAAAGTACTGAGATATTGCAATCTCAGAGACTTGCCTTTGCACCCTTAGAGACTCTGTAATCACAGGAATGTAGTCATTACTTGCATATTCACTGTAGAGGGATACTCGGATAATTAAAGTTACATAAAGTCTTGTTATTGACTAGTTTATGATATATCGTGTATACTGTGTAATTATGTAGGCTACCAACTACTAAACCTATCACCGATTAATTTTTTTTTTTAATTCAAACTTAATCACGTTTAGTGAGCATCGTTACTTAGAATTACGTTTATTGAGTAATCTTAAATTGTTTATTGAATAGTGAACACCTGCACGGTTGTTTATTACGAATTGTAAGTCGTATTTGATGCAAATGATGTGTCACAAGCAAATAATGTGAATAAATATTTTGTTGAGATGGGGTGCGATGGTTGTATTGATTTAGAGTCGCTCAGTTTCTTTAAAGACCATTCACTAAAAAGTGAAAAATATAAATTTAGATTCTCAGAAACACGTGTGGATGATGTAAAAAAGGCAATGAATAGTATTAAATCTGAAGCGGTAGGATGTGATGATTTGGCAATTTCAATGATAAAAGCTGCCAGTCCTTATGCAATAGAGAGTATCACTCATCTGATCAATGAGAGCCTAAAAAATGGCAAATATCCAAAGAATTGGAAATTGAGTATTGTACAACCTTTGCCAAAAACCGCATCTCCATCCACCTTGAAACAATTAAGACCTATATCAATTTTACCAGCTATGTCAAAGATTTTAGAGAAAATTGTTATTGAACAGATAAACTATTTCTCTGATTCAGAAAATATTATACCTAAACTCCAGTCAGGTTTTCGCAAAGGCCACAGCACATGCACTGCTCTTACCAACATTTTTGAGGATCTTTTTAGAGCAAAGGATGAAGGCAAATACAGTTCTCCTTGATTATTCGCAAGCCTTTGATTCTTTGAACCACGAAATGCTGCTGGCGAAAATGAACTATTATGGATTTGGAGAAGATGTCTCTAAATGGATTAAGTCCTATCTTGAAGAGCGACTGCAGGTTACCAGACTTGGAAATGGAATGTCTGATCCGCTTTTAAAACTGCGAGGTGTTCCTCAGGGTAGTTGTTTAGGCCCAATTTTGTTCAATCTTTACACAGCTGATCTGCCAAGTTGTTTGCAAAACTGTACAGCACATCTTTATGCTGATGACTGCCAGCTGCATCTTTCGTATGATCCCAGTACGATAAAAGATGCAATGAATCAGCTCAACTCTGATTTAAAACGGATTTCTGAGTGGTCATTAATAAATAGTCTGAAACTAAACATTAGCAAGTGTAGTGTGCTGCACATAGGACCAGACACTCTGCCACAGCTCTTTGTCGATAGTGATGTGAGTGTTGAGCTCAGCGGTGAGAGATTGGCAGTGTGCGACACTGTCAAGACTCTTGGTGTTGTGCTTGACAAAGATCTCAGTTTTTCTGACCACGTCACTTACGCCACCCAGAAGGCGCTTGGTAGACTGAAGGGTCTGTCTAGATTTAGATCTTTACTTCCGGAAACAGCCAAGTTGAAAATAGTACAATCAATGGTACTATCAGTTTTCAATTACTGTTATCCTGCATACGGCAATAGCATCTCGAAGGAGGACATTGGTCGAATTCAAAAACTGCAAAACTCAGCCATTAGATTCATATTTAACCTTGGCCGTTTTGACCGTGTCTCTGCCTTTAGAGAAGCCTTAAATATCCTCCCCATGAATGCCGTATGTAGCTTAATGACCTGCTGCATGATCCATAAAACTCTGGCAGTTAAAGAGCTGCAATACCTAGTAGAGAGATTGCCGTGCCGGAGTGAGATAGCTGAGAGAAGCACTCGCCAAGACCAAAAGCTTCATTTTCAAAGGTGCGGCTTGAGGTCGGGCGGAGGGGTTTCGCGTATTTCGGCCCGGCGTTGTACAATGGCCTCCCTGATGATTTGAAATGTGTTAGGTCAACTAATAGTTTTAAGATTAAGCTTAAGGATATTTTGTTAGCTCATAATAGATTGTAGTTATATTATAGATGTAGTGTAGATTATAGATCCATTTACTTTTTACTTTTAGTGTTGACTTGAGTTAATTTGAAAAACAGTCTGTAACTGAAATTCGCTTGTAATAAAAGGCATTTTTATTTATTTATTTATTTCATTTTATGAAATCGCGTGTTGGAATGGTCATGTCAACACAAAAATATCGGAATCGATTATCGAAAATGTACCTACTTATTGTGAATGTTGTCCACTCATTCACTTCGAGTATCCTTCAGACATAAATAGGTATTTATCATTCACCCCATATTTGCCTTAAAATGCCCTCAAGAGAGTGGTCGGCATCTCAAATAGTGATAGTGATATTCATTTATGCATTTCATTCATTCGCATTATTCCCTCTCCAGCCCCATTGTGTCTATCAGTTTCAAGAGGTCTCCCAGTAAACAGTAAATGCTTCCTGAGCTAGTACTGTTTTTAGACGAATTTAAATGCCAACGACATAGTGGCACCTAAAATCGAATTCGGAAGTCTGTTGCTTAAAATAACTCCTGCCTGCGAAGGCGAATGTTCGTGAGCTACCGTCCTTTGTCTCCCATTTTGGTAGTCAACCTTGCCTCTCGTTACGTAAGAGTGTCTCCTCTTACGGGGTCGCACATGGATCTAAAAAGAGACATGTTTCAGGAATATAGAGACAAGGTAGTGTCAACAGTTTTAGTTCTATGAAAGCTGGCTTGTAAGAAAAGAATGGCATCTAAGTATTGAGCTCTCAAGGCGAGCTATATTCCACGCTTGTTACGAAAACATGGAATAAATTGCGTTCTTCGTGTGTTGAGAATTGGCGATTCAAGCTATGAAATAATTTGTATCGCCACGTATAGTCAAAAACCGGAAATCTCTCATATTGACTTACTTTGTCAACGTCTGATTCTAGCAAAGCTTTAAAATGTTTTGTTCTACACATTGTAACACGTAATAAACAGTTCAGTAGTTATCATGAAAACCACTTTTGGTGCTAATATAACATATTGAAACAAATAAATGAATGTGTCTTTAGAAGCCCAAGTCAAATAGGATTTTAATTCGCATCTTCAAGAACACGTTAAACTCAGTAACAGAATAAAACAGGCTGATAAAGTTAGGATAAGGTTGACTCGCTCTGTTGAGATTATCCTGTAGATCCTGAGGGATCTTACTCTTCCTTTCTAACTTAGCTTTTCACAGAAGATTCCTTCCGAGCGATTGTGACTCCATCCCTTCTATAATAGCTTCCTGAGATTGTCATCTAAAGATAAACTCAAAAGTATCGTGAATACTTATATTATAGAGGAAAAGCGTTCTACTTAAGCTTTGAGTTTTAAAAATCGTAGGTATTCTTCTTAATTTCAAAAATGGAATGGTCCGTTATCAATTTAGTTCTTATGTATTTTAAGTTTATTTTTTTTTACATTTTGTTGTAACAAATATAGGTAAGGGTAAATGTATGGTATGATGTAGTGTTTCCTAGGGTTGATATCAAATCGGTGTATGCAGACTTTGAAAACATCTAGTTGTGAAGCAGAAAGTTTTACTCTTTACAAAAACTTCGTAAATTTACGCTTTTCCTAAAAGTTTGTACAAATAGTATTTTTATTCAAATGTTTAGGAAATCAAAGATTAAAAACGTTTTTGTAATTGTATTATTTGTTTTTTGTAATTGAAGAGGCTATTAGCCTCTGTAACGTCAGTATTTTCCGTAAGCAATCTTACGTAAAATAAAAACTCGTTTGTTTCAAAACTTTTAAAATCAAAGCCATTACCCACCCACCCAAAGTGTTAATAACACATGACCTAACTACTTGTTTAATCTAACCCATGACGTTAATTTATTGTGCATATTGACAGATGACGATTACAACACAACCTACATTATCAAGAGGCAAA
This sequence comes from Matsumurasca onukii, assembly GCA_018831715.1. NCBI lineage: Eukaryota > Metazoa > Arthropoda > Insecta > Hemiptera > Cicadellidae > Matsumurasca > Matsumurasca onukii. Next base: position 23,652,401 of record CM032065.1, read on the forward strand.
TTAAGAATTTGGATTTTGCTACTTTCTATTTATAAATGGACAAGCACACGAGAAGACATTTTACAAAGATAAGGTCTAGTATAGATAAGAGAATATCAAACATATATTAAGTACTTTGAAAGGTACTGGAAAGTTATCAGAACTACAATAGATGTCCGGCTCAATTCTAAGTCAATTCTATCTTCTTCAAAATAATTTCGTTGGGAAGCCAGACAACGCTTGATATGGTTTTCCTTTCTTTGGAGCTTCAATCCCTGATCTTCGTGCATAGAATGCTTGACTCGTTTATATATTCCGAGTTGATATTAGATTACAGTAGGATAGCTTTTGATACGACCCTTTTGAATATTGGTAGTAGTATGTCACTGGTAAGTTACGAAAATAAACATTTAAAACTTCACTACAAAAAGGGCAGAACGAGCAAGTCCAAACCATACTAATTACGTTATTTGACTACAACGGCATTATGTTAAAGGAGTTTTTACTTAACAGGAAAGACTGTGAATCAACACGTTTACCAAAGAAATATTTGGAAGAGTTGCCGGCGTGAGACCAGCCCTCAAAGACAACTGGATGCTGCATCATGACAATGCGCATTTTAACATTGTACTGTCTGTTCTTGACCAGGAAATCATCCCTGTTCTTTCTCAACCATTATATTCTCCTGACTTAGTCCCTACGATTTTTTCTCTTCTTTACATTAAAATCTATTTCAAAGGACACCATCTTGGAACGGTAGAAAACATCCAACAAAATGTAACCGACCAGCTGAAGCACATTTCAGATTTCCAGCGCTCTTACGAAAGAAAGGAAAACCATATCAAGCGTTGTCTGGCTTCCCAACGAAATTATTTTGAAGAAGATAGAGTCCATATTTTATTACATAATGAATAAACAGTTTGATTGAATCAGTATCATTACTTTATTTACAGACCTCGTATGTTACCTTGGGACAGACATGTCAATACTTCATCGATAATTTCTGTCTTATATTTTTGTACGAGGCTAATAAATAAGATGATACGCTTATAGATTGTTTAAAATTGATTCTTCTTGTGTTTTTGGCATCATTAGGTGGACAATATCATTCCCAGTTAGCTATAAATAAAAAGCGAGATAATCCTTCATATTTAAATCCTTAATATTAACATGAATTTATTTTCCCAATAATGCTTTTAAAACAATATTGATTTAAAACTGTCTATCAAGATGTATAGAAATTGGCAACTTAAAAAATTAAAACTCCTGTATCAGGACCTGTATAAGTCGTTAGAAGTTTCTACCGAGTGCTTATATTGGGCCTTCAGCTTAGCTCACACACAAGACACCCTGTATAATGACACTGTAGTAGACTGTGGTCAATACTGACACCTGATCCTGGCGTACAATCAGACTTAGACAACCGAGCTAGGCTAATGGACTGTTGATTGAAATACGTTCTCTTGGGACAATGCAAGCGGAAACTGAAAAATACGGTGATAAATAACATATTAGATCAGGCACGAATCCTCCAACAGATCAGAATAAATTACGCTTGAGGCAATAATAATAATTATAACTCTTAAAACGTTTGGGCGCACACGATACAAAATTCAAAAGAAATTTACCGTCGCCTTTCACGAAGCAATTGTCAGCAATTTAAACAAGGTGTTAAAATTGCATCAATTTACTAATCTACTTGTAAACTTGCATAATATGTCAAAAAATGCTACCCACAGTCCACTACTCCAACATTACAGTAATCTGTCCAGTTTCAACTAAAGCTAAGGGTTTACATCAAATCACTAAAGAGAGTGAATTCAACTGGAAGCGATTACAGAGAGAACCGCACCAAAGTGACAGTTAGAGCTCTCAACTCTCGCATAAAACCCTTCATTAGTTCGCTAATTCTTTCCTGTATTCCACAATCTGCTTTCGACCTGATTTATACTTAATGTTCTGAATTTAAGCTTCATAAATTACGTGTCAGGTTAAATGTCAATTACAGTAGCCTATAACCTAGTTAAACCTTTTTCAAACTTAAATACATCGAGATATTTTACTTTACCTGTTATTTGGAATTAACTTAAGTTTAGTACTTGGCAATTCATTCCAGTACTCGTCAATACTTTCTTCATAAAGCTTGATAACGTAAACGATGTACACGTGCATAGCGTACGTCTTGTTACTGCTTTAACCTAGAACGTATTTTCTTTTAGTTTTCTATCTCTGAAACTACGTTGACGAGATTTGTTGTTTACCGATAAATAAAAGTAATAGAATAGAATAAGCAATACTACTAAGAAACTTAATACTAGCTTAAGAGTCATAACAAATTATATAAACATATCGTTTTAGATATATATAAGAACAACTATTATAATAATAATAATAATAATGATATATTTGCTGAAGACAATACAAAATATTGCGTAGCAAAAAAAAAAAAAAACAAAAATTACAATACAATGAAATTAAACATTCACACTCACTCACACTTACATGATTTCGCACTCATTCCACATTCACACTTAACATCAGACCTGGCTTTAGGGAGGGGAGGAATTAAAATATGTAAGAAATGTTAAGAAATTATTTGTCTGGAAGATCATCTATGAACTCATCCACCGAGTAATAAGCTTTGCTTAACAGCAACCGTTTTATTCGAGATTTAAAAATTTTGGTACTTTTAATTTCTTTTAAATTTTTAGGAAGGTGGTTGAAGAGTTTTATACCTACTTGCATGTGTAGTTGTTCAAATTTAGAAGTTCTATGTTGACAAATTTGCAAGTGGTTCTTTCCTCTTGTGTTATAATCATGAGTGATTTTAGATTGAACCAACATTTTATTAGTTTTACAATACAAAATCACTTCTAAGATATAGAGACAGGGAAGTGTCAACAAACCTATTCCTTGAAATATGTCTCGACATGATTCCCTGAAACTTGCTTTCGAAATTATTCTAATAGCTTCTTTTGCAGCCTAAAAGCCTCTCAAATTGGATTTTGAACATCCTCCCACAACCTTATTCCATAAGACAGATGAGGGAAGATTAGTCCAAAATAAGCTATTCGAAGAATTTGAACAGAGCAGGATTTGGATAAAACGCGTAAACCGAAAATTCCTGAGGAAACTCGTTTACATGTTTCGTTAACCTGAACCTTCCAAGTTAATCCTTGATCAATAAAATTCCTAAGAATTTGGTAGATTCTACCTGTTTTAAAAAGATGTCATCCACCTGAACCATAGGGTGGCTTGTTATTTCGTTTTCCCGTAAGGAAAAATAGATATAGTTAGATTTTGAGAAATTTGTTTGGAGGTTTATATTGGCAAAATGTTGAATGCATGAACACAAATCTAAGAAAGAGTTTATTTCTAGTTCTTCTATAGTTTTACCTTTAAAATGAAGATTTGTATCATCTGCAAACTGTATTACATCCCCATTTGTGATTGAACTTAGTAAGTTGTTTACATAAATGAGGAATAATATGGGGCCCATTATGGATCCCTGTGGAACTCCATGTTGTATTCTGATTTTTTCTGAAAATTGGTTTTCAATTTCTACGCACTGCTCCCTATTATCTAGGTAAGATGCAATCCAATTATGTGGTAAGCCACGAATGTCATTGTGTTCTAACTGGCGTAACAGTATCTCATGATGCACACAGTCGAAAGCTTTGGAGAGATCGAGAAATATACTGAGCACATGTTCTCGCCCCTCCAGGCCATTGACAACGTCTTCTATGAGATTAGTTAAATAATTATAATTGCATTAACAAACTGAGAAAAATACTATGTATTATTTATGAAGCCTAATCATTTCAAACTGGTCCGAAGACATCGTTCTTTAAATAAAATCTAAAGAAGTGAAGTTCGCCAGATCAAACTCTCTGATAACGAGTAAAGACAGGAGATAGATAAGACGAGGGTAAAGAATCTGACGCTGCCAGAATTCTTTGATTTCAAGTTATGTCACCATCTTTGAGATAACTATCGTTGGTAGTAAAAGTACAGAGTTTGGATCAGCTTTAGTGATATAACATCAGGTTCTACTCATGTATGTATAAGTTTAAAACTGCAAAATAAATTATATGCAAAGTGAACATGATTATGTATATCATTTGAAACCATTGATACTTTTATTTCAAAATTATGATAAACCTTAAAATACAAAATACAAGTATTGTTCAAATGTTCGCAATCCATTATTAGAGCTAACCATGGACAACATTTAATTAAGAAAGAAATCTATGTTGTTTTAACTTATCATTTCAGAATACTCTAAGGCAAAACCTGGAAAATCCTTTGCAGTCATAGGCCGAATATTAATTTGATTTGTATTTTTGTCTCAAAAACATGTTTAAGCTACATGATTTACCCACGTTTTTAAGTTTTCAGCTTAAAAGCTTTAGGACCTAGTGACAAGATTGCACCTAGTTTTAGGTTATCTTTTGAAAATTTGTAATGTAAATGCTCACTTCTGACAAAGTGTGTGCAAAGTAATTACTAGTTTTGAATGTGCACAACATGAGGAATCAGGTCACAGTAGTGTGTCTGGGGCCAAAGCCGCACATTTACATTGCGCTCATTTTTGCAATACTTCACTGCAATCATCTCTTGTGTCTGCAAACTAACACTAGGAGCTTGCCAGTTTATGTACACACTTTCACAAAGGACATTTAACATTTGAAAAAATTTCAACTGAACTGGATTACTGAAATTTGGCTTGTGGTATGCAAAAATTATTACTACTTAAGTTTTGTAAAAGTAGTTTTACTCCTTGTGTTTGAACATTATATTTTATTCATGCGGGTTATAGTGAAGCTTACCAATTTCAACAACGTCAAAACGAATAATTTACTATCTATTTCAAAAACCTTTTAAAACTTTGGAAGTTGTGATATTAATCAATTTCTTTGTCAATCACAAATTGACTTAATCAAAATCTACGGTTATAAAAGTTCTTAAATTTAGTTATAACCTCCTTTTTTAGAAATGTTACTTATAACAGAAATATCTAGCTTAGTAACACGGTAGTAAGCAATTGGTTTCTCTCTTTTTTAATGTTTCTAACACAAAAGTAAGAAAGAATCCAGTGTAAGCTACTATGATAATTGACCGATCTATCAATCACTTGAAACTGCTGCACTGAATTACGTGAATAAGTAAGGAATGACTAATCAAAACGTGTGTCTGGTTAGACGACATATGGACGTTTACATATATTGACAACACTGTAGGGTTGGAAATGAAACGTTTTAGGAATGTCTGGAATGATATTGCTTTTGAAATGCTGTGCGATATTGAAATGTGCGTATCTTTACATTCATAACACATTTTCTGGAGACACAGGCAACAGGGAACTTATATCAAATCTACCTTTCCACTTTGGTTGTGCATAATAAAGAACTTTTGTGAGTTCCTGTTTACAGTTGGTCAGCCTGCTGCGTGCCTGACATTGGTCGATGTCTGCTAATGCCAGCCAGTAAGCGTACAGCTCTCTCCGGAGTTGAATGTGTTTTAATGGCAGCGTTTCATTGGTTGCAAACTGTCCCTTTGAGATACAGTATATGCATTTTTTCTATCTTTGCATTGTTTTTAAACAGTGAATGTCTTGCTTACTAGACTTTGGAAATGTCCGCAATCAATTTTCAGTAGATGATTTTTAACGGTTCATTTATTAATCAGATTACCTAATTTGTTAAGAAATGTAACAAATATTCTCGTGTATTACCTTCTAACACTATAGATAGGAAAACAAAGAGATATTACTGAATAGTCCAAACTGAAAAGCATAAAAAGATAAATATTTCAACAAATAGTCTGGTTGGATTACAAACGGGTATACACACATTGAAGGAGCATATATGAAACTGTTCTGGAATGCTATTACTTTTGAACTGAAGAGCGATATTGAAATGTGTGTACGTTTTCATTCATAAAATACTTTGAGAAACCACTCTGTGAAACAGAACACATAAGTCACGATTTGTTTATTGGCTTATATTAGAAAATGAAAGCTTAAATTATTGTTTACCTGATGAAGTCATGCAATATGTAAACAAATATAGTTTAAAAATACTCTGTTTTGTAAAATTGAGCGACAAATTCCTCAATTTGTTAAATAAATGTTGTTTTCTGGATTGTGGGTACCATTTTAGCTCAAGATGTCTTACACGACTCGGAAATATCATACGGTAAGATCAATTTTGATTAGATGACAAAAGACAAATGTGCAAAATCTACACTATCTTTTGATAGAGTGCTTTATAAACTATAAATTAGATCGATTATACATCGTAAAGTATTATAATCACATCGAAAATTAAGCATCGGTAAAAAAGAAATAACTAAATGTGTGATGATTAAACGCATAAAGAAAACATAATTTCCCAGTTCATCATTGTTGTGCTGTATAAAAAGAGCGAATCTAGTTAAGGCGCGTCTTTGAAGTAACGTTGTTTTTAATGCAGTTAAAACACAAAGCCCTGAGAGCCAAGATGAGGAACAGCTTTCTTGAGTAAAAAAAAAAAAACCTAAGGGTGAAATGAGGTCTATAAACTAATGGTATAATTATGTAAACAGAATAAATTATGAAAACTTATTCATATATCAATACATTACTAGACCCATCTTAACACCGAGGAATTAATAAAACAATAACTTAGTTGATCAATAAGCCCTAAAAAACAGTAGACATTATTAATCGAATGGATAAGTAAAGGGATAAATGTACAGTCGATAGAGAAATTTGAAGTTAAAAGCCTTTTTACCTTGAGTTTTACGTTCTTTGTTCATAAACCTTGAGTATTACTTTTTCGATTTTTGGTTACTCAACAAGAACGTAACAATGTGCAATATTATTATAGTCACAAGGAGCTTAGGTTATTCGGTGACGTTATTGGCAGAATAAATTCTACACATCATCTTGGTGAAAAGCAAGGTGAGGAAGCGAGGGTCCTCTTCAGAATAAATCTGCCCACTTACTTGATACGATAAACCAATTTTCACTCCATGCTGAAACTCACTTTAGTCAAATATCTTTACAAAATCTTTTGACAAATAAAAATTTACCAACCAAATAATCTCAAATTACGATGAAGCCCTCCAACGAGCGAGAGATTGCGTAGTTTTAAGTCATTAAATGACGCCTCCCGAACTTCAATCGTATCCTAGTTATGCTTTTGAGAAGCACTATAGAAGAAATAACACGTGAGTCATTACACTGTTGATGTTAATTACACCGCATAGCCTAATTAAAACCAAACACTCCTGATATACAGACTAGTGAAGAAGAGTAAATGTTTATTGATTGTATCATTGATTACACTTTAGTGGCGATTATCGGCCAGCTGCATTATGTACACCAACTCATCCAACACATTGATGCAGAACCTTATCTGTTGATGAATTGACTGATTGTGTTGATATAGTGCAACAATCAAACATAGAGTAATGGTTGTAATATATCATACATATTCTAGAAACCTAAATATTTTAAACAATTAGGCATTTCAACCTTTCCTTCACTTTAAATTATCAGAACAGCTTTAAAATATTCAGTATAATTATATAGTACTCAGAAATGATCTCTATAACACAATTCAAATCTAAATTTACAGTTATTTATATTTTTATTATTTTTCAAACTACTTTGTTTTTAGCAAACCAGATTAGGGTAAGTTGTTATTCTTTTGAATAAAGTTATATATGATTCCATTTTATGTTGCCTTAATAAGTGCTGTTTAGTGTTAGACAGTGATATTCATAATCATTACACTCGTGCTTTAACTAGTTATAGAATCGAGTATTACAGGCTAGAATTATTCAAAAAATTGCCATCTCAGGCTGGAATTACATTCTTTCAAAAACTTCCTAATAAATTGCAAGGTCTTCAAAATTCTAAATTGTTTAAGACAAAACTTAGAAATTATCTTGTCACCAACGAGTTTTATAGTTTAAAGGAATTTATGGGCCACTCAGTTACCACTTAGAAGTCTGGTAGTCTATAAAACATTTTACTAGTTTTAAATTCAAATTGTTAAATACTTGGGATAATATATACTGTAGTGGCTTGTAATTTGAGTTCATAAGTTGTAATTGTTTTTTGGTTATTACCCACACAATGTTTATTTGTATATTGGTAAATAAATGTTTAAATGTAATTGGATTATCAATCGGTATTGTATGCATGTAAAATAAAATAAATAAAATATTGTTTGATGTCATGTGATATACGTGTACACTTTATGGACAGAATCATGATTTAGAGGTCTTATGAATAACCGTTATGGAAAATTCTGTATGATTATGCAAAAGTGTTGATTCACTAACTTATGTATACACTTTATGTCATTAATATGCTGTCCAGTGCAATCTCCTTATCAAAGGTGTAGATACATGTAAGCAGTGCAGTAGAGTCAAAGTACTGAGATATTGCAATCTCAGAGACTTGTCTTTGCACACCTAGAGACTCTGTAATCACAGGCGTGAAGTTATTACTAGCATTTTCACTGTAGAGGGATACTTGGATAATTAAAGTTACATATAGTATTTTTATTGACTAGTATATGATATATCGTGTATACTGTATAACTATGTACGAGTAAAAACTACTAAACATATCACCGATTAATTTTGTTTCAATTTAAACTTAATCACGTTTAGTGAGCATCGTTACTTAGAATTATGTTTAGTGAGTAATCTAAAATAGTTTATTGAATAGTAAACACCAGCACGGTTGTTTATTACGAATTGTAAATCGTATTTCATATTATGAAATCGCGTGTTGGAATAGTCTTGTCAACACGAAAAGAACGGAATCGATTATCGAAAATGTACCTACTTATAGTTATTGTTGTCCACTCATTCACTTCGAAGTATCTTTCAGACATACATAGGTATTCATTTATGCATTTCATTCATCACATTATCCCCACTCCAGCCCCATTGTCTGTATGTCAGTTTTAAGATGTCTCCCTGTTATGTGCCATGTACTCGTCTATGCTGTAAAATGCTTCCTGAGCAAGTACTGTTTTTAAACGAGATTTAAATCCCAATGGTACAGTTGCACCTTAAATCGAATTCGGAAGTATGTTGCCCAAAATACCTTTTGCCTGCGAAGGCAAATGTTCATGACCTACCGTCCTTTGTCTCCCATTTCGGTAGTCAACCTTGCCTTTAGTTACGTAAGAGTGTCGCCTCTTACGGGGTCGCCATGGATCTAAAAAGAGACATGTTTCAAGGATACAGAGACAAGGTAGTGTCAACAGTTTTAGTTCTTTAAAAGCTGGCTTATAAGAAAAGAAAGGCATCTAAGTATTGAGCTCTCAAGGCGAGCTATATTCCACGCTTGTTACGAAAACATGGAATAAATTGCGTTCTTCGTGTGTTGAGAATTGGCGATTCAAGCTATGAAATAATTTGTATCGCCACTAGTCAAAAAAGAGAAATTTCTCATATTGACTTACTTTGTTAACGTCTGATTCTAGCAAAGCTTTAAAACATTATGTCCTACACAATGTAAAACGTAATATACAGTTCAGTAGTTGTCATGAAAACCACTTTTGGTGCTAATATAAAATATTGAAACACAACAAATGAATGTGTCTTTAGAAGCCCAACTCAAATGGAACTTTAATTCGCATCTTCAAGAACACGTTAAACTCAGTAACAGAATAAAACAGGCTGATAAGGTAAGGATCAGGTTAACTCGCTCTGTTGAAATTATCCTGTAGATCCTGAGGGATCTTACTCTTCCTTTCTAGCTTAGCTTTTCACAGGATATTTCTTCCGAGCGATTGTGACTCCATCCCTTCTATAATAGCTTCCTGAGATTGTCGTCTAAAGATAAACTCAAAAGTATCGTGAATACACATGTTTATAGAAAAAAACCTTCCTTTTAAGCTTAGAATTTTGACAATGGTTAACTGTAGGTATATTTTTTACTTTTTCTAAAGATGTGCCGTTTTGAATGTAAATTCTATATGTACAGGATAAGAAAATAAATGGTTATCTTGTTCAAATATTCGTTATGTTTATTCCTAAAAATTGTTATTTAGTCTTAAGTTGACTTCTTTTAAACAAAATTTGTGTAATAGTAAGAGTAAAATTATAGTATAATGTTGTAATTCCTACGTTTAATATTAAATCGGAGTACGAATTCCTTGAAAACCTGCAGTTGTAAAGCATAAAGTGTGACTTTTAAGAAAATTACGTAAGTTTACGCTTTTCCCCTAAAATTTGCTGAAAAAGTGTGTTCATTCGTTTACAGTATCAAAGATTAAAAACATTTTTTAATTTTATTTACCATAAATAAAATACAACGTGAATATTAACCTCTACAACGTAAATATTTTCTGGTAAGCGTCCTTAGATACAATTATAACTCGTTTATTTAAAACGGTTTTATATCAAAGCTCACTTTCTCAACGTCCTAATATCTTACCTAATAACTTGTTTTTTAACACATTTAATTAATGTATTGTGCATGTTGATAAATAATGACTGCAACACAATCTACCTACATTGTCAATCTAAAAAATTTAAGAAATGTTTTTATTTTTTAATTTCTAAGCACAAGAGAAGAAATTTTACAAGGATAATGTCTAGTAGAGATAAGAGAATATCAAACATATATTTTAGTACTTTGAAAGGTTCTGGAAAGTTATCAGAACTGCAATAGATGTCCGGCTCAATTCTAAGTCACGGAGCTTCAATCCCTGATATTCGTGCTCAGAATGCTAGACTCGTTTATATATTCTGAGTTGATATTAGATTTCAATTGGATAGCTTTAGATACGACCGTTTTGAATATTGATAGTAGTATTTCACTGTAAAGCTACGAAAATACACTCGTGGACAAAATTAACGCTTACGTTAGATTTTTCATCATTCTCATTCGTCCAGTGATACGTCAGCTGTGTCTAAGATTGTATTTCATTATCAATTTCTTGTAAGAACCTACCTTACAAGAATTCGATCATCAAATACAATCTTTTGCGTTTTGCGTTCGTAGCTCAATAAAAGAAATGCTCTTTCGGAGGTGGGCGAATGCAGCTAAATACAAACTGTGCAAAGCACACAATTTTATGTATTCAAAGTCATCGATCAATATAATAAAATCACATTGGGCAGAACTAAGGTTATTAAATTTCAATTTAGAGAACTTAAATTGTGGAAGTTCCTTCTTTACAAAGGTTTTAACGAGGAGATATTTAATTATTAACAGTGATAAACTTTGCAGGGATGTTCTTGTAACTTAGAACTTTTCAGACACGTCAATACTTCATCGATAATTTATGTCTCATATTTTTGTACGAGGCTTATAAATAAGATGATAAACTTAGAAATCGTATTAAAGTGGTGTTTCTAGCGTTTTGGCATTATAAGAGAAAAATGTCCTTCCCTGGATTTAACTAAACAGCTAAGTCCTACGTCATATTTAAAGCCATGATAAAATAAGATTTGATTTACCCATATGCTTTAAAACAATATTAATCGAAGTTGTCTATCAAGATCTATAGAGTATAGCTACCTACAAAATTAAAACTACTGTTTCGGTTTTTTAAATGTTGAAGTCGTTTTAAGTTTCAACCGAGTGCTTGCAATGGTCCTTCAGCTTAGCTCACACACAAGACACCCTGTATCTCCCCGCCATATTTAAAGTCATAATTAAAGTAAGATTTGATTTACCCATATGTTTTTTTTTTGTCTACGCCAATGGCATTTTTAATGAGTTACTTAACTTAGGGGTTGTGGGCATCACAAAAATGGCTTTCAAAGCAATATTAATTTGATGTTGTCTATAAAGATGTATGGAGAACTACTAAAACTACTATTTTGGACATGTCTTAATGTTGAAGCCGTATTAGGTTTCAACCAAGTGCTTGCATTAGACCTTCAGCTTAGTTCACACACAATAAACCCTGTATAATGACACTGTAGTAGACTGTGGTCAATACTGACACCTGATCCTGGCGTACAATCAGGCTTAGACAACCGAGCTAGGCTAATGGACTGTTGATTGAAATACGTTCTCTTGGGACAATGCAAGCGGAAACAGAACAATACGGTGATAAATAACATATTAGATCAGGTGCAATTCTTTGAACTCATCACGATCAAATACACTTGAGGCAATAATAATTTTTGAAAATTATAACATAGTTCAAATAATTGATCGTAAATTACATCTTGATTTGTCTCGTAAGATGTTTGGGTGCATACGATACAAAATTCAAAAGAAATTTACCGTCGCCTTTCATGAAGTTAATTGTCAGCAAATTAAACAAGGTGTTAAAACTGCATCAATTTATTAATCTACTAACCTTTTCCACTAAACTTGTAAGCTTGCATAATATGTCAAAGCAAATGACACCCAGAGCTCACTAGTCCCACATTACAGTAATCTGTCCAGTTTCAACTAAAGCTAAGGGTTTACATCAAATCACTAAAGAGAGGGAATTCAACTGGAAGCGATTACAGAGAGAACCGCACCAAAGTGACAGTTAGAGCTCTCAACTCTCGCATAAAACCCTTCATTAGTTCGCTAATTCTTTCCTGTATTGCACAATCTGCTTTCGACCTGATTTATACTAAATGTTCTGAAGTTTAAGTTTTGTAAATTACGTGTCAGGTCCTATGTCAATTACAGTGAAGCTTATATAGGGGTTAAACCTATTTTAAACTTAAATCCATCGAGATATTTTACTTTACCTGTTATTTGGAATTAATTTAAGTGTAATACCTGGCAAATTATTCCAGTACTCTTCCAGACTTATCAAATAATTTCTTCATAAAGCTTGATGACGTGAAAGATGTACACGTGCATATAGCGTACGTCTTGTTACTGCTTTGGCCTAGAATGTATTTTCTTTTAGTTTTCAATCTCTGAAACTACGTTGACGATACTTGTAGAAGATTTAGTGTTGTTGTAACTGCGTGGGACTAGAATGTTGAGTATGAGAGATACTCCATTAGTATAAGTAGACAACTCACAATGCAGTCTAGTGTGACTCTATTCCGCAATACTTACAGACTATGTAAGAATCAGCACAACACTTCTGAGCAATTAATAAAACATATTCGAAGTTAAAACTTCGTTATAGACGTGTTTGAACACTTTCACGTTAAATTAAAAAAGCGAGGCAGGAAACTTATTTACCAATATTAAATTTGAAATATAATGAAAATTAAAATGTTCTAAACAATCGTAAGATAAGTAATCGAGGATGAAACTTTGGCTAAAGGTGTGCTTGATCATCTTGGTGATAAATAAAAAAATGTTGTGTTTAAGTTTTACTTAAAGAATACGCCAACAGTATTTTCATATAAAAGGTGTGATAAGTCCAATGTACAGAGCTTATGTCTAGAAAACAAATCCTTCCTCTCTTTAATAAGACAGTCTAGACAGCTTTGCTCTACAAGTAAACTATATGGGAATCTATCGCCTGCAATGGGATGTGGGGAATCTAGGAATTCTGTGCTACAGAAATAGGTCGCAATGACAGAAATGTAGCGTTATGAAAAATACCAAGTTGTAGTCTATAATTATAATCTCAATTGCATAACATTATGAACATTACCCATGAATGTATAGCTGCATACACTCTCACTTGCATACTTTTTAACTGTTATTCTGTTTGTTATAACATTAACTAGTGAGATTGGAAATGTCTATAGTTGTTAAAAAATCGCAGGTGAAAAGGAAATTGTCACTTCGTTAAATATACTTGTTTTGTGGTTGTAAAAGCGACCAAATTATATTCAATCTGAAGTGAATAAACAGCTGGTTTTAGTGTGTGGTATGAAGATGCATTAAAAACTGAAGGGCCGAGTTTCAACAAGAGTCATTTGGTGATTAAAGATTTAAGTAACAAGTAACAAAGAAATGTCGATACTTTTGTTATTGTCATTCATATATTTATTCTTGTTGTTATCTTCTTAAGTATTTATTATTGTTATTAACATATATACATATTATATTGTTACCATAACTTGTTACTACTCGTATTATGCAGTCTCATCATATGTTCTATCTATATACATATACGTCTACACTTTTGTTATTTTCATTCATGTATTTATTCTTGCTGTTATCTTAAGTATTTATTATTGTTATTAACTTATACATATTATATTGTTACCATAACTTGTTACTATTATGCAGTCTAACCAAACTATCATATCAATTTATTACTATGTCATATTCATATGCATGTCACCTTGAAGTAATACATACACTATGTAATTATTTTTTGTAAAATGGGTTACCGTTGGTTAATAAATAAATAAATAAATAAATGCGCTTTATTTAAAGTGGCGATACTTTTGAGGTTGAAAGTAAACTTATACTCCTTTGAACATTTTGTATAGCTTAGATTTGACAATAACAAAGTGATTTGTGTACCACTCCATATTTATAAAACATAGCAATCCAATTCAAAGCTATTGACTGTGCAGCCCGAACCCACAAACTTAAATAACCAAAAGACTTTACGGTGGTTAGGGGGGAGAGGGCTAAGTCAATTTTCGTACTCACCCTGCGTTTTGTTTATATTCTAGTTCTAACGGTTTTGTCTCAAATCAATATTAAAGTACAAAAGTCAATTATACTTTAATTTACAAAAGCATTTGAAATGCTCCAAACAAATATACCAGTATATTTCGTGTTCTGCCTTTTACGGGGTGGTCATAGCTCAGTGGTACAGTGCGTGCTTCGTACTAATTCAGCCCGGGTTCGGTTCCCGGGTGCAGTGATAACTTTTCACGATGGCCATTCCCCGTGGGATCGAAAGTCATGTTTAGCCGTTGATCCATTCCATTGGTCGTTGGGCTATTAATTTATCGTCGGCCCTAGTTTGTAACAAAACCACACCTCGTCATCCATCAAACACACTCAACACACTCACCCTTCATCCCATATTCACCTTAAATACCATCTAAGAGTGGCCAGTGTCTCAAATCAAAGTATCAAAGTACAACAATGGAGTGTAAACTGGTGTAAAGGATTTCAAAATTGTTGTTAATTAATTTCAACTCGAACGACAGTTTTTATCTTTTAATTAATTTACTTGACTGTATTTTATACCATATACTTTTAATTACACTTTACTTACGAGCTAGTAAGTTGCAGTCTACAAACCCTCAGTTAGGTTTACCAGACTAAAGCAATACTCCGACCTAGATTTGCTAGAATGTAGATCTTTAAATCAATATGATTGGACGTTGTCTAGTCTCTATTGTATGCGTCGCCTGTGTGCTAGATCTGTATGTCACCCATCATGTTGTAACTGTCGTGTCTAGACGGGAAAATAATAGACTATAAGTACACGGTAGAGTAGTTCAAGAGATAAAAATGAGCTCGTTTATAAACCAAAGTTTATAAACCAACTTTAACACTGCCCCTTTTCAGCCAAGAGCACTTTATAGTTTGACCTCCGGTATATGCTAATATAAGTGCTTTAGCTAACTTACTGGATCTCTCACCTATTTTCACCCTTCTCAAAACCAATCCAAAATAAATCGACCGCTTAATAAACTCATATCAACTGGTTAAAGTCATAATGTTTGCTATTTCAGAAGCATAGTAGGTAATTTATAAAGTACAACTTTCTAAGCTAACAAACGAAACCGTTCTCATAACCAGTGTCAGCATTAAACCCTGAAAAATTATCTCGAATGATTTAATGAAGACGGGTATTTCAAATTTACACTCGTTTATTGAAAAATACGTTACTGGTTGAATTCTGTTACAGTTTTGCATTTAATTTGGAATATATTGAAAGTATTAGGACAAAAGTTTCTTTTAAAGCGAAAAATACAGCACTTTCTTAAACCCTCGTTTAAATGTAGGTAATCAAAATTTTGCCTCCAATCCTCCTTGGATGATCTGATTGTTTTGACAATATGTAAGGTTATAACCAAAGTACACAATAGACTTGATTACACACAAACAAATATCACATTTGTAGCCACGTTTCTTTTTCTTTATTTCAAACCCTTCTGAAACCGATTAAAGGCACGGCTACGAAGACGACGTAAGATGGCGTACTTTCTAGACGTTCGAAAACGTATAGCCTTTGATTTTTTAAAGATATCTCAGTTATACTCGTATATGTAATAGAATAGAATGAGCAATACTACTAAGAAACTTAATACTAGCTAAAGAGTCATAAAAATTATATAAACATATCGTTTTAGATATATATAAGAACAACAATAAAACAAACTGAGAAAAACACTATGTATTGTTTATGAAGCCTAATCATTTCAAACTGGTCAGAGGACATCGTTGTTTAAATAAAATCTAAAGAAGTGAAGTTCGCCAGATCAAATTCTCTGATAACGAGAAAAGACAGGAGATAGGTAAGACGAGGGTAAAGAATCTGACGCAGCCAGAATTCTTTGATTTCAAGTTATGTCACCATCTTTGAGATAACTATCACTGTTAGTAAAAGAACGGGGTTTGTAGCAGATTTAGTGATATAACATCAGGTTCTACTCATGTAGGTATAAGGTTAAACTGCAAAATAAATTATATTTAAAGTGAACACGATTATGTACATCGTTTGAAACCATTGATACTTTTATTTCTAAATTATGATAAACCTTAAAATATAAAATACAAGTATTGTTCAAATGTTCGCAATCCATTATTAGAGCTAACCACGGACAACATTTAATTAAGAAAGAAACTTATGTTGTTTTAACTTATCATTTCAGAATACTCTAACTTAAAACTTGGAAAATCCTTTGGCATTCATAGGCCGAATATAAATTTGATTTGTATTTTGGTCTCAAAAATATGTTTAAGCTACTACTTTACCCGCGTTTTTTAAGTTCTCAGCTTAAAAGCTTTAGGGTCTAGTGACAAGATTGCACCTAGTTTTAAGTTATCTTTTGAAAGTTTGTAATGTAAATACTCACTTCTGACAAAGTGTGTGCAAAGTAATGACTAGTTTTGAATGTGCACAACATGAGGAATCAGGTCACAGCAGTGTGTCTGGGCAAAGCCACACATTTACATTGCGCTCATTTCTGCAATACTTCACTGCAATCATCTCTTGTGTCTGCAAGCTAACACTAGTAGCTTGCCAGTTTATGTACACACTATCACTAGGAAGATTTAACATTGGAAAAATCCAAAACTGAATTGCATTTCCAAATTTGGCTTGTGTTAATTAAACATCGATACTACCTTATTTTTTAACAGTAGTTTTACTTTTTGCTTGAACATTATATTTTATTCATGGGGGTTATAGGCAAGCTTACCAATTTTAACAACGTTAAAACGAGTAATTAACTATTAATTTCAAACTCCTTTTAAAACTTTGGAAGTTTCGTTATTAATCAATTTCTTTGTCCATCGCAAATTGACTTCATCAAAATCTACGGTTATGAAAGTTCTTAAATTTAGTTATAATCTCATTCTTCAGAAATGTCTCTTACTGCAGGAATATCTAGCTTAGTAAAACGTTAATAAGCAATTGTGTTCTCTCCTTTTTAATGTTTCTAACACAAGCGTAAGAAAGAATCGAGTGTAAGCAACTATGATAATTGACCGATCTATCAATCACTTGAAACTGGTGAACCGAAACACGTGAATAAGTAAAGAATGACTAATCAAAACGTGTGTCTGGTTAGACGACATATGGACGTTTACATATATTGACAGCACTGTAGGGTTGGATATGAAACGTTTTAGGAATGTCTGGAATGATATTGCTTTTGAAATGCTGTTCGATATTAAAATGTGCTATCTTTACATTCATAACACATTTTCTGGAGGCACAGGCAACAGGGAACTTATATCAAATCTACCTTTCCTCTTTGGTTTTGCATGATAAAAGACTTTTGTGAGTTCCTGTTTACAGTTGGTCAGCCTGCTGCGTGCCTGATTTGTCGTCGTCTGCTACTGCCAGCCAATAAGCGTACAGCTCTCTCCGGAGTTGGATGTGTTTTTAATGGCAGCGTTTCTCTGGTTGCAAACTGTTTCTTTCAGCTGTATACATGTGTTTTTTATGTTTTCATTGTTTTTGAGCTGTGTGTTTCTTGTTAGCTAAACCTTTCAATAACTTTTCTGTTGAAATTTTATAACGGTATCTTTATTGATCAGATTATATTATTTGTTAAGAAATGTAACAAATCTTCTCGTAATATAACTTAACACTTTCTAACACTATTGATAGGAAATCAAAGAGATATAACTGAATAGTTCGAACTAGAATATATAAAAAGATAAATAATTCAACAAATAGTCTGGTTGGATTACAAACGGGTATACACACATTGAAGGAGCATATATGAAACTGCTCTGGAATGCTATTACTTTTGAACTGAAGAGCAATATTGAAATGTGTGTACGTTTTCATTCATAACGTTCTTTCAGAAAATACTCTGTGAATCAGAACACGGAAGTCTCGATATGTTTATTGGCTTACATTAGAAAATGAAAGCTTAAATTATTGTTTACCTAATCAAGTCATGCAATATGTAGCTAAGTATAGTTAAAAATTACTCTGTTTTGTAAAATTGAACGATATTTCCCTCTTAATTTGTTTAATAAACGTTGTTTTCTGGATTGTTGGTACCACTTTTAACTTAAGATGTCTTACACGACTCAGAAATATCAGACGGTAAGATAGATTTTAATGGGATGACAGATGATGAGTTTGCAAATTCTACACTATCTTTTGAGAGAGTGCTTTATAAACTATAAAATAGATCGATTATATATCACAAAGAATTATAATCACATCGAAAATTAAGCATCGATTAAAAGGAAATAACTAAATGTGTGATGGTTAAACGCATAAAGAAAACATAATTTCCCAGTTCATCATTGTTGTGCTGTATAAAAAGAGGAATCTAGTTAAGGCGCGTCTTTGAAGTAACGTTGTTTTTAATGCAGTTAAAACACAAAGCACTGAGAGCCGAGATGAGGAACAGCTTTCTTGAGTAAATATTGGAATGTTTACATAACCACGTTGTCAGCTTCCACTATTTATCCAGAAAACATCTGCAAAATGCAAAAACTGTATTGCAGTCTTTGATGTGGATTGTACTCGTATAACGACAAGGCTAGAGCAGTTTCTTCTCTTTAATTACACATTACCTATAAAAACTATTTTATTAATAACTAAAATATGAATTTCTAAATAAATATTAAGCTTAGGGTAAAGTGGACCCATGCAATACTGGAACCATTTCAACACCGAATAAATAAGGAAAACAATAACGTAGTTGATCAATATGCAATACAAAAGCAGTAGACATCATTAGTTTAATAGACAGGTAAAAGTCACCTTTAGTTGTACGATAATTATTTTTAAACCTGAGTAGGATATTTCTTTTCCGATTATTGGTTACTCATAAAGAATAAAAGTGTGCAATATTATCCTCAGAGTCACAAAGATCTTCGTTTATTCACAGGTGACGTTATTGGCAGAAAACCCTACACGTCATATTGGAGCAAAGCAAGGTGAGGCAGTGAGGGTCCTCTTCAGAATTAATCTGCCCACTTCCTCGATACGATAAAGCAATTTTCACCCCATGCTGAAACTCACTTTAGTCAAATATTTTGACAACATCTTTTGACAAATGAAAAATTACCTAACAAATAATATCAAATAGAGATAAAGTACTCCAAACGAGCGAGAGATTGCGTTGTTTTAGGTCATTAAATGACGCCTCTCGATCTTCAATCATTATCCTAGTTATGCTTTTGAGAGGAATGTGAATCATTACACTGTTGATGTTAATTACACCGCATAGCCTAATTAAAACCAAACACTCCTGATGTACAGACTAGTTAAGAAGAGTAAATGTTTATTGATTGTATCATTGATTACACTTTAGGGGTGATTATTGGCCAGCTGCATTATGTACAACACATCCAACTCATTGAGGCAGAACATTATTGGTTGATGAGTTATAGGCTGATTTGTTGAAACAGTGCAACTATCAAACATAGAGTAATGGTTGTTATACTATAATAGAATGTAAGTAAATTACATTGTGACCAGCCTTATAGTTGTGGTTCTTAGCTGCGTATTTGTTAATTACAATTAATTCTGAATGATTATGAAACAGCGCTGTTACTCTAACATACATAAACCTTTCATTTTATTTATATACTGTCCAGTGCAATCTCATCCTCAAAGGTGTGGATGGATATATGTAAGCAATGCAGTAGAGTCAAAGAACTGAGATATTGCAATCTCAAAGACTTGCCTTTGCATACTGAAAGACTCTGTAACTACAAGCGTGTAATTAAGACTTGTGGACTCACTGTAGAGGGATACTTGGATAGTTAATATTTGGTCACAATGATTTTATTGTCTAGTTGTAAATGTCTCGTATACGTTATTTAACTAAAGATTTGGCAGCTCTGTTCGATTCACGTTGTTTTACGTTTGAATTTAATTACGGTTAGTGAGAGTTCTACAATACATGCATCTTTTATGGAAAAGGGAATACCTAATTTTTAATTTAATGTTGGTTACGAAAAGTAAATCCTTACTAGTATAAAATCATGTGTTGGAATTGTGAAATGCACACACTCACTAAATAAATCCAAACTGTCTTTACATTCTTTACTGTCACCCCCCAGTGCTTTTAAGTTTCTGAAACACATAATATTCGTACATAAGTCAATGACGTAGATTGATATATAATCCTCCTACATCTTATTACATCGACTTCTAGTAAAGTCAGTTAAAGTATAAAGTAATACTTTGAATTTACAAGACATTACTGATAAGAAATGAATGTCATCAAAGTATTGGGCACTCAAAGAGCTCCTTACGAAAACATGGAATAAATTTCGTTTCCCTTGTGTTGGGAATTGGTAATTTAAACTATAAAATAATTTCCCTTGCATTTTTCCAATACTATGATATTTTGATTATGAAAACAGCTGAAAAATAATCACTTCTGTCTTCTTTCGATTTTACTTTTCTTTAGCTCCAATGTTTGCTACTTAGTCTATCTTTAAAAATGTGAATTATCTTGTCACACACAATCCAAAAGGTAAAAGCTGTAAGGTTGTCGTCAAAAATAACAAAGAAAAGAACAGAACAATTGAACTTTTATACAGAATCACGTTTCAAATTAAGCTCTTGTTCGTGTTTTCAAGAACACGTTTAACTCAGAAGTATAGTAACAGAATAAAACAGGCTGATAGGATAGAAACAGGTTAACTCGCTTTGTTACAGATTATCCTGTAGATCCTAAGGGATTCAACTTTTCTCTTTTAACTTAACCTTTCACGGTAGATTCCTTGCAAACCATTGTGACTCCATTCATTCTATAATAGCTTCCTGAGATTGTCATCCAAAGGCTAAATATGATACTATTGAGACTACCAGAGTTGAAAGGGGACGAGTCATAGAGGGTTCTATTTCAGCTCAGTATTTTTTCCAATATTATTCAAAGTCATTGAAGTCATTCAAGTTACAAGTCAATTCAAGTAATAGAAATAATGTTGTTTTTCCAAGACCGGAAAGAGGTTGTGTTGGAAGGGTGTCCGGAAAAAGGATCATATTCTGTTGATGTTCGGCCATCTTAGAACCTTTTGTACCACTCATGACAACGTGATCGGATTTAACATTCTTCATCAAAATCTCTTGTAACATCTGAAAAGTTCCAGTAAAGGTTTTGTTCGATTCCACACAAATCACGCTATACAGGGTGAGTTTCTACTCACACCATTAACTTCGCCATTATGTTATACTCACTAATAGGAACAAAAAAGTTCCTATAAACATGGGTCCTAAAACTCTTCGTTACCCCGGTAGCCGCCATTTTGTATTTTTTACTTAAAAATTAATATCTCCAGAACGCTTTGACCGATTGCATTCAAACTTGGTAGGGTGTTTATGTGTCATAAGGTAAATTTAAGAAAAAAATATTATTTCATAAAAACCCACAGAAACAAAATGGCGGCTATTTAAATTTTCAAATTAAAATACCATGAAAATGGCGCATAATACAAAATTTTACAGAGTAAAAGTTGTATTTTATAATTTTACATAAAGATACAAACTCATCTTTCCAAATTTTACATTAATATTTTCATTTTGTACGTCCTTTTACAACTGGTTCATTTACCAGTTGTAAAAAATGAAAATTTTATTGTAAAATTTGGAAAGATGAGTTTGTATCTTTATGTAAAATTATAAAATACAACTTTTTTACCTTGTAAAATTCTTTACTATGCGCCATTTTCATGGTATTTCAATTTGAAATTTTGGTACATTTACCAGTTGTAAAAAGACGTAAAAAATTAAAATGTTATTGTAAAATTAAAAAAATGAGTTTGTATCTTTATGTAAAATTATAAAATACAACTTTTTTACTCTTGTAAAATTTTTGTATCATGCGCCATTTTCATGGTATTTCAATTTGAAAATTTAAATAGCCGCCATTTTGTTTCTGTGGATTTTTATGAAATAATCTTTTTTTCTTAAATTCACCTTATGACACATAAACACCCTTCCAAGTTTGAATGCAATCGGTCAAAGCGTTCTGGAGATATTAATTTTTAAGTAAAAAATACAAAATGGCGGCTACCGGGGTAACGAAGAGTTTTAGGACCCATGTTTATAGGAACTTTTTTGTTCCTTTTAGTGAGTATAACATAATGGCGAAGTTAATGGTGTGAGTAGAAACTCACCCTGTATAACAAGTCCTGGTACTGTTTCATCACACCTCGTATAAATGTTTCTATTTGCATCGGTTATGCAAGGCATTAAAATATCTTTAATAATTATTATTATTACTAAAGGTAATTTATTTGTTTTATGGTTTATTTCTTTAAACTGATTTTTGTAGCTACTAGGTAGCCTTTCAGTCGAATGTTATATTTCCTACGTTTAATACTAAAATCAAGAAAACCTTGAAAACAGGGAGTAGTGTAGTAGAAGGCGTTATTTTTACAGCAACAACGTCCATTCACTCCTATCCTCGAACAATTCAAAAAAGTTGTATTTTAATTCCTAAAATTTATGGAATTAAAAGTTATAAACATTCCTTCAATTTTGTACACTCTATAAATAGCAGATGACAGGTCAGTACTATTTGATCTTAAATCCCAGATTAAAATAAAATTAGAACTAATACTTATAAAACATATGTAAGTATAAAACTATAGTTCGTCAAATCCACTTTTAATGTAATAAAGTAGCAAACTAAGACACTTTACAAAGATATTTGAAGCCTAGTAGGGATAAGAGAATATCAAGCATATATTTAAGTACTCTGAAAGGTTCTGGAAACTGCAATAGATGTCCGGCTCAATTCTAAGTCACGTAACTTCAATCCCTGATCTTCGTGCTCAGAATGCTTGACTCGTTTATATATTCTGAGTTGATATTAGATTTCAGTAGGATAACTTTTAATACGAGCCTTTTGAATATTGATAGGTGAATGTTAATAGCATTATTTCACTGTCAAATTTCAAAATGTTTGATGGTTAGTTCTTATTGTGAGGAAGGTTGTTTTGCGTTTGTAGCACAGTGGGAAAAGTACGAATTCGGGCGTTGAAGGTACCGGGTTCGATTTCGGGTACAGACACATGAGTTAACCCCGCTAACCCTTAAAAGTTTTCTGTGATCTCAAAAACCTGTTCTAATAAAACATATCTGTTCTAGACAGAATACAAATAATATGAAACAGTGTGTTGCAACGTGTTGTCTGTGGGTTCCAACAATTAGTTTTTTTATATCGTCTAAATGTATTAGGTTTTTATCTTTGAAATAGTATTGTCATGAGATATTTATCTGCTGTAAAGGTGTAAAGCTGCCTGTCTATTTCAAGAAATGTATTTACTAGCTTTAGACGAGATGATCAAAACATTCTTTCCTTTCCTCTGAAAACAAGACTGCTGTTAATTACTTCTTTGGTTCACTCAAACCCTTTACCTCTTGGCATGTTTGTGGTGTATACACTTTCTTTTGAAGTTAAAAAATACTAGAAATATACATTTGGCTTGAAGACCTACGGTTTACATTGTATTTCGAACTTACTAACTCACAAACACACAAACTCATGCACATTCTTCTCAAGCACAGGGGTTTCAATACATGTAGCAAGACATAGGTCATTCAAAAATAAACGTCTGGATATTCAAAATCATATATCAACATTATTAAAATGACACCGGTAAGAGCTCAGCATGAGATTTGAGGCTTATATAATGTTGTAGCCTGCCACATGGCTGAGGCAGAAAAATCAACATAGGTACGGCAGCTCAAGCACAGATAGCGCTGTCATCTCCCACCGTATTTCTCCCACTTCAGCACCACATCATGCTCGAATTTCGTCGCGTGCGTGAGTAACTTTACTTGAGTCTCTTAAAGGAATTTCCTCGCAGCGTTATCTGTGCTTGGGCCACCACAACTATGTTGTTTTCCTGCTTCAGACATTCAGCATATGTGTGCTAACTACCTATAACCTTTGCTTGAGGTTTACCCTGAACTTCTAACTTACTCACACGCACATTCTCTCTTTTCAAGCACAGCAGCTCCTTAGCAAACGCGTTAAAATAAATTAACATCACCAAGAGGATAGCCTAATAATTGTTTATTTACTTTTTGTTCCTTAACCTAATTTCTGGCTAAAACCCTTATTACAAACAAACATTTATGGATTCTCTTACCCTTAACTTCTGTTCAATATTTTAAATAATTATAATTTTACATTAAGAGATAAAAGTTTGGAAGCCCACAGCTATTACAGTTTAAAATTCGTTATCTGATGACTAAAATAGGTTGACCAACATTTTTTCTTTCCAAAGACTTGAAAGAAAATACTAAATTATAAACCACGATAAACTATTCAAGATGTTGCTCGTAACTATGGGGTTTTCAGACACGTCAATATTTGATTAAGGGGTTGCTTATTTTCTGACGATCTTAAAGTAAATATATAATCTTGAAGATGTAGATAATAAGCTTGAAGATTGTAAAGATGAGACTATTTATAAGTCTAGGGAGTAAGTAATGGGAAACCTTTCTTGTTATAATATAACGGCATCGTTTGGCCATCACAATTTGCACTCACACTAGAATTACGTAAAACAAACTAAAATAAATGTGTAGGTTTATTTTTTTACTACTGTTAGCTATTAAAGAGAGGGAATTCAACTGGAAGCGATTACAGAGAGAACCGCACCAAAGTGACAGTTAGAGCTCTCAACTCTCGCATAAACCCTTCATTAGTTTGCTAATTCTTTCCTGTATTGCACAATCTGCTTTCAACCTGATTTATACTAAATGTTCTGAATTTAAGCTTTATAAATTGCGTGTCAGGTCAAATGTCAGGTCAAATGTCAAATTACAGTTCAGCCTATATATGAATTAAACCTATTTGAGAGTCAAATCCATAGAGATATTTTACTTTACAAATTCACTGTTGACTGATTTAACTTTAATACCTGAGAATTTTCTTTCCTTATTGCTCAGGTTACTACTTATCATTATTTATTTGAACTTGATTACGTAAGGTATATACGTGCAAACACTAAAAGATCTTGTTGTTCTACTTTGCAATAAAGGAAGAAACGTTGTTTAACGGAGTACAACCGAACCTTACGATTTGTCACTGGAAGCACCTTTTTATCTTTTATGGGCCGAATAGGGTTTCTCGTTTTTATTCCACCATTTCTGTTGTAAGTATTTTCCCCATCTCTGGCGTTGTGTTGATATATTTAATTCATTTATGATACGCTTTAGATACAATTCAGCCTAATTCTAATACTAAGGTTACCACTACAGCTAGTTGTGCAAGGCCTACTGATCTAAACTAAAATCCTGTTTCTCAAAACTGTTGCCGAACCACACTTGACAGGGAACCTTTTGCAATTTGATCTAAACACTACGCCCCTGGCTATTTTAATTCACCACTGGTTCTTCCAGTCTTTCAAAATAAGATAAAGGGCTAAATGGATACTTTTCTCTGCTTTTCAATAACTTATTATAACTGATTATAGCTATTTATATACAGTATATAATGCGAAGCCGAAATATTACCCAAATTAGTTAATTTGCAACTGTTAGTTATTTATCAATTTATATATGTATCGTATATTACCACTTGTAGCTAATGTATTTATTTATTGTTATAAATTTATGTGTTGTTATAAATTATATATTGTTTTAAGTGTTTATTGTTAAAGAATCTTTTATTTTTATGAATGTTAAAAATAGTATTAAGGTATTTTACTTTCCAATTTACAATATATAGGTACATGTTATTTTTTTTATAAAATCCATCTAACTCATTTTATATAATATATTAGTGTTAATAGAGAATATGTCATATATATTTATGTATGCATGATATATAGGGGGGATAAAATGTTACTGCTTTGTATACATAAATTATTTTGAATACACAAATTGAAATTGAAATAAAATTTAAGAACGCGTTGAAGAACTACATTTTGCAAGAGGCTTTTTAATCTATTTAAGCCATGTAGTTCAAGAAAAACATTTTAAGCCATGGCTTTGACTATTAAGTCGTAAAAATAGAAATTCGTAAGTATACAATTGGGTTAGATGACACACTAAGACCTAACTAAGTCCTTATAGATGACACAGGAGAAGGTTGAGGTTAGAGTTTCACCGGAACTTCCGGTTTAGACAATCCGCTTTAGACAGCCAAGCTGAGC
Organism: Matsumurasca onukii; assembly: GCA_018831715.1. Lineage (NCBI taxonomy): Eukaryota > Metazoa > Arthropoda > Insecta > Hemiptera > Cicadellidae > Matsumurasca > Matsumurasca onukii. The sequence continues at coordinate 23,679,054 of CM032065.1, forward strand.
TAGGCTAATGGACTGTTGATTAAGCTCCCTTAAACATCGAGAATACATTATAAGTTTTGGATACAACGTGAGTCATAAAATGTCTAAGATAGTTTGATGAAAAGGCTAATGGAAGATAACGGTGCAAGGACAAAATCTAAGATCAAACTAAGATCCAATGTGCAACAAACATCGACACGAATAAAAATCATCCAAAGAACAGAAGAGGTCGAACAGTTGGTTAAATTAATTTCAAAGACTCAGTATAGCACAAGTCATGATGATAATGAACACAGGGTGAGTTAAAATATGTTTTACAAGCTCTTGTAAAACAGCTTCAAACCAGCAAAACAAGAACTGCGATTTGGTACCGTTGTTAAGGTTCAATCACTCATAGAATAGATGGATTTACAAAACTACAATGAAACACACAAATTAAGTCGCAAGATGACTTTACAACGTAACCATTTTTGGCAACGTCACACAATTTAAACGCACAAATCAAAAGAAACTTCACACTTTAATTGTACATCTCTTTCTCACATGATCCCTTATACATGATCCTTTGAGTTTACATAGGGCAAACAGAAAAAATGTGTCGAAGCTTGAAGTGACAAAGAGACAACTCACATAACGTTATAGAGTAGGCTAATCCATCCAGTTTTAACTAAAGCTAAAGGTTTACATGATACGCCGAAGAAAGAGAATTCAAAAGGTGATTACAGACAGATTCACACCACAATTATTCGAGTTGAGTTGGAACTCTCGACTCTCGTAAAAACCCTTCATTATCTCGATAATTCCTCCTTGTATTGCACAATCTGTTTGTAAGTGCGGCTGGGATAGGGTATTGGCTGACAATAATTTTACAGAGCGGATTTGTTACATTTGGACCCCCTTTGGTGGGGATGATAAGGGTAAATAGGTTTTTAAACATTAACACGTTTTAACTAGTTTTTTATGTTTAGCTCGTAGAATATTTTTATCTGCTCTCTCTGAATAAACGTTTGTATATTACTAAAGAAATTTGAAGAAACAATGTGTGGACTCGAACACGAGTCTCTTATACGTTTGGTACTTTTACTTTATCTGTGAAAGAACCCGACTAAAAACTCTTTACAGTGGTGAAATGAATACAAATGTTCAAAAAGGTTCACTGCCAAAAATAACCTATACAAAGGAGGAAAACCTTTCTATACTCGGGTTTTGATGTCTCTACACTGATATGCTCCAGTGAGTTGACATGATAACACAAGGACAGAGGGAAAGTGTTCCACGGAGCGAGTTGGAAATGAAACCTACTTTCCTTGTCACAGGATTAGTCAACTTGTACTCACAGCTTGTATACACTCAACGAATCTTCATATTTGTCTGTTTTTCGTTAAGGATAAATAATCAAATGTTTTCCCGATGAGTGTCATATTTTTATTCACTGTTAATTGTTACTTTTTGTGTATGGTTTGGCAATTATCATTTCTTACTTTAATGACATCCATATGTACAAGTAAGACGTCATCTCTTTTAAGTAGATCCGAATAGGTATCAAGTCAAAACATATAATAATAGTTAACTACAATGTCTGATGAATGGCTAGACGGGGAAATACAGGGTGACACAGATTTAACAGAGGAATTTGAAACACCTATCAAATTATCATTAGTTGGCATAGCTTAGTTGTCATTAGTTTTGATTTCAACCAAGAAGGTACAATACTAGAATCAGTCCATAATGTACAAGATTGAAATGTCAGGTTTAAAATATGAATAGCAATGTTGTTATTGTGTTATTTTGAAGGTGATGTTATGCCATTTAAGATCATTGGCCCAGGAGTGTTTAGCTGCGGGATTTCGCTTCAGATACCAATATTAGAAACAATATACCAGTGATCAATATACTTGGTGGATTTTTGTCAACGTTTCAATATGGATTGGTATGGCATCGTTCAAAATCAAAATTGGTTGTTGAGGTGGATTGATAGCTTGCGATAAACATGAAAAAATATAAACACGAAACCACCAGGGCGAACAAGATCTGCCAGAGCACAAGAAAACGTTCATATGGCAAGAGAAGCATTGATGAAGAGTCGACTCAACCTTCCGGAGACGCGCTCAAGATATGAACGTCAACCGCGAATTTGTGAGAAGGAGATCTTATGACTTAAAATAAATAACTACTAATATTATTTACTTCAGTTTTATTTCAATTTGATAGATCATTCTCACAGATTCACGGATGGCGTTCATTTCTTGAGCACGTCTTCGGGCAGATCAAGTCGGACTCAGGTTTTGCGGTGTTCTGGCATATCTTGTTTGCCCTGGTGGTTTTCTATCAACCCACCTTACCAATTTATTTTAAGTTGAAACGATGACATGCCCAATCGCTCATCAATACTGAAATGCTGACAAGAGATCCACCAAGTATTTATCAATGACTCATTACTTCTGATATCGGTCTCGTAAGTGAAAGCCCCTGCTGAAAACTCCAATGTATCTTAAAAGGTGTAAAATTACCTTCAAAACAACCCAAAATAAACCAATAAAAGATTGGGATGTTATAATAACCAAAAAAGGTTTACAGGTGTTTCAAATTCGTCCGTTTAATTTGTGTCACTATATACGTAGTTTTCACCAACCGCGTGGACTTAACCTGGTGGTGAAATGGCAAGCAGCCTACACGGGATCCAAGCAATGGTCTGTCCACACAATAGCCTCTTCAAGAGTTTACCTGGTCAAGGTTAGCTATATAGTTAAATCTCGGCTTTGGTGGGAATCAAAACGTTGTTGGTAAAACTATGGAATTAAAGCCTACAAACCAAGTCAAACTAAAAACTTTTCTGGAGTAGAATTTCAGTAGAATTATGGTAGAAAATAGTATTAAATTGGAAAACCCTAGTATCGAATCTGAGTGAGGTATGGTAGTCGTTTAAAAAGTTCCTGCGTAGTTCCATCTAGAATAACCCAGTTACTTTAGTGTCCCAGTTGAGATGATATCGTTGAATAAACGTGCTAAACTAAAGAGAAAGTGTTGTACAAAGCGGGTTTGAAATTAAACTGACCATCCCTTTGTCACTGGCTGAGCCAATTTACAGCTCTCACATTGCCTTTAAGCGTTAATGTTCATCACAAAACGAGCATTTCAATTTCATACTTTCACGCCTTTTATGAAAATATGCACAGAACGTAAAACCTTTTTTTCACATTTGGCCTTGTTTAGCCTTTTGTGAATTAGATTTTCAGTGGTGAAATCTCTCTCCGAAAATAAATCGCATACACTAAAAGTAAATACACGTTTGGAAAAGCCTAATTTATTAGTAGGCTTAGTGATTAATGTGAGATACAATAATATGTTAAGGAATGTACAAATACCCTGTAGGCAAAAAAAAACTTCTAAGACTAATTTTGTAGGCCAAAAAAAGTTACTGAAAGAAAGGTTGGGAATTTATAATATTGTATTAAAGTAAATTCAACCCGGGCTGTACACATGTCAGATAGAACATGTAGGCTGGATGAAAGAGTGTGAAGGCCGAGTCTATCTTTGACATTGAGATTTCAAACGCCTTAAGCACAGATGGCGTCTACTTGATTTATTCAAATTGGTGCGTTTATGCACTACGTTGCAAATTCATACTGCCCACTGACGTCACGTTCTGATACCCAGTGTTTATACTAAAAAGTCCTACGCAAAGATGACACCTATTCGAAAAGTATACTTTGAGTAAAATAAGTGAGTTTATGCATGGAGCTTTGTGTCTCCCATTTATGGGGGACTCTGTGGTAGACCTTTTCGAATGCTAGGAGGTGAATTATTGCGACTTCTTCTTTTGCCTCAATTTCCAAAAGGGCGAACTGCAAGGACTGATTTCTTTGAGCGCTTTCTTTGTTCACTTCCTTCAGTGTTTGTATTTCAATACAGTCGATGTGTAGAGAGCGGAGACGATGCCAGGAAACGAGGAATCGATGGAGACAAAAATACTAAAGCGGATTCAGACACTTTTTGGGTAGAATGTACCTTTGTCTTCTATTTCGTACTTGTACCCTCATCCCCCTCAAAAAAAAAACACAACTGCTACGAACTTCACTGTCATTTTCTAGCATTTCGACACCAACGACGCCTGATATAAACTGACCAAAATTTCACGAACAAGTTTTCATTGCTGCGCGATAGGCCATTTGCAAAACCAAAGATAATGTAACAGTAGGAATAGAGCGCATATATACTGACGCACGCGGAAGGTCGGATGTTCTATGTCAGATCGGACAAACTCGAGCATGTGGAGCCGAGGGGAGGTACGGCAGCCCTCACAGCGCGTTCTCTGCGTTGGCTGCCTCAACTATATTGAGGTGCCGGCCTCAGCCGTGCGGTAAGGACGTCTAAGGACTATCTACCCACTATGAAATTGTCTTTGGTCGGAGATAGACCAGTACGCGGACATGACGCTCGGCTGCAAAAGCCGGGCGCAACACATAAACTAATCCCAGCAGAGTGTCCGAGTTAACATAATAACGCAGGGGAAATGTTGGAGCCTGGGAGAAAGTGTTCCTCGAAATGAAGCCGCTTTCCTTTGTCACGAGCTTAGCCAATTTGTAACTTCCACACAGCTCCTAAACTCAATGTTAATGAAAGAGTTTTCATCACTTTACGTTTTAGGACGTGTTTCGCAAGAACTTGTCCGTTCAAATGTTGTCTATAAAGTTTTTTGTTCTGTTCAAATTGTGTCGTTATAATTTGTATCGTCAATACAAAGTTTGTTGTGTTGCTTTAAAGATTTTAATAATGTTTAAAATCTCATTTTCACCACACGCCAAAAGTTTGTTAATTGTTTTTGCAGAAGCGTTTAACTAATGTAAGTGTTTACTTAATTATGATGCTAACGTATAATACAGAACTTTTGAAATATTCTATTTTATAGTTTCAAATATACTATCTAAAATAGTTTTATAACCCGTTTTTAGTTATCTGAATTAAGTCATAAAAAACTGCTAAACAGATTAACTATTAGAGTTAGGATCAAAAACCAACTCATTAAAAAACAAAGTAATTGAAATTACCTTTTTGTCATTTTGCTCTAAAACAACAGTTTTTGACGCATGTAATAGCAGGCTTTCATCCCCGGAGTAATTGGCTTCTTTTGATGATATTTTACTCCGTAGAGATAATAAGGACATTTGAATGATCTTTATGTCGTAGAGATAGCAGGTATTTGAATAAGTGTGTATCTTGAACTCTAACTAACGGTAAACTAGTGAAACAGCTGTTTCTATCTGTGTCTTCTAAACCATAGTAAAGAAGACGACTTAATTCAAACCCGTGTTTATCAGTTTCCTAAAAATGTTAAACACTGAGATTAAACATTTATTTCTCAATATATTTGCATCATAACATAAATAATCGTTCTTCAGTCGTCCTTAAAGTTCCTTTTTGACCCTGATTTATTTAGCGTTAGTGGGTGTGCTTTGGACGTGTCTAAAATTGTAAGCTTAGCTTTAGAACCCAGTGATGGAACATAGGCTACAACTTAAACCACTGATCACTATTTTGAATTTGCCTAATGTATTTTTCAAGAGCTGCTTGAAAATGAATTATTACTTTTACACAAATAAAAGCCCGTGGTTCTACAAAAAACTGTCAAATTTGAAATTTATAACTACCATGAACTTTGTTCTGGTCGTACTATTAGACTATTCACACTTTTTCTTCTCTCAAATATTTATTTTGAGTAAAAGTACAATTTAACTAATTTTAATAAACGATATTGTTCAACAAGGCAAATCAATGAAAATTACCATGGGTATCCGTATCGCCCACGTTAGAATTGTCATCCTGTATTGTACAAACGCTAGAGGAGTATACAGTAATGTGAGGACATTACATATAGTATGTGCTTGTGTAAATTCAACTGTGTTTTGCTGGTTTTGCCGGGTGACTGGTCGGATTGAGTCCCTAAGGGAAAGTGTTCCAACAAACCCTCTGAACTTTCTGTCCTGAGTTGTATTTGCTTGGATATTTATCCCAAGTACTTTTTGTTCCACTTGTATCACTTCTAAAGACATTTTGTTGAATCATTTCTTTCACTTCAATTGTGAACTGAGTAAATATGTTTTAAACTGTATCTATCGATTCTGAGATAATTGTAACTTGTTGTGATTTTATACGAAGCCCTGTCACGAGGTTTGGTTTACGTTATTTGTCCAATGTTGATTTCCCCATTTGATGAACTAGCCTAGAGGAAATGAGAATTTTCTAAAACAACTAGCTAAGAAAACAATGCATCAAACCAGAATATCTTTAGATTTTGATGAATAAGTTAGTTTGCCTAGCTATATTGAGTCTTACCATTCTGTAATCTTACACTTAAAAATCCTAGTTTATAAGAAATTCATTTTAGTAATTTTAACCCCCATTATGAAAAATCTAATATTTCAACAACTCCAATTTTTTCCCTTTATTGACTATGTTTTAATAGCCATATTGTGTTTCTCTGTTAGAATCACTCAGTCTGATGCACGTCTGTGATTGGTCGTAAATTAAAAAAAAGTTAAGAACGCTTCCAAGCTCTTTAGGGATGATTTTATTTTCTTTTTATCAGCCAATTTATATTTGTTGTAGGATGGAAAGCTAAAAAGAACACGATTATCAGAACGCGCTCAACTTTAATCTTCTGTAGACACTAAACTGAAGTACGAGTATATTAATCTTGTTTTAATTGCGTATAGGTTCTTTGTTTGAAGTTTCGTGTTTGCAATGGTTAAATTTCTGAGGGTTAAATAGCATTGCGGACGTCTTTTACCCCGTCTTTTCGTGAACAAAAATTGCATGATGTTTCGGAATCGGATCACGACTTCAGGTGAAAAGTAACTTACAACATAGTACAAAACATAAAGAATTTTAAAAAAAATGAGCGGGCCTAGCTAGCTTAAAAAAGAAGTGAGTGGGCCTAGGCTGACCAGTCACTAACCACCAATCAACGTGTGGGTTATTTATTCTTAAACAACTAGTTAGAAAACAATACATCAAAGAAGAACATCTTTAGGTTTGTTATCAAGTCAGTTTACCTAGCCATGTTGAGTCTTACTCTTGTTGGTGTTGAAATTATTGTTATTTTAACCTCCTTTTATAGGAAATCTGACTAATTTTCAAGAACTCCATTTTATTTCTCTTCATTGACTATGCATAAATAGCCATTTTGCGATTCTCTGTAACAATTGGTCAGTCTGATGCACGTCTGTGATTGGGCGTCCTCTGCTCTCAGCCAGTTAGTCGATGGGCAACTTTCTCTAGCTGTTGTTTGTTTTTGAAGTGTTATTTTGAATGATGTAGTGCTTTCTGTTGTGAAATTAACATCAAAAGATAAAAAAAAACACATATTGTTTGGTGATGCGTGACTGGTCAGCTTCCACTGATTACTTTTAGGCTAGCTGATTTCTTAATCTTGCGTTGTGTTTTAGTTACTTTTCACCTGAAGATGGAATCAGATTCCACATATGTCGCGTTTTTTTTTGTTTATTACAACTATGGAAAACGTCCATGATAGTAATTTATTACCATCGTCAACAATAAAATTCAAATAAAGAATATTATGAACAATTGGTTTGGAAATGATTAAAACTAACCATCTTATGTGTTCCGAACTATAGATGGCAATCCGAATGGTACCCGCTTGGTATGGTGTTCCGAATCTTCAACACACTCGTGAATCAATAATTTTGAAAATAAATATAAAGTTCATTTAAATACCCTTCAGATCAACAAAAATAATTTACAATATTTCTATCTCAAATACCAAAATTATTTTATGATGAACAAAAAACGGATAAGTCATACATACCAAAAGCTTTTTTGACATCCTAATTTATTAATTATTACTCAACACAGTCATTGTATCTATGCCCTTTGGAATGCCCCAATTAAACTAAAACTCAAACATTGAGTTGTTAAGCAGAAATTCTGAATTTTATTTGCTTTACTTAGACGAAAATAAATAGCATTTTTAAGAATAATGTTTTAATAGGGTTTATAAAGCCAATAACAATTTAAATTATTTGTGTTTGCTAATTTGTCGTGTGACCAGTCGAAGAACGAAGTAATTCCCGCAGGAAATTGGTTCAAAAAATCCAAACTAACTTTCTCTTCTTCGCGCAGAGTTGTGTTCACTTAAATATTTGACTTTGTTAAATGCATGTGGTTGAAGACGGTAGAATGTCTAAAAATTAGATATTATTGTGGTCGTGTTTTATTATTCTTTAGTGACGACATTTTGAGATATGTAGTCTGATTCCGTCTTGTTGAAAAGTTACCTAAAAAATAAACCACACAACATAACGCATGCATGTTTTGTGGTGGTAGGTTACTGGTCAGCTTAAGCTAATCATTTTAAGCTAGCTCATTTTCTTATGTTTTTTCTTATGGTTTAGGTTATTTTTTACCTGAAGACGGGTTCAGATTCCAGATCCCCAAACGTCAACTTGTTCATTAAAAAAACCATGAAACACGTCCGAAATAATATTTTAAATTATTAATATAGTTTTGAACGTGAAAGGAACTTTGAACTATACTCAAAACGTATAGATATTAGTGTTTTCTTTTTAAAAACTTTATTTTATTTCTAAGTATTTTTATTTTCAAAAGAATTTGTATAATAAACTATGATTTTTCATGAATACTTTATAATTTACTCACATTTCTCACAGCTCTCTAAAAAACGCTTGAAAAGGAAACCATTATGATGTTTCTCTTGTTCTGAAGTTAATTGTTTATACTCGTACAATGTAGAATTTATCATATCATTTTCGCAATGAGTTAAGTTTTAATAGTAATAATATGGGGATGAATAAAACGGTTCATTTAATATTTAGTGGGTATTCTCTTAATTGAAAGTTAATTAGCTACAATGGTGAAAGAATATTCCACACAAAAATTTCTCTCTGTTCGAATTGTTTTACCACTGATTATTAAGTCTACTCGTAAATTCTTTTGCTTTGAATAATAATTCAAGTTTCATATTTCAGTTATACCCAAGAACTGTACTATGGACATATTGTTCAGTTGTAACTGTTACAAATTCGAACAAAGAGAAATTGTGTGGAATATTCATTCACCCTGGTAATTTTTTAATTTTCAATTAAGAGAATATTCACTAAGTATGAAGTGAACCGTTTTATTAATCCTTATATTACTATTAAAACCCAACTTATTGCGAAAAAGAATAGCTTGACACTGCTGTATTATTATTATTATACTCAAAAACCAGTTTATTTTTTTCTTTTCAAAACGTTGTTCAAAACGGTCATATAGAAAATTGTTTTATTAATAACCATACAGATAAGACTAGTTAGCCTTAAAACATGTATTTTAATATATTACTTGAAACCCATTTAATTTTCATTTTCAATTTCACTGGAATTCAGTTATCAATAAAAATCAATATTTATTTTTTTATAGTAACTACATAAGAAATTAAAATACAGTAGTTCCTTTTTGAATTTTTTGAATAACATATAAACTAGAGAATTATAATATTGCTTGACTAGCGATAGAACATTTTCTAGTTATTTTCAGTTTTATTCTTGTATTTCTCAATAATGCATAACTATTAAGATTAATCATATAATTAAAAATATTTCAATAAAAATAGTTTGCTGTCAGTAAAGTTAGCTATATTACACGATACCGTTTTCGGTAAAATAGGAGAAACTTTATATGACGAGTTATTACTCTACAATATTTTTAAACTTTCCCACTACTGTAAGTACTTTTTATTAAAACTATTATTTAATCTTTACTAAAATGTAACATAACAATCTTACGTTATTTTAATTCATAAGATTGACTTGTTTTACCTAAATCTGTAAAATAATGTAGATAAACATGTGCTTAAAAAAGTTATTTTACTATGTTTTAAACAAACTTACAACAGCTGTAGAGACAGATCAGCTGACTAGGATGACGTAGCCAGGTTCGCACTTGGACGCGGCGCAACCCTTACTGACTAGCAGCACCGCTACTCCTCCCCCCCACGCCAATACTTACCCCCTCCCTCACCCTCACCATATGGTGGCGACTCTAGCGGCGTACAACGCGTACATCAAGTGCTGTCGGTATTCACTCGCTGTTTTATACCTGCAACGTGCAGTTCAATCTAAGTGAAACTGCTCTGTTATTTATTTCAAGTACCAGTAATCGACTTTGTAAGTTCGCTAACTAAAAAAGGAGTACGATACTAAGAAACCAAATTGTGTATAAATCCCACAGCACTTATTTACTCTAGTACAATTTTTGAATTTGGTTTAATATTAATTTTAAACAATTAACTCTGATTTATGACAAGAGGGAAATATATGGAATTGTTTCAAATTTAGAACGCAATTTTCACTACACCCTAAAATATTTTTAGTTATGATAGAGTAAACTTTCGAGAACATATTTTTTTTACTTGTTGTGTCTAATATTGTCCCTCATCTGTTTAGGGAATCATACTGTAATGGTAGCTGGAAAGCTGGCAACTTGCTTGACCCAACTTATCTATACAACATTCAATCGTCGTTTAGTAGTAACCATGGGTCGGCAAGCCTGTCGGTGCATTCATGGCTGGCTAGCTAATGTGCGCAGCCTATTTAGGAGAAAAAGGTCCTTGAAAAAACTCGTTTGACCCTACCTGGAGTACATTTTTAGCGATCCCCATTAGTACTAGACATTTGACCTCGCAAATCATTTTCAAAAAATAAATAAACTCGATTGACTCAACCTGAAGGTTTTACGGAATATTATCTAGTGTCTGCTGAATAACGTTTGGTTCAGACGAACTGAATTAAAAACCACTGATAGACTAGACCTTTTAAGCGTCAGCGTAACAATTATAGTTATAGCTGCCGATTTATTGTAGGCAGTTAGTCTATATTTAATCGCGAATGTCGTTGTAGGAAAGTTTGTTATTTTCAATTCCGGGGTTATTACGCAGCTGTTAGAGCGCAATGTCAAATATGTTGATTTCTTTAATTATTAAAGCCAACAAAACTATCTCTAATTATAATAAAGATTTGGAATTTTACCAGCTGACATAAGGAATCCGTGTTCAAACCCCAATTAGGCTATGCCCGATTATATAAATGTACTTGATGATGAACTCTTTACGGATCAACCAACTTAAAGGGGTCTTTTATAAACCCCAGCATACTATTGGACTATTTTTGGGATATACTCAAAAGTTTAAACACCACAGTAGGTAGTTTAATTTCTTTTTAACTAGTAGGCCGCCATTTTAAAACATGGCCGTTGACTTTATATATACAAATTCAAATATATTACACTGAAAAAGGATTTAAGGAAAGGAAAAAGGGGAGGACAGAATACTCTATATCTCGTTTTAATACAAACTTTTTCAAGAGAAGAGAGGTACAAAATGTGCCTATTTACAAATTTGAATTGATATACTTTAAATTAATATACAGTAAATTTAAACTAAAAATTACTGAAAGGAAAACTGAAGGAGTTCTATGTAAAAGTAGTTCAATAAAATTTAATTATGATATTAAAAAGAAAATGATGAATAACTATTGTTAAAAACTACCTTCTCGGAGATTCAGAAATCTAACCTAGATTCCAGAGTAATTTGCAAACCTAACAAGCTGTTTGTTTGAGTGTGACGACAATCAGATTAAGTAAACAACTCTAGCAGAGCGGGAAATGTATCTGTTTTGTGGAATTATTGCTTCAATAAATTCACCAACTGTGTGGATAAATCGCGCTTTTACAAGACAAGAAAGCTATGGTTTGCTTCATTTCGAGGACAAAACATACCGCACACAAGTATTTATTTATTTTAAAACAAGGACTGGTTATTTATTTTACAAGAGTATTTATCTTACTGTTTCTTCAGATAGTTTAGCAGGTAGTTGAAGTACTTTTACTAGTCCTTAAACTTTGATTTCCTAGGAAGCGGTGAGCGTTACTTTATGGCATTAATATCACGGCGAACTTTTCTTTTCATCGTAATCATATGATAGTGTTTTTCTAGTGAACAGTGGCCGCTTCCATGTATTATTGCATTAAAAACAAAGAACGGTGTAAAAAGAAGAGCTCGTTAAAAAGCGTTCACCGCTTTTCCAGGAAACCAAGTTTGATTGCATTGTTTGTTCTTTACAGTCACCAAGTTAAAAACTGTCCGTTTTAAAAGAAAATTTACAGATCAAATTTAAACATGCAACTTTTTACGTAGTTTCATAATTTTTTGCATGATTATAATAAGGGTCAAATTCAATATTTATTTAAAACTGGGTACAAATCTGTCATCTGATGACATTTATAATTTTGAGATCATTACAATATATTGTAAGGTGAACACTCCTCCCTCCTCAAACTAGACTTCTGAGTAGCTAACTAAGCAGTATTCTGATTTTGCTAACTAATGAACTGAAATGAAACATATCGAAATGAAATAAAACATATTTATTTCCACAAAAAGTTACAAAATTATTACAATTTGTTTGTTAGAAAATTCCAAACCACCTTCTCCTGTACCGGTGGTAGATACACTGAAATTCCACTTCAATTAGTCGCTACACTTCACTTTCACTATTTTGTACGCGAACTCGATCTTTGTATTAAATTGTTTGAATATAGGACGAAAATGCGACACAAAGAGAGCTCACACATAATATAGACACATGTGTATTTATGTACAGTTTAAAAAACAAAAACAAAACGTGTTCTGGGTATTAGGTTCGGTACTCGTATCATAGTTCCAGGTCTTACCATGTCGACGGCTGATACACTACTTAAAGACAAGTTTATTTTGTTTGTGGTTCCTTTTTCCAATGCAATCAAACATGTTTGTATATTTACTTGACCGAAATATTCAATGACCGAATCCGTTCACTTTAAATAATTAAACATTGTACACATTAAAATCTGCTGAAAATAAAGCCTTCATCCAATCTAGCTCGGTGAATTCAATATCATCTTTCGTGGCTTAAGACTACCACTTCTGTGTTATACTTTAGTCATAACACTTTATAATTGATATTTCAATAACTAATGCAGAGTCAGAACTCTTCAACTCAGCTAGCAAGAACAGCTGTGAACAGGTTCTCTACATTTGCTGACTGTTACCACTTACAAATGTTTGATTTCTCTCAAGAACACTCCAGACGTACTGTGGACTGACCCTGTTTGATTTCAAACATAGATTGACTCATGCATACTATGGGAAACCACAGAGTCTATTGGCAGTTATTGGTGGTAAATACTAGGATTAGATGTTAATACTACCAATGCTACAATATTGAGGCCAATATTCTGCATTGCACCAAAGCCTTGTTTGATTATCGACTGGGTTTCACAATAATGTATAACTGACTTTAGTTGTAGAACCAAACGAGAAAGTTTAACGAAAACGTAGAGTTCCAAATGTTGTTAAAATCTTTTACGACTAATTTTCATTTAATCTAATGAGTATAACACCTGTTTTGAAGTGTCAAGTAAATATCTCTTTTACAACGAGGTGAAATTAGTTCTACAGATTCCTCTCGACCTTCAACTATCTAATTAGCAAAATTGGTAAAAAATTAGCCACATCGAGAATCGAATTCCCACCACTACCGTTACAAATGCACTAATATCCACAAGATGTTGCTCTGTTAAAATGGGGGTCCATTTCACATCAAATCGGTTCAACTCCCAGCGCTAGAGTTATACCTTTTTTACGATAGCTACTATCCGTGGTTCAGAAGTCACCTAGAAAATGTCCCAATCCCGGGAACAGTCGGCCCTAGTCTTTCACCTCATCGTTCATCACAGTCGTATTTAATATACGCTCAAAAGGTGATCGGTGTCAAAATATCAAATCTAAATATTTAACTCAAACTATGATAACTATTATAATAAACTGTTAAAATACTACTATAACCCATTGAACTAATGTACAATAATTATTTCAGCTTATTTCACATAATAAAATTCACAAGTTTGTATTGTTTAACGAGGTGAAATTAGGACTACATAGTCTACATAGGTCTACCACTAAATTTCGACCTTAACCTAGCGTTACTGCAACGTCTAGTGGTGATTCTGGGGATGGAGCGCGCAATACCAACCTGCCACGAATCCACTAAAGTTCCACTCCATATGTACCAAATCAAAAGTAGCGAAAACCCAGATTCTGCCAGCGTTAATTCGCAAGTGCGACTATATAAATCAAACAGTCCAATAATTTATGTTTCATTTTGTTGAGGCCTTTCTGAACAACGATTTTATTTCCAGACCAAACCCCAAATATTTAATTGCAAATATGTAAGGTATGTACTAAAACAATCCAATTATTTCGTATAGTATTCTATAATTCGGTAAAGGAAAAGTATTTACAGTGCACAACACATAAACCAGTAGTTTTTAGCGCTAAAACTATTACTGGACATCTTCTTATAAACAACTAAGGACAGGTTTTTGCTCCACGTCACTGCTTATATTTATGTCCTCTTGAGGGTTGTAAATCCTAGATATCGGCTAATTTATTGTCGCTCTCTCCCCTCCCTCCACCACCCTCACCGTCACACCATGTTCTATCTATACTGAGTTACAACAGGTACTTGGATAACTATTTTATCACTCTTTGTATTAAATTTAACAAGAAGTAGCCGTAGCAAAGCTGTTAATTTTCCCAGCTGTTCGTGAGAAAGATTTACTTGCTACGTTAGAAACACAACTATTACAAGGACAAACTTAAAAAATATCTCAAGACTACACACTACAACACATTTTAATATTGAAAGTCATATGTTTCCAAATTGTATAACGAAAACTTATTTTAGCTGATAATAGCAATCTTTCTCACGGATAGAAAGATTCATTCCGGAAATAAGTTCTCGCTGAATCTTTGAATTAACTGGTTTTGAATAATTTACATCACTTGAAGCTTCTGGATTTATTTCCTGAAATCATTTTCCAATTATATTTTAGCCCCGTTCAAGTTTTGACATAATAATTACTTTAAAAGTTTGACATAATAATTACTTAAGTTCTTATTAAATCACTAAATCACTATTTGAGATGCCGACCACTCTCATGAGGGTATTTTAAGGCAAATATGTGGTGAAGGATGAGTGTGATGAGTGGTAGTAATGAGTTATGAGGTGTAGTCTTGTTACAAACTAAGGCCGACTCTTCCTTAGAATGGGTCATGAATTAATAGCCCAATGACCAATGGAAATACAAGGACCAACGGCTTAACGTGACTTCCGAACCACGCAGGTGATGGTCTGATATGTCTAAACGATTGTGGGAGTTGATGCGGGTATCATCAGATATAATCACTGAAACTATCTGAGCCGCTTTAGACCTATATCATCCTCAAACATGGTAAATTAAATTTTAAACAATATTACTTCACGGTTGCCAAATTAAATCTTAAACTTATTAGCAACAAACTGTAGGTATGTAGAAAGAAATTTTGAAAATGCCTATCTGTAATTCATTAAGGGCACTAATAAAAATTCTGATGACATTCAAATAACCATTTTAGCCGATATCTATCTACAAATAACTAGTCTATAACCAACGTTTTACTCTTATTGTTTGTGTATTTCTAGTTTGCATTTATGTAAACAGACTTGTTTCCTCGAAATTAGTCACATTAAATTTCAAAAAAAGATCCACTCTAATGGAGAGGGGTTAAATAAGATTGGAGACAACTCTTATTGCCTGTAGGTTTCTTTTTTTCTTTTTTTGACAAAGTTGGTTTAATAACCTGTTATTACGTATTGTCTAAATAGTTTATCTTAAGTGATGGCCTAGTACCGTCTACTTTACTAACCATCGTATCACAAATTTAGTTGATCAATAATTGTAAGTTACATCAAAGTTAATTTATTTTTAGATAACTACGTCAGCCAGATTTTTTTAATTATTGTATCCTCCTAAAACATCTTAAACTGTATGGGAAACGTAAGTGTTAAAATGGGTTTAGACTAAACTCAGATAAAAAGCTTTATTACGATTAAAAGGTGAGCTTTATCTGTCTCAGAAAGAGTTTTAACACGTCCAGCTGAGTTTTATTTTAAGAAGAAAGAGACTTTATTTGTGTCACTTGGGAGAACCTCAGTTGCGAGAGAATATGCTAATTCAGTGAGATATCTCAGACTTGTTTCCGCCTGCTTCCTGTTCACTCTAATGTTACTAAATATAATGTATGTTGTTTTTTACGTGTAATTTTAACGTAATAGCAAAGATAGCATTACAGTAAGTAGATTACGCATAGATGCTACATGGTCGAGGCAGCAAAACCAACATAGTTCGGCACCTCAAGCACTGATAGCGCTGCTAGCGCTGCCGTCTCTCGCTGTCTTTATCCCCTATCGGCTCGAAATTCTCAAGTTTGTCCGATAGCGATTACTTACATGTGACAGATTCGTGCGATTTTCGAGAACA
The DNA here is from genome assembly GCA_018831715.1 of Matsumurasca onukii. Lineage (NCBI taxonomy): Eukaryota > Metazoa > Arthropoda > Insecta > Hemiptera > Cicadellidae > Matsumurasca > Matsumurasca onukii. Next base: position 23,695,449 of record CM032065.1, read on the forward strand.
GACGAACTTGCGCGTGCGTCAATGGCTCTATTTGAGACTCGCATGAGAATTCGCTCGCAGCGCTATCTGTGCTTGGGCTGCCGAAACTGTGTTGATTATCCTGTCTCAGCCATCCGGCATCTATGCGTAATCTACTTACCATAACATTATCTTTGTAGACGATTAACTCAAATGAGACTCTTGTTAGCTGGGTTTAGCCTATCAAATGTCGGCATTAACCCAGAAACCTTTAAAAGTTTGGTAAATAGAGATCATAGGCTATTATAAAGACCGGATGTTAAAAGTAAACAAGTTTTGTAACTGCGGACAGCTATAGATCTAGACTACGCGCAAAATTATAGTTGGCTGCGAATACAATTGACTAAGTTAGCTTTTAGTTGTATAGAATCATGTATAAAACAAGTGAGTGATTTGGCATCTTCTATACTATTTACCAATTTAGACAAATGTAATGCCACATTATAATTGTTTTGCCTGTGATGTAACATTGTAAAATAAATCAAATAAATACATATTAGTCTAAGTAAGACTTATTTACATTTGACGAAAAATTACTTTTAACCTATTGTATTTCAAAACGTAGTTTAGAGATTTAACTACTACATTGGCTTATGATATGAGTTTAGGATTTTCAAAGCGGTATATGACAACGTTAATAGACCTATTTTAAAACTGTAAGAGGCGTTTGAAAATATCAAAGTTTCTAAAGTTTTAAGTGTTATTAACTTATAAAACTGTTCGAACATAAGTAGATAACTGTGTACATTGTATTAAAGCTGGTGGTTACAACTGTATAATCAGTTTGGAAGCAAGGTTTGCGAATATTGGGTTTAAACTCAAACACGATCTACTTAGGCTAATGAATCAGCAACAGAAACTTGTCGGACAGTTGAATCTGGCTTGAGACTACTTGCTTCATGCTGTGCTCTACTTCTCAACAACTTAAGTAATCTAACTCAATCATCATTAACCTTCATGAACTTAATCTTTTCCACGTGAATCTAAACTAGGTTTGCTTTTTGTTCGATTTTGAAACTGGTTAGCCCTTGACCTTTCAGCTAATTCCGAAGATTAATTGATAACCAAACCTGTAACCTACGTACTTCAAAACTTTGAGTTGGTAAGGAAGTCTCTATTGATAGAAATGTTCTAAACTAAGTTATTTTTAACGAAATACTTTTGCTTTGGAGATAACATTGCTATGGGTCCGTGATTTGAAGACCTAGATTTCTTATAAACGGGAACTACCTTTGTAGATTTTCACTTCTTTCCACCCCAGTTGGTGGCTTTCCACTTATAGTGGTCTTACCGTGCTGACAGCATGAATTACTCATTTTTCCAAAGGAAATTCGACTATAACGTTACGTGTAGATAGGTATGGACATTTACAAAAAACATTTTTTGATTGAACGAACCAAAAAATAAAGAATATGTGTATAATTTATGCAACTAAGAGAACAAAACCTTGTAAAACCGCTGAAACCAGTGAAATAAAACCTAGGTTAAACAAAGTATTGATTTCACCGTATACGAAACAAATCGCTACAACCCGTGGGAAAGGTGTTCATATTTATTACCGAGTAACAGGATAACAGAACGAGTCAAGACCAGGACCAAATATACAAGGGCTCAAAAAGGTGGTTCACGCGCCGCGGAGCGAGTGACGTCACGGCGATGATAGCTCCTCTGCTACTCCCTATACCACAGCATGGCTTCGCGTGTCGCGCGCTCATTCTAACACGTCTACCATACACTAGAAGTCAACAATACTTATGATAGTCACATAATATTAAAGTGTATTAAACGCGGAATCGAACCATATTTTTTTCAAATTATTTACCTCATGATAATTTATTAAAATTGCGTTTTGAAGACAACTATTGTCACTCTTAGGCTACTGTTGCCCGTTTACACTCATAAAACGAGTAAATAACAGTTGTTGGGTTCAAAATTTGCCAAGTTTCTATTTTATTGTAATTGTCATACGATTTAATATTTAAATATACTGTATTAGCTAATATAATATACTTAAAATAACAATAAAACTTCCTCTCTGCGTGTATATTACTTTATAAGCAAATACATGTTATTCCATTTATATCTGCTTATAAAACAGGCTTGACACTGTCTTAGAGGCCACATTAAAAGCTACATATATATTTGTATATATTTACATATGTACATATCTATTTTTCATATCATCTTCGTAATCTTCACTACTAAAATGATCACACGAGCATTGTTGAAATTCAACCTGTCTTCACGTTTACACTTCACAGCCCATGATTTAGCAAGTTTCAGGTCAACTGCGTAGTTCCCTATAATAATTTTACAAGTCGCCACTGCACAATTCATCACTTTACAGTGGCCAAGTCCACGATAATTAACTACTAGGCTAATAAAAACGCAGAAAACAACCTGCTATACAACAGAGCGTAACAAAACGTTCTCTATTGCCAACATCCAACCAATATTTGAAACATCCTGCTCGTGGCGTGTGAACATCCGGGTTCTCACGGGCCATAGGGTAAAATAACGGGTCAAGTATCTAATAATGTTTTATTTCTTCTCAATTCCAGGAAAACCCATTTTACAACAAATCAATGCAGTTTTGATCGACACCACATTTCTTACATTTTCAAGTGGATAAGTTTAAAACTCAATGCTAGCTATACGGGACTGAGCAAATCATCACGACTCCGAGACGAGTCGGCATCCCGCACAAGAAGTGACCAGATATGGTCCTGGTCAAGACTGTCTACTGAGTACTGACTACGCCTCGCCAGTCGCTTCTCACCTCCTTGACTCAGCCGCGTGAGTGGAAGCGTGGGGAGAGATATCCTATTTCGCTGGACACCGCAGAGTGCGCCGCTGCGGAAAATACTTTTTCGGAACCCACTTTGGTTCCCTGCCATTTATTTTGTGGATGTTTTATGTATATTAAATATAGATGAAGACACACTGTGCAGTGGGCTAAGCCCATAAATCAATTTTCACCGCCATCACTTCACTCGATTTTAAGTTATGATAGTTCCAAATGGTTATTAACAGACAGACCGACAGAAATGTTTTCAACGTCAGTTTTAGTCTTTACAACGTGTAAGAAAACTTAATAACTAAAGCCCGATGGATTCATTTCAATGTACAGACAAGCGAAATTCCAAATAAGCTTGTATCAGTATTTGGCTACCATGTGAGAGTCATAGTTACTTTCGCCGTTGTCATAACCCGATTTGGTTTTTTCCATTTATTTTGAGGATGTTACATGGCCATTAAATGTAGCTAAGGACACACTGCGTAAAGGGCTAAACCCTTAAACGATGATTCATTGCCATAGCTTCAGTCTATTTTGAGTTATAAGCGTTCCAATATGCTTTAAAACATGTTCAGTACCCACTTTAGTCCCTAGGCATTTATTTTGTGGATGTTGTATGGGTAAAGTGTAGCTAATGACACACTGCGTAATCCTTAAACAAAGTTTCAGTGCCATATCTTCAGCCGATTTTTAGTCAGTCAATTTCAAATGTCTCCCAGTTAAATTCTATAAACTTTTCGTGTCATGAACGCTTGAGATGTTGATTTGATAATAATTACGTGGAAACTTTGGTTGTGTAATTCTACAAATTGCATCAAATCTTGTTGACTAGGCGCAAGTTTGAAACGCGTGCTTCACATATCTGCATATGAATATGCATGAATCAAGTTGAACTAACTCCTAGCAGATATGCGAGGTATGCTGTAGTTATATAAATACATAAATCTAACCCATCCCAACATCCAAATGTGTGTTCAGCGTTGGCTACACGACGTTGAGGTAAGAGCCCCTAGGTGGTAAATGCAGCAGATTACAGTGTTAACCAATCGGAGACGATTGACGTCATCTTAAAGCCCGCTACATTTCGGACACGCTAATTCTTGGGTGGATCTCGCTGTGTAGCCACAAAAGTAATTTGCGGCTGGATTGGAGGATATAAATTTCGTTTGTTTCTAATTCACGGCATTTTGCGATTCCAGGTTTGATTTGACATTTACTTTTTATGGTGGGGCCCCGTTACTCGTTACTACTTATACAACATCAAATCGAGCACGCTTCCTGGCTTTCGTGAGTTTATGAATATAGTGTTTAGATATAGAAAACCCCATCAACTCAGTTATATTACTTCTCAAGTATATATAAAGGAATCCCGAGGAAAATAGAAAACCATAACTTATTAGTCAAGAAGGTAGGTCTAACCCCAGAAAAAACAACAGAATAAAACAGTTCGTTAAATGATCTACTATAAAACTAATTAATTAAAAGCGTATAATGTTTTCTCTAAGTGATTCCCTCTTTCATTTCGCTTTGCACATTCAAAGCTGTTGCTCTATTTAAGTTCCCAATCGACCCGATATAAGTTACATAGAGGAGCAGATACTTAGATAACAAGTTGATAAGGACAGCCAGAAGCTCCATTTAGCACATTAACTGTGTTATCAACAGTGAACATTGGGGCTTGATGCCCTTTGAGCTGCTTGATTGAAATTTGAGAGCCATCGACATAATGGCAAAGTGCTGCCCTTGTGTAACTTCCGAGCTCCATTAGAGTGCTAATATTCTATACCCAATGAAACACGAACACGAGTGTATTCAAAGCGTACCTAAGTTCAAAGTTGTTGTTTTAATGTTCAAAAATTAAAATTTGCTAATGTCATTATCGTATGTGGTTAATTGCTGTGCACCTACATTCATAATCAAAAGGACTAAGTTTTTAATATTTAACATATATTCTTTTCGAAGGCTCTAGGAGTTAGAATCGTTAACCGTGTAACCGATTACCAATATGAAATCATTAAGTAAGTTAAATAATTCTGCACATGGAAAATTACTTTCAGCTTATAATCAACGCCAGAACTTAGGAGTAAAGTTTGCTCACGAGTGTCTCGTGTGTTACTACGACAAAGTGGCTTAGGCCGTTGTCAGTAAGGATTAGGAGTGGACAAGTTGTGTGTGTGGATTAGGCTCACCAACATAAGCCTTCTTTCCGACACAAGCCCCAAACCCAGCTTTCCGCACACTTGATAGAAACAGCTGTTCCAATACCAGGAGTAGTCTACAGCTGAGTACATAAACACTTGCGTCTGTAATGTGTGGTCAGTACGCTCTTGGAAATGACGTGGACAAATACAATCTCAGTCGGAAAATTAATTTTTATTCGATTACTTATAGGTTGTGGTAACGGTTGTCATCTCAACTTTTAACTTTGCATGTGTAGCTTAAAGTATAAAGAAGGGGAAATCATATTTACATTGGCATGCTCTTGTTTGACTTGTCTTATTACCTTCTAAGGAAGAGTCGGCCTTAGTTTTAACATTGTTAAAATACCCTCGTGATTACTTGTAAAATCCTTTGCCTTCGGTCTCGGTTTATCACCTGGTAACAAATACTGTTTTCTCAGTCGTTTACTTCAAAACTTCACAGCATAAGCACGTTTCTCAGTCTTCGACTTTGGAATTTCGCTAAACCATTACCGTTAATCGTATTTTACGGCCTAGTTGCTTCCTCCATAACTACATATTGAAGTTTATCCCTCGTCCCTCGGACATATATTTACGACGTTTGATCTTTTCGTCGCATTATTTGGAATAAATTCTGGTTCATTAAAACTCGTTATCTTCTCTGTCTGTCTATGTCCTTTAGAATTCACTCAATCATTTCAAACTTGTGTTATTTTCTAAAACCTTCCGAATATGCTACTAGCTGTATCATATCAGCTTGTTCTTCCATACCGCAACACAGTCCTGCAAACATTACCTCAAATTTGAGGTGATAAATGTTTGTTAGTGCAAAAACACTCGCAATACAAAATAAATTGTAAATTGGTCATCATTTTGTTACTAGTGTCTCAATTTGTCTTCTATTCAAACTATGTTTTTCTTTTTATAGATGATTTAGCCTACAAAATATTAACTCAATAATTAATAGCCCAATGACCAATGGAAATACAAGGACCAACGGCTTAATGTGACTTCCGAACCACGCAGGTGATGGTCTGATATGTCTAAACGATGGTGGGAGTTGATGCGGGTATCATCAGATGGAGCTTTACTATGTGGTTGAGTATTTAAATTAAAACTTATGAACTAGTGTACGCATATCGTTATTTATAGTAAAGCAAACTGAGGTATGCCTTTTATTTGCTCTTAATGTTTATGGTTCATTTTATGTACTATAGTATTAAACATTAACTCAGAGAAGTACAATTTTTGTAATTATCATTTGCAAATAAACAATTTGGAATTTAAAGTTTAAACAGTCTTCCCTTTAAAACGGTTACAATTTGAATTTTTCTCTCAACACAATTGTGATAGACTGTAAGCTGCTCCTAGTTGAGAGCAATTTTATTTTCAGCATTATCTGCAGGGGTTACTTTAGTTCAAAAATATGGGTTCATCTTAGACTGAAACACAATACTGTAAAACGTATAATCAAGGAACATGTGTGTATCAAACAAATGAAATCCACTTACGAGTAAGTGTGAACGCCCTGTTGTGGGGGGCGGGGAGGGATGAAATGTAGTGATGACGTCACAGTTTGGAAGATTTAAAACTCGCCAAGCGCATTACTGGCTGACTTATAACTCTTGATGAGACCCAGACTCTTTAACCCACATACTCTCATGTCTGCTCAGTTTTACACTGAAACTGTTTTCGTGAGGCTCTAAATAGCTGGACCGTTTTCCCTGAAAATTTAATTTTAAAAAAGGTATTAGTCATTTACCACATAATCTAATCGTACTATATTTACAAGCGTGAAATAGGAAATGATTTTTCAAAATAGGATTCAAGTGTAAAGTGACTTTAACAATTCTCTTAACCCTGCGGCAGTCGCGCGGGCTACAGGTATAGCCCAGCCATTTTGTTTTGCGTGTGACGCCGCGGGGGATTGGTCAGAGGACTTGGGGGTCTCAGTACCTTTCAATTAGCTCCCGCCACGCACAGTCAGTGTGGGTTCGCACGTCACAGAGTGCAGGTTTTCGTGTAGTATCAGTTCAAAGTGGCCTGGGCTACACCTTGTAACGTGTGACTCAAAACGTATTCGGCTCGAAAATGACGCCATACTAGCGGAAAATAAATAAAAATTCCATACTAGCGTTCGGAAATAAATTGTGTGTCATATAAAATGGTCTACAAATTATTCATACCCAACAAAAAGTAAAGCTTTTCATGGTCAAAATATCATTCTTCAAAAACGTAGAAATGCAGATTTGTAAACAAAATGTTATAATTCGGTTAAAAAAATATTTTTTTATTGATATTAATAAATAGGTGTATAATAAATATATCTGCAAAATATTACATGGTAAAAGTCATTCAAGTACTAAAAAAAGAACATAACGAAGTTTGCTACTTATCAGCCATAATGTAATGTTTTGGTTTTTTGTAAAATATATTAAATGTAATTATCAATTTTTTTAAAAATTGTCTAAACTCTACGTTCAGAGCTAAATTTTGTGCGATTATACATAAATTTTCAATGTCAAAGTTAAGCAAACTATCATTCTTCAAAACCTAGAAATACTGATTTCTCTATAACATTTTGTTAATATAGTTAGAAAATACAAATTGAATATTTTTTATTGATATTGATTAAGAGGACTATAATAATTATATCTACAATTTTATACATTCAAAAAATGGCACTTTTAATTCAGTGGGCTAGTAGCCCGCGCGACTATCGGTGTTTAAACAGCATAGTTTCTAAGGGAGGTTTGTTTCTAACTTAACAGCTGTAAAGGAGGGTTTTGAGGTTATGTTAGTCTAATTTTGTTTTAATGGGCTTGGCGGTGAACAAGTCGTCAATTAATTCATTACATTTAAGTTCGTCTTAATATTTTCCACTATTACAAATATCAGAGGAATAATAGGTTTTAATTCATAGAAGAGGTCTTTAACTACAAATTGATAATTGATTCATTATCACACGTCCAAGTTCGTGTACATCAAAAGGTATAAGTACGAAATGTACATAAATTTCTATTTCTTTGTTAAAAACTAAAATACTTGGAAAACTCAGGTAGCTAATAGTATACACCCCAGATCAACAACATAACATCCCCTCTTTATTTGATAAAATATGAGTTGTTCTGAAAAGGAAATAGTTGTTATTGCTTCGACTGAACTCCTGGCACCAAACCGACGTTGCCGCGATAATCTTACATTTTGTAACAGTTTGTATAATTATGTGTGTACAATGTCTATTATACTTCCCAGCACAAAAGTATTATTTCTTCACAAAACGTGTATATTTTTTTATTTATTTACAAAGTTCACAGGCCTGGTTTAACTATTTGATTGACTATTTTCAAAACTTTTGTGTGAATATTGAAATCACCACTGGAATTCCTATTTACTACAAAGCATATGAACTGTCAAAGTACTCCTTAACATAGATTTCATGAATACTGATGGAAATGTGTATGATGTGAGTTGATCTATATAGTTTTGACTGGGATATATTGAAAACGAATCGAGTTATGTTAATGACTGCTGTTATATATTCAATCAATGTACATCAATTAGCTGCAGATGAGATTGGCAGAAAGCCAGATTGTGTGATACAAACCAATCAGTACAAAGAGATCACAACCAACAATTGGCGCTTAATTGTATCCAATCTGACATCGGGATTTTATTCCTCTGTGGTTATATGTTGGATGTACGTCAAGTTGTACACAATTGTTAGTCTTAAATATTAAATCATATTAAATGAAAGTTAGAACTGAATAGATGAAGTGGTTCGGTTTTATCTATACTAATGTAATAATAATCTTTATTGTCAATACAATAACTATTGTGTGACATAAAAAAACAACAAAACAAAACAGTGAACAATAAAAATTATAAAATATATAAAAATGATGGTGTCTGTCTGTTCCTCAATCACGCAAATACCACTGGACCAATTTTAATGCAATGTTAGAGGAATGTAGCTTATATACCTGGTTATCACATAGGCTATTAACATGTTTGATAATTTTATAATTTTCAAGATGGTGGTCATTAATAAAACCTCACTACATGTAAAATTTATAACCCCAAAACTATCACATGAAATTCAATAGAAGTCCCTAAAAATATTTAATTCATTAGTAGCCTACACGCTTTATTATATCTTCAATCCTTTTGTCTATCATTGTTTTGGAAAGCATTTGTTGCACCGCAGTATCTGGTTCAATACGAGTAACATCCCTCAAAAAAATGCCAAGGAACCAAATTCGGCTGACTATGGTGAAACTTCGTTAGGGTTTTAGTGACCGCAATACAATATCCTAAAATAAATAGCAAGGGACCAAGTGGACTCTTTAATTTTAAGCAAAATCGGCTGAAACTATGGCAATGAAACTTTGTTTGAGGGTTAAGCTAATCACGCAGTGTGTCTTTAGCTACATTTGAAATCCATATAACATCCTCAAAATAAATTGCAAGAAAACAAAGCGGGCTCTAAACACGGCCGCAACGGCGGGTGTACTGTAACTATGACTCTCACAAGGTAGTCAACACTTATAAGGAGAAGATGGTGAACTAACAGGCATACTAAATGGCTTTTCTAATGATATATAGGAAACTATTTTTTGTTTGTTTAGTTTAAATTTGCAATTATCTGAAAATATACACACAGCTATGTTAATAAAGCCCCGAGGCGAAGCGCGGGTACTCTCAGCTAGTAAATAATATAACTATGGTAATTTTCAGCATTATTTAGTTGAAACAGATTAAACCTGCATGTGTGTTTTCGAAAAATAAATAATACCATGTAAACACTAATCTAAATATTATTATAACTTTAAAATTGAGCAACGGATACTGAACACATGTAACAAGGTGGGAATAGCCATGAGGAATTACGTCGATTTCTTCCGTAAATATTCAAAATAACAACTTACTACAATAACAAGCGATATAACTTGACTTGAGACACCGACCACGCTAAAAGTATTTTAAGGTGAATATATTCCATTATAGATGCAACAATAACACATTTCAACCAGTTTTCAGTTAATATGAATATCGGCTTTAACCTTGCTAAACCTGTTAATTAGTTAATTAATTAGCGAATAGAAACCGCTGACAAACAATGTCTAGTTAACAAGACAAGTTGTAATCTGCGTCAACTGCGGTGAGAGACCAACACAGACTAATTAGCTAAATGTTGCAAGATATTCATTGGGGCATAACTGAATTATACAAAGTGTCGGTGAACTCTTTGGACATACTTTGTAGACGTGTTCCTTGGTTCGAAACAATAGTATTTTACCATATAAACAGACGGATAGTAAAACGGTGATTTAGCAGATGTGGTGCATGTTTATAGATTCTATTTGAATTTTCTTTCCACTTTTACTAAGTATCATAGAATTTGTAAAATATCGGAGTTTTTTCATGAACATTAATCTTTATAAAAACTACATTGGAGCTATTCCTAGGCAGACAAATAAGGAAATTGAATAGTTCCTGTTTGATCTTTCTATCAATAGTTTCTTTCTTGGGATACCTGAAAGCCAATAACAAAATAAATTGTAAATAGGCAAATCCATTCAAACCCCGGAAAATTTAGAAAGGTACAACGTTAACATTTTAATAACCCCCCGACGACGATTTGAAAGTACCTAATCGTCGATGAACAAGCATTTTTCAAAACGGTATATGAATAGTGAAACTTGTTTAATCACTTCGGTATTGTTACTGTTTTACTCAGAAAACATTGCAGTTTGCGATGATATAACTGTCATTTAGAATAAATGGGTAGCGAATAAAGTGTCACGGCAGATGCCGCGCGGGCCGCTGCAACTCAGGACGTAGAATTCCCCATTCCCGCAACCCGAAAAACTTATTATTCGATGTTTTGGTAGTAGTGTTTGGTACACTTTTGAAATCGTAAACACCGGCAGAAACGGCACCGCCCGTCCCGCCATTTGCGTCTCGTCACGTATACACCTCAGTTCTCAGTTTGTTGCTGTGGACTGTGTCTTGTCATTTCTTCAACTGCTGGACATATTTGAAGTGTTTAGTGATGCACTTATATCGGTAACTACAACAGTATATGTAACCAATTTATAAGTGTGTAAATACCCTTTTCAAATTTGAGTTCTTACCAAATCATGTCACCATAGCTGACTTTTATTTGATAATTTGGACAAATAGAGTTGATACGGTGAAATTGATGTAAAAACTTCATATCTGGTAAAAAAATCATATCATATAGGGATTTTGGTTTTACACAGAAATGTGTTGCCTAAAATGTGCATACACTATACATTATATAAAAAAAGAAAACAAAAATTATAGTTTTATTTTAGATGACTTTTGATTTTACGAAAAAGAAAAAAAAAGACCTAACCAGCCCAAACAAGATATTTTATGTAATATTTTGTATTCTTCCATATGTATTTATATTTTGGCATGAGTCTTACAATTTTTCTTTCAAGAACTGATTTTATTGCTAAATAGTCAATCTTGTATATCTTGAAATTTTGGTAAAAAAACCTTTAGTATTTTTCCCAGAGCTAAATTTTTCTGTCGTACCTACAAATATTTTTTTTCAGGTACATAGGTTTATCCAATATTATACCATTTATAGGGGTTTGTATAAAATTTAGTGAGTTCGTCTATATCCGATTCACAGAATTGATGCCTAGATAAATTGCTGTGTATTGCTCAATGGTTTTTCTTCAAACACTATTCGTATTTACAGATAAATTATCGTGGTTGGCAGGTCCAAGCTATGTCAACTATACTAGATGTGATGTATGACACAATAATCCTTCCAGCCTAGAAACCTGGTCAGCTGTTGAACTGTCATTAGTTCTGACTGACACAACATCGATACAACCGTGCTTGTATACTCGTACTATACATCTGGAAGTGGATACACATTCAAGTTCAGATGTTTCCTTAATATTTACATCTGGTTTATAAGTGGTTTTGAAATATCGTCAGCGTAAGCGTTTCTCTGAACTTTGTAAGACTGTTTTGGTCTGGTGTAATTTCTTGAGCTAAATGAGCAAATACTGAAAGATTCAAATAGTTTTGAAATATATTTGTCTTTTTATTTGCGTAGACCTGTGTTTCTGTGCACAGAAGACCTAGCAATTAATTCTGTATTAATAAAGAGTAAAGCTTTGGTTGATTTAAAAATATATTAAGTAGGCCTACTGTTCTGCTGAGTTTTGGGATTATTTTACAATGTCATCCATAACTTCATCCAGGATTAAATATGACACATTTACCAAATGTTGTGAATTTGAATATCACGAATTATTTTAGCAAAATCGATTTGCACAACATAATAACGCAATACTGTAAATTTAAATATGCATTGTTAACAAATAACTGAATGAGTGAGTGGCATGCAGTGAGAAACTAACAAGTGAGTGCTCCTAAGGGCTTGTCTTGAGGTTAATGTAATATTTACTTGATAACTGATTGTTCTGTATTTTTGTAAAGCCAAACGTATGATCAGTCAAAATAATTTATACTCAGTGCAGAGTTTAATCTGTGTTTTGAGTCTTTTTTATGTGCTGTTCTTCTAAACTAAGAGCTAAATTCAACCTTTCTTACACTCGTGTAACGATCCTTTTGAGTCTGCAACGAGCCAAATCCAAAAAGTACCGCTAGAGGCGTACTCATCTATATCTACGAGCTATCCCTGACTACAGGGCAAAGTACAGGAGACGAACACAAGCTGCTTTTAAATCCAAAATTACCGTTTTATAATTCCTTTTAAAGTACACTACGGAAACTATTCGTTAAAATAATAATAAAACGTCTTTAATGGTTTTAACAAAAGGTGAAGTTAGGGTTTCAAAGCCCTTTCTACCACTTGACCGTTATCACTTTGTACTTAATGTGTCATTCAATAATTGTAATAATTATAACAATGCAGTCCCTAGTCAGTGCTGGACAGCCATCGATATCAGGAAATGTTTCAGATCAAACAAATTTCTCGAGCTTGGAAAGTTAATACTCAGAAGGACGAATAATTATTGAATTTTGAATCATAGAAAAATATTCATACAACATAAAACCTCTTAAGCCAACAATTAACAACGAATTGAAAACAAAGTCTAATAATAACCTTTAACTCAAAATGTTCCGAAAATCTAAACGCAAATATTTTGTCCGCAGAATCCACATGAGGGCTTGAGGGTTCCTAGCCTCAACCAAAACGTCCGACGCGAACAAAAGAGAGAAAGGCACACTTCACCCTTCCGATCCTACATGATGATGTTCGTGACTTCAGCACCTCCAGCTGTGAACACAAACCACTGACACAGAGGTCTCGAGTCTGCAGAGCATTTGAACATCCGCGACAAGGTATCTCGGGCGACCATCCACGAACTCCGCCTTCACATCTCCACATTCTAATGTGAAAAGACAATATATTGGAACTACATTACATCTCTACACACGTACATTTTGACCTAAGAAAGTCGAACGGAGTCCCTTTGTGTACCACATGTCAAGAAGGTTAATCCGTAGTCACGAGTAAACTGTGCTACAAGCAGACGAACTTCTAGCGTTCGAGTTCTCGCTTACGCACAATAAAACGTTACGATAATTCCTATTACAATGTTTAATTCACCAACTATTCATATGGCAACTCAGATTTGATGCAGAAAATGTTGTGAATGAACTATGCTGAGAGTGCACTCAATGTTTATGTTATGACAGTTGCACTGTAATGCTATCGGTTTGGAGTTATTGTTCCATTGTAACTATATTGCTGTACTTACGTCGTAACAGCTAGGAACTGAGAGCGATTCTATATGGATCCGTAGTCTGTAGCTCAATAAAAGTGTGTACACATGTATTTGTCAACAAATTGTTGTAATAATAGACTGTTGGTGTTTCTCGTACTTTGTACAAGGTTTATTTGTAGATCAGAAACAGACTAAAGTCTATTTTTACCAAAAATGGCAGTCAAAAGTTTCAGCAAGAATGTCAAAAACTATTTGAAACGTTTGATCGAAGTTTTTCTAGGATGTCTGTACTGCTCACCTTAAACCTTTTACACAACAAAAGTAAGCAGTTGTTTAGGATTTAGAAGCTATTTAATTGACTTTGAAGAAAATCTCTGTGCGAACGATGTAATAATATTCTTGCTTTTATAATATTGAACCCTTCTGAAAGCCTAATGTAATGAAAACCTTCCTGAATTTTTCTGAAAATCAACTGGGAATGTTTAGGTTGAGTATAATTCTTATTCTTCTATTAATTGGTAATTAAAACTGAATTTGTATTAACTCAAACATACGTGGAAAATGTTTGCACTTAAAACCAGCATTTCGATTGGATACATTCTTGCTTTTGGAATAATAAGCAGTTAAAAACAATAAAAGTGCTGTTACCAGTAAAGACGTTATAATGACACGAAATTGAAAACATCGCTTTTAAAAGTCCATCTGAGGTGGTTTGTTGTTTCATGTTCAATATAAATTGAAACATAGTGTTTAGATATCGAGAGAAGAGTTTTCAATTTAGCTTTCTCTTAATGAGAAATATGATGTCTCTAGAGTTATATTTTCATCTCTTGCGCCAAGTGATGAATGTATACCTTGATTTAAAATTTATTGGCAAACATGACCCTCCCGAATACCTATTTAAAATATACGTTATTTTAAACTATCATTACAAAGTATTCTACTAGGTTGTAAATGTTTTCGAACTGAAGGACTTATTCTTTTGGGGTACAAATGCACCACCTTAACCACATAAAAACATTGTAAGCTTAATTGCAAAATAACTTAATATTGCACTGAGGGTAAAATTTTCATTTTAATTCTAATATAATATACTCGTACAACTACACTAGGACTAGAATAAAATTGTACAAAATGTGGTATTGTCGTCAAAAACATTTTAGCACCTGTTCGCAATTCATTACACTAGTTTGTGAATTTACTTAATTAACTTTAGGCCTAATGCTAGTTTAAACACAAATAATTTCCAAATGTTCTCTGTCCGTAGTTCTCCTTGTTAGACCTAATGTTGAATTCTTGTTATTTGTATTGCCAATGTTGTTACACCATTTGAAAATTCACTTCTTATTTAGTGCTAAACACAACAAAAGGTTGATTACTCTTCTTAATATTAAAAAAAGCAATAATTATTTAAAAACTTTTGGTTTCAATGTTCAAACTCTACTTAAATCACACATTCCCGATGTTGTTTTAAAATAATTCAAAAACACTCTGTATAGTGTTCGTTAACCGTGTTTATAGCACTTATCAAGGCTATACACCTTGGAAACGTACCTAGTTGGAATACAAGCCCAGAAGCTCACAACTACCAATGCATATTGGCTGCATTCTGTAATCACTTCTCACATTACTCTGTTGTGTGAATTGTGACAACACCCGGAGGTAGAAACATTACACTGGATCCACAAAAAACTGGTGATTACATTGGTATCGCACGCAACTCATCACCCGGTGGCGCTCATTACACACAAAACTAGGGAAACATTTCCCGCAGTCACCACTTACATTGGTAATGTGACTACTACAGTGACGCTAGGTAAAGGTCGTGATTACATTGTGACAGTTTCATTACACAAAAACCAGAGTAGAAACATTACATTGTGAACTTAGAAACTTTGACAGTTTCATTACACAAAAACTAGTCCACAAAAACTAACTTCGCTCTCACGGTTTCAAAAACAAGACAAACATTACCAAACTTTAACACAAACACTGAAGCGTTGAATTGTGACAAGGTTTCATTACACAAAACTAGGTAGAAACAACGGTTTCATTACACAAACATTTAGAAACATCAGACGGTTTCAAAAAACACTGTGATTACATTGACGGTTTCATACACAAACACTGTAATACTTTGACGGTTTCATTCACAAACACTGCTCTGAAAACAGCTGCTTTCATTACACATATAGAAACATTGTGACATTACACAAACACTAGTGCTAAAAGTCACACTTTACATCCTGAAACAAAAAAGTAGAAACATTACACTGTTTTCTTACACAAAAAACTTAATTACATTGATCTTACACAAACACTGTAGCATGGACATCAGCTTGTGACGGTTCAACACAAACACTAGGTAGAAACATTACATTGTGACGGTTTCAAATTTAACACTGGCTGTTATAGCAAATCAGTGTAACAGCTGTTTCTTCTTATAATTCAAACTACCATTACAACACTTGTGACGGTTTCTCACTACTCTAGAAACATTAATTGTTTATAATATTAAAACGTGATATTTTCTTGTGATTATTACTTTCAAAATGCATCATAACAATAGTCATCATTCAACGGTGTCTTTTGACCCTCGGTTATTTAACGTCCTGGACCTATTCAGGTTTTACCTGTTTTGACGGGACCTAGTGATCTTCAAATAATTTATTTAAATACTTTGAACGTTGCGTGATATACTTTTAAACAACTTAACCGTGCAAACCCCTTGAACTGTTGTTCAGTACAAAACTAACCACGCTTCTTACTTAGATTTGTTGTTTTGAAGAAACTTAAGCAAACAAAATCAAATAAAATTTCTATGAAACATTGCTCTCGATCTTTAATTTACATACCGTAATATTTTATGTTTTGTTCGTATCACCAGAGACATTGTTTGACAACTAGAGATACTTAAGCTTCTGACAAGTAACAACCGGAAGTATAATTGGCCAAGTTTGACAGTTGTGACAAGAGATTTGGACAAAGTTATAACAACTCGTGGCCTTTACTGTTTTTATGAAATGTTCCACCAGTGGGCGAGAAAGTAATATGAAAGATAGCCTTAAGTAAATTCCACGCTTGGTACTATAAATACGTCACAATCCTTCGACCCATGAAATTCTGTTTGTAAATGCTGTTAAAATCAGTCACTCTGTAAGGGGTATACGAGTCTTCAGTTTTAAAAAAATGTCTAGTCCTCCTTATTTGGTGGAGGTAGGGCAATGGGAGCAACAACCGCTACGGATCCGCTAAATAAATTGTTGAGGTTTCAGTTATACAGGGTGAGTCTCTACTGAGTGCATTAATTTTAACAGTGGATTCTACTCGTTAAAATGGACCAAAAAAATACCTATATCCCTATACCTAACTAACCGTTTAGCTGTAAAGGCGTATTTTGTGAATTTTTTGAACTACTCGACTTTCTACTGTAAATGTGACAGTAAAGCCCACAGTAATGTGTTAATCATAATAATGATAATACCATCTGAAAGAACATTAAATTTCCTATGAAATAAATACTTTATCAAAAACATAACCTCTTTTTTACCTCATGTAAAATGGTTTTAAAGTTAAAAATGTGTTACATATTTGTTTCTTCAATTTTCAAGGCTTGATTAAATTAGTTATACTTTTTATATCGTCATGTCCAATTAAAAAACTGCCTTATTTCTTCATCTTTAAAATGGTATAAGAATATGTAGGGTCATCAGGGAAGAAATCGAATAATTCGTAAAAATGTAGCCAAAGTACAGATTTTTTAGGTAAAAACGTCAAACTAATAACTGAGCATGTAATATGTATTTACCAGCTGAATCTGTTGACTACATCAGCTGATTGGAATTTAAAACGATATAATCAGCTGACTTCAACTTGTATTGTTGAACTGCACCATACAACCCCATAACAAGAGACTCCCCATAAGTTCTGCCGCTTGATCCTGCAGTATGATCGTCGCGATTTCTTCTGCTGTGATGCAGAGAACCTTCACCTGGTACATTAATGTTCTAATCAAACAAAGACAAAATAAATGTCTGGATTGGACTCATTGGAAACAGGCTTACAGGACCAATTACCTCTGAAAAAATCAAAAATGTCATAAGCATTTTTTAAGGTAAAGAATCAAAACATATTAGTACAGCACATTAATATTCTACTTTAGGAAGTTATATTAAACTTATTCTTTGTTTGAAGCCTGTTGTTGACGATGGTTTAATTTCTGAGGTTGAAGTATAACGGGTTAATATTAGGTTATTTGACGTTTTCCATCGTTATACATAGTTGTCTAGGCTAGTTGTTATCAAATCGAATAAGTTTCAGGGGAAAGAATTAACATAATTTGGTGGTAATTGACTGATCCGCTTGCGCTGATTACTTTTAGACTCTCATTTTAATGTTGTTGGTTATGTTTAAGGTTAATTTTCACCTGAAAGTGGGAAACGATTTCAAATCCCGAAACTTTGGGTTTTTTGTTCATTGAAAAGCGGTGGATAACGTCTGATAACGCCAAACCAACTACTGAATAAGTAATATTTCTTTACCAGATACAACTAGTGACTGAATTAGCTGATTTGATACTAATTGGAACACAAACTATAATCGGTTGATTTTTTGTATTAAATTTAGCAACATTTGGTTAATACAAAAACTCAGAGAACGCATTTATAGGGAAAATTAAGGTTTTACTTAATCACTTGTTTTATTACAGCAGTAAACACTAGGAAAATAAACAAAATGTTTGACATATTTCGTCTACATATCACACGAAAATAATATTTTATGTCTATCAACCTGATTCATCACTTTAAACTATGTTTAAAATGTCCACCATTTGCCCTGTGACACGTCTGAAATCCTTTCTGAATGCTCTTGCAGTTGCTTTCAAGTAATAGTTCACCATGTTGTATTTCAGAAACTGTTAATGTCTGCGATAAACCTGGTGTTTAAGATTCCCCCTCCACCACAAACATAGTGTCAAGGAATGTAGTCAGGGGACCATGGATGTCAAACGATTGTTCCTTCTTTTCGTTATGTATATTAAAAACGCCATCACGACTAAAGTGGATTCACCATTGAATGGTATTGAAGAATCGCGACGATCGAACTGCTGGATCAAGCGGTAGAACTCTTATGGGGAGTCTCTTGTTATGGGGTTGTATGGTTCAATACAACAAGTTGAAGTCAGCTGATTATATCGTTTTAAATTCCAATCAGCTGATGTAATCAACAGATTCAGCTGGTAAAGACATATTACATGCTCAGTTATTAGTTTGATGTTTTTACCTAATTTTTTTAAAATCTGTACTTTGGTAACACTTTTACGAATTATTCGATTTCTTCCCCTGATGACCCCTACATATTCTTATACCATTTTAAAGATGAAGAAATAAGGCAGTTTTTGGTGTAATTGGACATGACAATACAAAAAAGTATAACTAATTTAATCAAGCCTTGAAAACTGAAGAAACAAATATGTAAACACATTTTTTACGTTAAAGCCATTTTACATGAGGTAAAACAGACGTTAAGGTTTTGATAAAGTATTTATTTTATAGGAAATTTAACGTTCTTTCAGATGGTATAATCAGTATTATGATTAACACATAACTGTGGGCTTTACTGTCACATTTACAGTAGGAAGTCGAGTAGTTCAAAAAATTCACAAAATACGCCATTACAGCTAAACGGTTGAAGTTAGGTATATATAGGTATTTTTTTGGTCCATTTTAACGAGTAGAATCCACTGTTAAAATTAATGCACTCAGTAGAGACTCACCCTGTATAATTAAATTAATTAGTAAATTTCATAGTTTACACTTGACATTTCAAGTATTTCCATTTCGAAATTTTTAGTTGTTTTAAAAATACACTATTTTAAAAAGGGGAGTAAGTGCTCATTTCTCCTATTTCTGAAAGTGTTGTTTTTTAATTAGTCCATAAGTAAAGGTATGTTATACTACCAGGTGGCCAAAAATATCTGACACTTATAAAACAGCTGGTTCTAAATTGTTTGTTTGTTTACAGACGTTATTATAGCAGCATTTGACTATGTAGTTTATGCCATTTTTAGACATGGAAAGGTGGACGGTACAACATCGTGCGTTCCTTATATTGAAAATTGAGTCTGTAACTGTTACACAACGGAATTTTCGTAGTAACTTCCACGTTCCGTGTCATGGCCCTGTTCCGTGTCTACTAAACTGTGGGTAACGAATTTTAGAAACACTGTGGCTACGTTGAAATTAAAACCAAGTGGTAGCCCTAGATCTATTCGTATCCCTGGGAATATCGGAAGAGTGCGGGAATCAGTGTCCCAAAGCTCAAAACGACCGTATATTTCCCTTTTTGGGATACCGCATGGCCCGCGGTCTCCGGACCAGTAAACGCGTGTGACTTTTGCTTGTAGGGATACTTAAGTTTTTGTCACAAAACCTTACAACACCTTACGTAACACCATTGCAGAGTTGAAGAAGTGACGATTAGAAATGAAGTTGCTGCAAAATTAAAATCAAATATTCGTAGAGTAATGGTGAATTTCGTCAAAGGGTTGAACACCTGTGTGATGATCGAAGGAGGACATCGGAATGATGTTATACTCCATAAATGAAACGGCATACTTCTTTATAATTTTTTGTTATCATGAACAATTTTAAATTTTGCTTTTGCTGTTTTTAATTTTAAATTTTTGCTGTTGATCGATTTTGAAAATGTCAGGTATTTTTGGGCCACCCACTAAAATTACACGTAGAATGATATAGTTAGATGGTTTCTCAGTTAATACTTATACTTATAAATTGTATAATGTATAACATTAAAATATAACTATAAAATTACAACTTAATTACAGTTTAAAAGGTAATGAATTGTACATCAGTAGTTTTGTAATAGCTTTCATATTATTGTGGCCTTTGAAAATCTAGGGCATGTTTGAGCTGAGATAAAGTGTATGATTGCATTTAGGATTCTTTAAAATTATAAAATTCAATAACGCTAGAGTTCTCTTCAAAACATTCGAATCAATTCCGCTTTATGATTGAACTCAATTCAAGTCTGTGTAATATCAAAGACCAACATCTTGTGATTGCATCTCTTTGATTAATTGAAAGCTCTCTCGAAATGTTTCAGTTTGATGAGCAACCTTTCAATGTGTTATTGGAAATGTACAAACATCAATGAACAGTGAAATATTCTCTTATCATCAAAGTTTACAAGTACAACCAGTCTATGAAATCGCACGTCTACAGCAGTACTGCTGGAGTCGCTTCAGGCGTCGCTTAGGAATTGTACCTTAACAAAGCTGAATCTGACAATTTTGGACGCCATTCAATTATTACCACTTGAGCCTATAGGCTATTAAACTTGAGTCTGTAGGCTTCAACACACGTTATTCCGTAGAATATTGCTCAAGCAATCAAATTACGTTAAAAATAAACAACAGAATGTTTGAAATACCTTCAAACTGATTGGTCGGTCAAATTTATGAGAGTTTTTCTTGGTGTGATATTTTTAGACTTTACTTTGAATTTCCCAATAACAGCGTAAAAAGTGAAATGGTTGATAGATTCTTGTCAAAAGTCACCGACTAAAAATATTCTTTTGATTCGTCGATCTGGATGGATATGATTGGGTTCAATCGGAGTTAAAAGCCGTGTTCCCTTTGAGCGGTCAAAACCCTTTAGGCAGCTAAAAGTCGAACTTTATTTGTATTTTCGCATGAAAGCAAAGTGAAATTTCAGCATCAAAGAACATGCTTTAAAAACGATATGAACAAATTAAAACCACTAATGAGAACATGTAACTCGTATTAGATATTACACAGCTTATAGTTAAAGTGATCCAAAGAATTCCATCTTTCGGTAAATAAATAATAATATGCAACTCTTAAAACGTTTAAAAAATCATTTAAGTTTTAAACATGTGTATGTACCTACAGATTTGAGATAACGTCAGGAAACCCCTGTAAATTAAAGACACAATGAGGGAGACAGGTTGATTGCTTTATCAAGGTTCAGTGACAATGACATCCATTGTGTCTAAATGTTAGCTGACTGGTCCACGACTATCTATCTGTTGTATGGATTGTCAGTGGCAATATTCCTCCAGTCAGGGTGCTCTACAATGAGAGAATGAGGGAGACAGGTTGATTGTTATATCAAGGTTCAGTGACAATGACATCCATTGTGTCTAAATGTTAGCTGACTGGTCCACGACTATCTATCTGTTGTATGGATTGTCAGTGGCAATATTCCTCCAGTCAGGGTGCTCTACAATGAGAGAATGAGGGAGACAGGTTGATTGTTATATCAAGGTTCAGTGACAATGACATCCATTGTGTCTAAATGTTAGCTGACTGGTCCACGACTATCTATCTGTTGTATGGATTGTCAGTGGCAATATTCCTCCAGTCAGGGTGCTCTAGAGGTTCACAATGAGAGAATGAGGGAGACAGGTTGATTGTTATATCAAGGTTCAGTGACAATGACATCCATTGTGTCTAAATGTTAGCTGACTGGTCCACGACTATCCATCTGTTGTATGGATTGTCAGTGGCAATATTCCTCCAGTCAGGGTGCTCTAGAGGTTCACAATGAGAGAATGAGGGAGACAGGTTGATTGTTATATCAAGGTTCAGTGACAACGACATCCATTTGTCGTGGCTGAGTATTTAAGCTTGACAATGCGATAACATTAGTTTTTCCATCGCGAATCGCTTACCGTTTTCCAGGGACGGATGAATGTGTGTGTGAATAACATGTGTGCGTGCATTAGTGTAAATGAAGCGGTTGCAGTTAATTTGTTTATTTATTTGTTTCTTGCAACACATCATGTGTAATGCAAACAAAGATATAACAACCTTAACAATAATTGTCCCCTAGAATCCTAGAATGGTTTCGCTCAACAGTAGACCTCCACATGATAGTTGGAAGAAAGACAGCGTGCAAATTTCAACGTAGGACATGAATTGAAAGGATACTGGTTTAACCTTTAAACTATAAGTATATAGCCAAACTTCAGCGTATTCCATACATCCTAAACTAATGGCGTTTGGTTCCTAATAGCGTTCATAGAGTGCAGCACAGTGTATGAGAAATAAGTACGTCACTGAGTCAGAGATAAATAATCCTTCTCATCTACAACAGTTGTGAGTTCTCACTGAGCTCATCTTCTCTCTTCAGTAGCTTCTAGAACTTGACAAGTGAACTGTTAACTTGTCTTGTCAAGATGTTTTCACAGTTTATAAAACAGCTTAGCCATAAAGGACAGATATTCTTCAATAGTGGCATGGTTATCTGGGTTGATCATAAGTGAAATAATTCACACTATAATTTTAATCAATGGTAATCATCTAGACGACCAGCAGTGCCTTCAAAATACAACCAGTCGAAACGGTAGAGTGGGTGTTTTTTATAAATCCGTCAACTCAAAAAAAAACTTAAAGGGTAAGAAAAAAGGGTTAGAAAATTAACAATAAAACGGAAAAGGTTTTCTTTTATCTATTTTAAATTTTACGGAACTCTTTTGTACACTTTAGTAATGTTTACAGTTTCCTTTTTAATATTTGCATTATTTACTATCTATAGTGTCAACCGAACAGGAGGTGTCAATAGTTCTGTTGTATATGTTTTGAAATATGAAAGTTGTTTTCTTACTGTATCCTAGGAAACCTAGGCTAGACTATTAAATAACAGCTCATTTGTGTGAATTGTTGTCTATTATTGCACTGTGTCATGTATTATGATTCAGAAAGTTTAATTTTCTACCGGTGCTCTGAATTTCAAAACAAATAAATTTTGATAAAATAATTAAAATAAAAAAAATTAAAAATGGAAGGTTCTAGAGCAACGAAAGTTGGTTTAATTGGTTAAGGATGTAACGACCTATTATTCAGGGTAAACTGTGTAACTCATTGATAGTATCACTACAATTGTCCACGTTTGGTAAATCACTGATAATAATTATGCTCTTATGTACCTGTAAACAATCACTATGAACAAACTGCACTAAAGCCGATGATATTGCGGCAATATCAGCAATACAATAGAACTGTAATCCACAGTTGATAACATAACATCGTGACTATCATACCATTGTGTCTACCAACTGCTCGGCTACAGTGTGCCATTATGTGTTTCTAGTGTCGATACGTTATAAATGCCATTAATATATTTTAATAACTTGATAATGATGTATATGTATCACGTAAATAGAGAATTAGGAAAATCAACCGTACAATAAACATAATTATTTGAACTAGATTGAGAGGAAAATATTTATTTTGTAAAGATCTTTTCAAACCTTCAGTTGAGTGAAGTTTACGTCGCTTAGTAGACCAAATCCAGGGGAAATAGGAATTTCAGAAGACATGAAATGAAATGTATACACAATCAATAGACGTCATTGTATCTATTGATTCCATGTCAGTAGAGACTATGTGTAACTGACCAAGTCTCTGGACTGGAAGGGATTATTGTATCATACATTACTGCAATTGACGTGCTTTACACTAACTGCATTCTGGAACTGTAATGTTGGCTTTGACATCATAGATCAATGAACTAGTGCATATAACAAGAATATTTTTTTAGAGTGGATCTTTTTTTAACTTAGAAAAATCATCCATCGGTTACATTTATTTTTATTATAACGTAGTGTTAAACTTTTACGAATGGTTTATGTTACTGCATTTGTCTAATTAATTTGTAATTTACGTAATGGTCTTTCACCGCAGTTGAGACAGATTACAAAGTTCCCTTGTTAACTTGGCCTTGTTTGTTAGCAGTTTCTCTTTACTAAAGAACTAATTAGTAGTCTTACTGTCAGACCGTTGCAGGATGAAATATTTATTGAATACTAGTTTAACCATTTTAAATGAATGTACGAGAACACGGAGGAATCGTCTTAAAAAGATGTGTCGAAACTTCTTTACATTGTTCAGTGACAGCTAGTGCTGACATCGTTTATATGTATTAAAACTGATACTTTAAATTTAGGCTATTGATTGTTTTCTCTTGTGGGGTCTTTTAACAGGAAATAAGTTAAAAGTTTCTTTAACGAAAATTGAAGACAGTTTTCTATCTTGTGTTCCTATAGCATATACATTGTATAGGCTACGTTATTTGTGGTGTTTGGCATAGTATGGTAAATACCACATTTTTTTTTTTTCTTAGAATTTTCTTATAAAAGTTTAATTTATAGGACATTACTATTAGTTTAATGTTTCAGTTTATCCTAGTAACACAAATTTCAGTTTCCCAGAATAAAGCATAAACTCACAATAACTCAGCATAAACTCAAGCATAAACAAAATCACGTTCACGCAACTTTTTTTATTTATCTCCACAAGCAACTTATATTAGTTCTAGACTTTAAAATATGTTTTCGCAGCCTGCTGGCCTAATCAACATGCTAGAGTGGTTCGTCGTTCGCAACGCGTTACTAGACTGGACGAAAGCCCTTGAGAACGGTACGTTTGTAGGTGACACGAAACGTCGGGAAGTGCGGAAGACTGTTGTGTATATGTGTTGGTGTGTCTGTGTGTGTTTTTGACGTGAAGATCTCTACAATCTTCAAGACATCTTAGTCTTCCGCTAACCTTAAGGTGAGTGAGGTCAAAAAGTCAGAATTTATCAACATGCTAGACAGTACGACCCAAAGAAGACGAGGAGCGCAGGTCGATGGAAAATCCTCAATTTTAAGCAAAATCGGCCCATAAAGCAAACACAAGCTCACAAACACACAGATTGCCATACCTTCTGACAAAATTAATTGAATCAGAGACCTTCACTTCGCTTGTTCAATTATAGCTTGTCTTGTTATCCTAGCTGCATAGACCTAGTAATAGAATTTACTTTCCTGGTTAATCAGTGCTGCCTCTTCACAATCAGTACCTTTCCTTGTCTTTGTATTATCCTGCAAAGTAACTTCTATTCGCTTCACACTGCTATAAAAAAAAGGATATCCACCTTTGATGAGATAAAGGTTTATTCATAAGCAAAAAATCTATAAAGAGTGAATATACGTAGACGTTAAACTGAAAGCGAATTTTCCGCGTAGTTCGGGATTGACGCCTGTAGTTGCGCTACTTGTTTATTTGTGACAGCTGGCCATTATACAATGTAATAAACTCTGTTTACCAAATGTTCCTGGGGTTCATGCTGACAGATTGATGGCTGACCCCAGCGAACGAGAATTCCATTATAACTAAACTTGTACAAGGTGAGTTTTAAATGGGGGCATGTAACTCTGGAAAAGGGCAAATTATTAAACTCTTTGTTTTTATTGGATTCTGAAGTTTATTTTGACGTACTTTGCGTCACACACCCCCAACCAAAATCCGGGAGGAGGACCCCCAAAGCCTTTAAATACAACCCCCCTCTCAATTCCTCAAAAGAAAGGGCAACACAAATTCAATCGACGCCATACAATCTTGTTATGCCATCATTGTTATAAGTTTTTTGAATGACAACATTTTCTTCAAAATACTCTGAGGGAAACATCACAACCCTATAACATAATCCCATAGAGTAAATTGAAGAAAGTTGTGTCATTTAAATAAACTGCTTGTAAAATGTGACATTTAAAACCTGACTTGTGTCTTCTTTAAATTGGTATAGCAAAAAAAACGAGTCGAGATATTAAAGTTTTCTTTGCGTTGTTGAATTTGTAAAAATATTCTCTTTCTTTGAGGTCTACTGCAATTGTTTACTTAAAAATTTCATCACTTTGATGAAGTCAAAAATTTAAAATTATAAAATCTCAAAACTTTTTCAAACGTTAATGCGTGCATTTATAATCCTTAATTTAATGTTCTAGCTTTTAACCACTGTTACTTCATCTAATGAAATAGCCAGGTCTAAGAAAACCTCTCTCTTACTGAAGTGAAACTTTGAACATAACAACCAGCCAGCTGTTGATAACCCTCTGTTTACAATAAGTAAGTAGGATGTTGTTTCTAACAAAGGTGAAGGAAGGTGAGTTGGTAACAACTTATAACGTGAAACACATTGTAACAACTTGTGTTTGCTGTTATAAGTTACAGCAGCTTCTCACAACTTAACTTTGGTTCTCAGCTGTGAGAACCTGCAAACTTGTCCAATTAACCTTGATGTCTTTAGTGAAAACATCAAACTGTTGTAATATCAGTGTGTAGTCATGATAAGTATCCTTAACGTATTTTGTTTTGTAAAAGCTTAATTAGGGTTTTGTGGCAGTAAATTCGTATCAGGGCGTATCAATTCACTATCTTAATGTGAAAGATGGACTTTACCGAATGCCTAACTTTTGCAGCTAAAAAGCAGTCGTAATTACCTCTAACTATTAAATTTACAACTCGAAAGAGAAAAAAATATTTTAAGGTTGCATTCTTAAACTCAATTTGAAAGTAGTAATTGCTACTTTTACGTACAATTCCCAAAGTTTGATTACCTTCTTTAAGGTTTTAGCTACTAACTTTTAGGCGAAAGAAAGATTTAATCCATGGCATACAAGATGCATAGGAATACAAACAAAACAACATGAAAAAGAACAAATCAACAAATAAACAACCACTATTGACCCAGAAAAACAACGCTAACCTTCACATATTTCTTCCATCATGTATTCGTGTAGAGTAGAAGACCTTCTTCAAGAGATACTTTTTAATTTTGATCCGGTGGACGACATTCTTACTTCAAGTTATCTAGAAGTTTATTATACAATTTAGACGATGCATAGATTGTATTGTATTTGTAGTATAAAAATTGAAATTGTGAGCTGGTACTTTGCGATGTTCAAAGAAATAAGTACAATTATGAGGCGGCCATATTGACCTTGATGTTAGATTTGATGAGAAACACGTGCACGTGAAGTTGACGCAAGGAATCGCAGTAATCTCTGTAGAGACTAGAGCGTAGCAATGAAAGCCGACATTGCAGTCGGTGGAATTGGATATTTTCAACCTAATAACCAAGAATATTGCACCTACAGACTTGCGCAAAACCTGGTAAATGAACAATTACAAAACTAAAGTCCTTCTATAAACTTTCATTCCTCTTATCTAGGGGATAATTGCTACTGTATTTGATCAAGTCAATAAGATCAATATGAGTTATTATTCAAACTCCTCAAGACGTAACAAACCCCTGTAAAGACATCAATTAATTCACCATCGCCTTTTCAAATACTAATGACAAATATTGCCTATCGTACCAGTGCATGTAATAATGACATGATGTCATGCTATGTACATATAGATAGAATTAAGTGCCAATTAATTTTAGTGTTAATTATGCGTACGACACAGTGGGTTACTCGTTACAAAGTTATAGAAACATACCAATGCTCAACATACATTTGGATATTGAAATGGTTAGATTTATGTAGCTGAAGCATACCTGGCATATCTAAGAGGAGTTAGTTCTGAACTTGATTCATGCATATTCATATGTAGGTACGAGTATGCGGAGCACGCGTTTCAAACTTGTGCCTAGTCAACAAGATGTGATGCAATTTGTCGAATTACTCAACGAAAGCTTCCACACAATCATTATTATATTAACATCTCAAGCGTTCATGACACGATGGGTTTATGACTTTTAATTGGGAGACATTAAACGTTATTGACCGACTTGGGACTCGGATGTTGGCTTTTCTTGTGCCCAGACTTGCTTCATTCTTTTGGAACGAGCGATTAGAACTTCATAAGTCCATACTAATCTCCTCATTTTAGTACTCGAAACTTCAATTTTGGTCAAAATGAGTGAGTGGCGTATCTGACACACAAATGTGTGATATCTGACACGCACAACGAATTTCATTGGCACTAAACCTAAAGTGCGCTCTGTTGTTTCTAATTGGTTTCAAGCAAGTCTTTTGTAGCTGAAATTTCACTTTGCATTGATGTGAAAATAAAAACTAAGTTGGTTTTTAAGCTGCCTTTAGGGCTTTTGACCTGGGGGACATGTATCAAAGGGAACATGGTAATCCCGATTGAAACCAATCAAATACATCCAGATCGACGAATACAAAAATATCTTTTAGTCAGTGTCTTTTGACAAAAATCTATCAACCCTTTTACTCTTTACTTTGGTGAGAATAAAACATATGTAACTGTAATGAAGTCACTTTGAAATGGACCTGTTCGGGCGGATCTAGAAAGCAATTAAAAATGGTTATCTTTGCAAAACTGTCGATGTACTTCGATGAACCGACATCTTTGGATGAATCAGAAAGAGAAGTGGGTTGAGTATGGAACCTTGTGGGACCCCTAGTTTAGCCCCTTCCTCTTCCGATCTAACGTCAGACAATTCCTACGAATTGTGGTTCACCACTAAGATATGATTCAAGCCACTTAAGCGGCACTCCCGTATCCCGTAATACTCGAGTTTGTGAACAAAGATCATTGATCAACACAGTCAAAAGCTCGACAGTTTGACTGTGTGTTATGTGCCCTATAAACCCATAAAAGTTACGCTACATAACAATAACATAAAAAGCTACAAAATAGTGGGGAAAACTTTATCGTATTTTCTTGCCTACATTATTTTTCAGTAACAACTAGTACGCATTTCAAAGATGATGACATGCCGCAGTAACTCTACGGATAACCATGTGTAACTCAAACCTACAGCTCCCAGTTAGTGATTGACAATCATTGAATTGCGTCCAAAGCTCTCAGATTTCACGTCAAGAGAGCTTTGTTGCAATACACTGCCATATCTGTAGGCTACGGGAATTGCTAGAATTCACATTTGCATTACTATAGGCGATTGACAAGAGTTACAACTTCCCCGTTCTATGTATTTTGAGTAAAAATAATAATATAGTGGGTAGGCTAAGGTTAGGTTAGTACAAAGTGGCGGCCCAGAGCAAAAAGTTTTTCTGGGAGGGCCATGAACGGGGGCTGGTCCGGGGCCTCCCCTGGAAAAAATTTGAAATTTTCAGGCTTAAAATAAGTGTTTTGCGTGTTCTGAGTCAAATATATTTCGTTATTGCGGCAACTTTATTACAAGTTCAAATTTTTACAGGTGAAAATTCTAACATTATTTCAACCCAAACAAACCTGTGCATAAAATGGCGATTGTCTGTTCACGAATAATCTCGTTAATTGTTTTATAATAGATGATTAGTGCCATTAAATATAACAGGAAAATATTTGCCTGGCTATTGTCTTACGTACTGGAGACGTGAACGCGGTGACGTACTGGCTTCGTCGTAGTGCGGTCACCGCGTTCGCGTTCCCCATGCGTATGGGTAAGACAATAATTTAGTGTAAACAAGTAAACAAGCGGCGTTTGTTAAGCAATAGGTACGACGATGCCCCACAAGCGGGCGAATGCGCATCCATTATTTACAACAACGGTAGAACTACAGGCCTAATACAAGGTATCAATAATTGAACTTGGTCCCACACTGGGTTTCACTTCTAGTAACTTTTGAATGCGGCCATTGTTTTACACCGACAAGTTTGGTGTTGATTGATAGAACTTAACCCATAGTGGTCCCATCTTTGATTAGACAAACATTTCTATTCAAGAAAAGTAAAATCTCAATGTAAAACCATGTATTTGATGCGTAATTTGCATTTCTGGAACATTCATTATGAACCAAAAAAGAACTTCAATACTACTATTTTGTTAAAAATAAATGTTCAACAAGATGTAGCCATACGTCTTAAAATATTTGGTGTTGCATAGATAAAAGATATTTTCGTCTAAGAATCTCGAAACAATTTCTTTGTTTGTATTTATAGACGCCCAACCAAGATTGATTTGATCAAAGTTCAAAAGGAACCAAAGTGGATAAAATTTAATTTTCTTTAAGACAAAATATATTTTAATATCATTATATTTACTTATATAATTTACCGAGCTACGACCTTCGCCAAAAGCATCGGTTACGATTTCATGGAAGTTTAAACCATAGAGACTTTATTTTAACATA
Organism: Matsumurasca onukii; assembly: GCA_018831715.1. Taxonomy (NCBI): domain Eukaryota; kingdom Metazoa; phylum Arthropoda; class Insecta; order Hemiptera; family Cicadellidae; genus Matsumurasca; species Matsumurasca onukii. The sequence goes on from CM032065.1 coordinate 23,726,108, forward strand.
ATAAACCGGGTAAGAATGCATTCTTCTTTCTGTTTATACTCGTAGCTAAGTTTTCAACCCTAAACATATTTTTACAGGCTTTTGTGTGTTTTATAGATTCTATAAACGAATAAAATGACCGAAATGTAGCCCTCCATGCTGCGGTCATGTCGCCACTATAGTAGAACGTACCATTGGCCAGTACCAATATGGAAAATAAACCATTTTGACTCTTCAGTAGAAACTATTTGATACCTTAATACGAACAAATAATTTTAAGTTTGTCTGTACTTTCCGATTAAAATACCTGTAGGCTTATACTCATAATCCAGCTAATATTTTTAGTTTGAAAATAATACCTCTACATGAAAATAGTAAGACAAATTTTACTTTTTGTGTTTTTTGGGAGGGAGCTTCACCCGGAAGCCCTCTTGAACCGCCACTGCAGAGTGCAGGTTAAGTCATTATTTTGCCGCCACAGGTTCACCAGTTTGACTGCAGAACCACACGTCCAGTACAGATTCCTGCCACCCGAAATTGTACGATTCACACATTGAAGTACAGTACTTTTGCCATTAGGCGGTAGTACTGTGTAGACGTTATTCTCTCACGCCAAAATCACAAAGCTGTTTTCATGTAAGTTTGCTCGTTCCTCACTAACAACCAAACGTTAGTACAGTTTAGTACAAAGCAGTAACCAGGCCTCACATTTCTGTTCCTTTGTAGATAATTTTAGTTTAGAGAGAACCGTCAATTGATGCGGTTTTGTTGTTGTGGATTTAGATAAGTAATTACACCAATTTATTATACATAAATGTTAAGACTCTGGTCTTTTTATCAAAATTAAGAGCTGGGGCCATGGTCCTTACACCTTTGAATCCGCCACACTGGTTAGGTATAACATTTAAGTAGTGCTGAACATTTTGTCATAAAACACCGTCTGTGTTATTTGTATAGACTGGATTTATGCAGACCGTGATAAAGAGAGAATCTCTAACCGTTCATTGATGTTTGTACATTTCCAAGAATGAACACATTGAAAGGTTGTTCATCAAATTGAAACACCTTAAGAGAGCTTTCAATTAATCAAAGAGATGCAATCACAAGATGTTGGTCTTTGATATTTCACAGACTTGAATTGAGTTCAATCATAAAGTGGAATTGATTCGAAAGTTTTGAAGAGAACTCTGGCGTTATTGAATTTTATAATTTGAAAGGATTCTAAATGCAGTTTCTCTACAAACTTGTATTTGCCCTGTATTTGTAATGGTCATATATACCCTTATACCGGTATACCCGTACATATCTACAAGACCTTTGGGGACCTGAGAATAGAGTCGTCAGCTTTATACGATTGTACATAAACGCCATTTTGAGTACCTGAGACTTTTCCCTATATACGGTTGTACATTCAAACCACAATTTGAGCACCTATATAATGAAAGAGAGTTTTTGAGGTCCCATATCACAAACTATCAAACCTACGTTTCGGCCCCTGACTCTCTACCAGTATATACAGTATAGAAATTTAAAACCTTTTGGGGTCCTATATACAGTAAAATTGTTAGCTACACCTTTTCAGGACTTCGGATTAATAAACTATCTGTATAAATAATACAAGTTAAAAACCTTTTGAGGTCTTATATTCTGTAATGCTATTGATTCAACATTTTGGGTACCGGTACCATTTACTCTATACAAACTTGCAACATTTCGAGGACCTCATATAAAGAGCTGTTCTAGGAACCTTTTAAGTACCTTACATTCCGTACACAGTACCAACATTTCTAATATTTACCTATATACGAGTGTACATGCAAGAGGGTTTTTGAGGTCCTATATATCACAAAACTATCAAACCTACGTTTTCGGCCCCTGACTCTACCAGTATATACAATATAGAAATTTAAAACCTTTTGGGGTCCTATATACAGTACAATTGTTAGCTACACCTTTTCAGGACTTCGGACTAATAAACGATCTGTATAAAGAATACAAATTAAAAAGCCTTTTGAGGTCTTATATTCTGTGAAGCTATTGATTCAACCTTTTGGGTACCGGTACCATTGACTCTATACAAACTTGCAACATTTGAGGACCTCATATAAGGAACCATTTAAGTACCTTACATTCGTACACAGTACCTACATTTCGAGGACCTCGCACGGAATGGTAAAACAACCTTTTGGTACCGGAACCATTTGCTCTATACAAACTTGCAACATTTGAGGACCTCATATAAGGAATTGTTCAAGGAACCTTTTAAGTACCTTACATTCATTACACAGTACCACATTTCGAGGACCTGTACACGGAATGGTTAAACAACCTTTTGGGTACCGGAACCATTTGCTCTATACAAACTTGCAACATTTCGGGGACCTCATATAAGGAATTGTTCAAGGAACCTTTTAAGTACCTTACATTCCGTACACAGTACCTACATTTCGAGGACCTCGTACGGAATGGTTAAACAACCTTTTGGTACCGGTACCATTTACTCTATACAAACTTGCAACATTTCGAGGACCTCATATAAGGAATTGTTCAAGGAACCTTTTAAGTACCTTACATTCATTACACAGTACCACATTTCGAGGACCTCGTACGGAATGGTTAAACAACCTTTTGGGTACCGGACCATTTGCTCTATACAAACTTGCAACATTTCGAGGACCTCATATAAGGAATTGTTCAAGGAACCTTTTAAGTACCTTACATTCCGTACACAGTACCTACATTTCGAGGACCTCGTACACGGAATGGTTAAACAACCTTTTGGGTACCGGAACCATTTGCTCTATACAAACTTGCAACATTTCGAGGACCTCATATAAGGAACTGTTCAAGGAACCTTTTAAGTACCTTACATTCCGTTACACAGTACCTACATTTCGAGGACCTCGTACACGAATGGTTAAACAACCTTTTGGTACCGGAACCATTTACTCTATACAAACTGCAACATTTCGAGGACCTCATATAAGGAATTGTTCAAGGAACCTTTTAAGTACCTTACATTCCGTACACAGTACCTACATTTCGAGGACCTCGTACACGGAATGGTTAAACAACCTTTTGGGTACCGGAACCATTTACTCTATACAAACTTGCAACATTTCGAGGACCTCATATAAGGAACTGTTCAAGGAACCTTTTAAGTACCTTACATTCCGTACACAGTACCAACATTTCGAGGACCTCGTACACGGAATGGTTAAACAACCTTTTGGGTACCGGAACCATTTACTCTATACAAACTTGCAACATTTCGAGGACCTCATATAAGGAACTGTTCAAGGAACCTTTTAAGTACCTTACATTCCGTACACAGTACCTACATTTCGAGGACCTCGTACACGGAATGGTAAAACAACCTTTTGGGTACCGGTACCATTTACTCTATACAAACTTGCAACATTTCGAGGACCTCATATAAGGAACTGTTCAAGGAACCTTTTAAGTACCTTACATTCCGTACACAGTACCTACATTTCGAGGACCTCGTACACGGAATGGTAAAACAACCTTTTGGGTACCGGACCATTTACTCTATACAAACTTGCAACATTTCGAGGACCTCATATAAGGAACTGTTCAAGGAACCTTTTAAGTACCTTACATTCCGTACACAGTACCACATTTCGAGGACCTCGTACACGGAATGGTTAAACAACCTTTTGGATACCGGTACCATTTACTCTATACAAACTTGCAACATTTCGAGGACCTCATATAGGAACTGTTCAAGGAACCTTTTAAGTACCTTACATTCCGTACACAGTACCAACATTTCGAGGACCTCGTACACGGAATGGTAAAACAACCTTTTGGGTACCGGTACCATTTACTCTATACAAACTTGCAACATTTCGAGGACCTCATATAAGGAACTGTTCAAGGAACCTTTTAGTACCTTACATTCCGTACACAGTACCACATTTCGAGGACCTCGTACAGGAATGGTAAAACAACCTTTTGGATACCGGTACCATTTACTCTATACAAACTAGCAACATTTCGAGGACCTCATATAAGGAACTGTTCAAGGAACCTTTTAAGTACCTACATTCCGTACACAGTACCTACATTTCGAGGACCTCGTACGGAATGGTAAAACAACCTTTTGGGTACCGGTACCATTTACTCTATACAAACTTGCAACATTTCGAGGACCTCATAAGGAACTGTTCAGGAACCTTTTAAGTACCTTACATTCCGTACAGTACCAACATTTCGAGGACCTCGTACACGGAATGGTAAAACAACCTTTTGGGTACCGGTACCATTTACTCTATACAAACTTGCAACATTTCGAGGACCTCATATAAGGAACTGTTCAAGGAACCTTTTAAGTACCTTACATTCATTACACAGTACCAACATTTCGAGGACCTCGTACACGGAATGGTAAAACAACCTTTTGGGTACCGGTACCATTTACTCTATACAAACTTGCAACATTTCGAGGACCTCATATAAGGAACTGTTCAAGGAACCTTTTAAGTACCTTACATTCCGTACACAGTACCACATTTCGAGGACCTCGTACACGGAATGGTAAAACAACCTTTTGGGTACCGGTACCATTTACTCTATACAAACTTGCAACATTTCGAGGACCTCATATAAGGAACTGTTCAAGGAACCTTTTAAGTACCTTACATTCCGTACACAGTACCTACATTTCGAGGACCTCGTACAGGAATGGTAAAACAACCTTTTGGATACCAGTACCATTTACTCTATACAAACTTGCAACATTTCGAGGACCTCATATAAGGAACTGTTCAAGGAACCTTTTAAGTACCTTACATTCCGTACACAGTACCAACATTTCGAGGACCTCGTACACGGAATGGTAAAACAACCTTTTGGGTACCGGTACCATTTACTCTATACAAACTTGCAACATTTCGAGGACCTCATATAAGGAACTGTTCAAGGAACCTTTTAAGTACCTTACATTCCGTACACAGTACCTACATTTCGAGGACCTCGTGCACGGAATGGTAAAAAACCTTTTGGGTACCGGAACCATTTGCTCTATACAAACTTGCAACATTTCGAGGACCTCATATAAGGAACCTTTTAAGTACCTACATTCCGTACACAGTACCACATTTCGAGGACCTCGTGCAGGAATGGTAAAACCTTTTGGGTACCGGAACCATTTACTCTATACAAACTTGCAACATTTCGAGGACCTCATATAAGGAACTGTTCAAGGAACCTTTTAAGTACCTTACATTCCGTACACAGTACCAACATTTCGAGGACCTCGTACACGGAATGGTAAAACAACCTTTTGGTACCGGTATCATTTACTCTATACAAACATGCAACATTTCGAGGACCTCATATAAGGAACTGTTCAAGGAACCTTTTAAGTACCTTACATTCCGTACACAGTACCAACATTTCGAGGACCTCGTGCAGGGAATGGTAATAAAACCTTTTCGGTACCGGTATCATTTACTCCATACAAACATGCAACCTTTCGAGGATCTCATATAAGGAGCTGTTCAAGGAACCTTTTAAGTACCTTACACTCCATACACGGAATGGTAAAACAACCTTTTGGGTACCGGTACCATACAATTGTTAGCTACACCTTTTCAGGACTTCTTATTGATAAACGATCTGTATAAAGAGTACAAGTTAAAACCTTTTGAGGTCTTATATTCTGTGAAGCTATTGATCCAACCTTTTGGGTACCGGTACCATTTACTCTATACAAACATGCAACATTTCGAGGACCTCATATAAGGAACTGTTCAAGGAACCTTTTAAGTACCTTACATTCCGCACACAGTACCTACATTTCGAGGACCTCGCATTAACGGAATGGTAAAACCTTTTGGGTACCGGTACCATACAATTGTTAGCTACACCTTTTCAGGACTTCGGATTGATAAACGATCTGTATAAAGAGTACAAGTTAAAGTAAATAGGAGACTCTATTGTTTTACTCTATACATCGAAACAATTTTTACATCCAAGACGCTAGACTGTCTCCTACTAACTAACCCTCCTTGCGACTTATCTCTAACAGGTAAACAATGGGGGTAGGATCAATAGGGTTTAAGTACAATTGCGGAGTCCGAAAAGCAACAACAAAGAAATTCCCCGTTCAATCACCTGCAGAGTCAGGCGCAGGATAGCTGTCAGGACCCTCTGTCAAAAGTGAGGTGAAGCGTACGATAATTGCTCATCGATGCTCACGGGGTGGCAATTCGCGAACTTTCGTTTTAGGGGTGGCAGTTGAAATTCAGCCCTCTCTACGGGGTGGTTACTCGGGGTGGGTTCATTTTACAGTACAGCACAGGCTTGTACTCGTGATCAGTACAGTAGCACTAAAATAACAACAAGTTTGAATAGCCACCCCGAATAGTGACAGTTTGGTATTGACCAAATACCGGGTGATTTTCAATTCCTCCACCAAAAAGTGATCGTGATAGGGCATTCCAACTCCTCCACCGTAGAGAAAGAGAGGAAATAATTAAGAACGCTTGGGCACACCAGTTGAAACGCACCCTGGCAGCTCTTGGACCCGACTCTGGAGGGAATCCCCGGCTGTCACCTTTGGAGCTCGGCAAACCCCCTATTGATCCGTGTGTATTGCTTTCCGCCGCATCTTGTTTATGTTGTTTACTTGTTTCAGCAAACAATCAGCAAACATTTTTTGAAATAATTAGGGCCTATGAATTAATGTTTTACAACATTTGATGGTATATAAATAAAATACTGTAAAATATTAGGTTGGTTGTTTCAATTTGCTTTGTTTATACATAAGAGTTAAAAACCATACAAATATCGTGATATGTCGGAAAGTATTTACTTTAATAGTTTTATGTTAATTGTTCAAAAGTACGGCCGATGCACTAACCCCTCCCCCACCCTTTGCGATAACTTTGAGGGAAGCGTGTCAACTGGTGTGCCCAAGCGTTCATCTATTTCCTCTCTCTCTCTCTCTCTCTCAACGGTAGAGGAGTTGGAATGCCCTATCACTTTCACTTTTTGGTGGAGGAGTTGAAAATCACCCGGTTACTCGGACAATACCAAACTGTCACTATTCGGGGTGGCTATTCAAACTTGTTGTTATTTTAGTGCTACTGTACTGATCACGAGTACAAGCCTGTGCTGTACTGTAAAAATTACGCTACTTTTTAAAAATTGATAGCTCCTACACAAATTGAGTTACGGGGTTTATAGTGGTATGAAAGGATCACGAACACAAATGTGTACAATAAAGGTCATCATGAAAACCTCCATAATTCAACTACTTTTGGAGTTTCCTGATACTTAATGATTTAAAGTTTGAACTAAGGCCAAAAGTCGTGTATGCAAGATAGGCAACTGAAATTTATAATTTAGTCCTTATTTGGTGACACAAAACAGCAGTAAAAATTGGAAGCGATCCGTACGGCTGAATGTGCTGTACTGTAAAAATTACGCTACTTTTATAAATTAATAGTTCCTACACAAATGGAGTTACAGGTTTTAAAGTGGCATGAAAAGATCAAGAACGCAAATGTGTACAATAAAGGTCATCATGAAAACCTCCATAATTCAACTACTTTTGGAGTTTCCTGATACTTAATGATTTAAAGTTTGAACTAAGGCCAAAAGTCGTGTATGCAAGATAGGCAACTGAAATTTATAATTTAGTCCTTATTTGGTGACACAAATCAGCAGTAAAAAATTGGAAGCGATCCGTACGGCTGAATGTGCTGTGCTGTAAAAATTACGCTACTTTTTATAAATTAATAGTTCCTACACAAATGGAGTTACAGGTTTTAAAGTGGCATGAAAAGATCAAGAACGCAAATGTGTACAATAAAGGTTATCATGAAAACCTCGCTAACTCAACTACTTTTGGAGTTTCCTGATACTTAATGATTTAAAGTTTCAACTAAGACCAAAAATCGTGTATGCAAGATAGGCAACTGAAATTTATAATTTAGCCCTTATTTGGTGACACAAAATAGCAGTAAAAAATTGGAAGCAATCCGTACAGGTGAACGTGTTGTACTGTAAAATTTACGCTACTTTTTACAAAGTAATAGCTCCTACACAAATTGAGTTACGGGTTTTAAAGTGGCATGAAAAAGATCACGATCACAAATGTGTACAATAAAGGTCATCATGAAAACCTTCATAACTCAACTACTTTTGAAATTTCCTGATACTTAATGATTCTTGCGGGTTCCGCAGGAACACGAGGAGACGGCGCATTCAGTGTTATATTAGTTGCCTGTGACTAGTGGTTCTTCCAATGATGAAGTTTATAAAAGTTTAGGATATGCACTTCCGCTGAGCAAACTGTATGAAAAAGATTCTTTAATCCTGAAATAATGTGTCTTGAGTGCCGAATATATAGTCCCTGAACTAAAGGTATTAAGGCAACAACAGTTAGATAATCAGTTAATAGACAGAAACAGAAAATAGGTTTAACACCGTTGAAAAGTATCATAGAACAACTGTATTAATTGTAATTTAAACTGTATCATTGGATTTTGTTATCAGTAATCTTAAAAATGGTTTATAAACCATGAAGTGAAAAGATAATTATTGAGAATTTAACGCACTTTTTCTGCCCTTATGTAAATGCAGTGGAATAATTTACGCAAAGTAAAAGTTGTGGACTAGTCACATGGTGATAATGGTCCTGAAAATCGAGAATGGTATTCAACCTTTGTTAAAATGAAATCAGGAAGTTTTCCCGAATTTGCATACACTTTAAAACTTACTGTATATATTCGCCGTAAAAATGCTACAAACAAAATAGTCAGCACTCAAAAGAATAAAAAGATTTTTCAAAGTTCGACGGAACATTCCAGACTTAACTGTCTCACTCTTATTTCAGACCAAAAGAGTAATCTGTTATCAGTCAGTGAAGTGGGGTCAAAAATACCCGAAAGGTACTTTTGAACCAACTGGGTTGTCCAAAGACTCAAAGAGCCAAAGAAGCAGTTGACTATGTAAAAAAGTGAATAATTTGTTAATAATTGACTTTGTTAAGTGTAGGTAATTAATTTTGACGCAGTGTCTTGTGTGGCGAACTAAACTAAGTGTAAGCAGAGCTGGATATACTGTACCAAAATTCTTTAAATGTTTCTAATTTTTCAAGTTGAAATCCCTGGACCCCCACAAAGGAGCTTTGCCTCCTTCCCACAGCATTGT